>JASEVX010000011.1:11532656-11668237 GCA_031761405.1 Serripes groenlandicus
AATGACATGACGCACCAGATTAGATTTTAAGAACAAAATTCCTATTTCAAGGTCAGAGGTGAAGGTCACAGGGACATGAAATTTGCGTCTTGCACATCTACTACTCCTGATTAACATTTGTGCCAAGTATCAAGTAAACAAGGTTGAAACTGAAGGAGGAGTACAACAGATTAGAATTTAACAAAAAAAAATCCTTTTTCAAGGTCAGAGGTGAAGATCACAGGGACGTGAAATTTGCGTCTTGCACATCTACTACTCCTGATTAACATTTATGCCAAGAATCAAGTAAATCAGGTTGAAACTGAAGGAGGTGTACAACAGATTAGATTTTAACAAAAAATAATCCGATTTCAAGGTCAGAGTTCAAAGTCAAGGTCACAGGGACATGAAATTTGCATGTTGCACATCTACTACTCCTGATTAACAGTTATGCCAAGTATGAAGTAAATCAGGTTGAAACTGAAGGAGGAGTACAACAGATTAGAATTTAACAAAAAAAAATCCTTTTTCAAGGTCAGAGGTGAAGATCACAGGGACATGAAATTTGCGTCTTGCACATCTACTACTCCTGATTAACATTTATGCCAAGAATCAAGTAAATCAGGTTGAAACTGAAGGAGGTGTACAACAGATTAGATTTTAACAAAAAATAATCCGATTTCAAGGTCAGAGTTCAAAGTCAAGGTCACAGGGACATGAAATTTGCATGTTGCACATCTACTACTCCTGATTAACATTTATGCCAAGTATGAAGTAAATCAGGTTGAAACTGAAGGAGGAGTACAACAGATTAGATTTTAACAAAACAAATTCCTATTTCAAGGTCAGAGGTCAAGGTGAAGGTCACAGGGACATGAAATTTGCGTCTTACACATATACTACTCCTAATTAACATTCATGCCAAGTATGAAGTTAATCAGGTTGAAACTGAAGGAGGAGTACAACAGATTAGATTTTAACCAAAAAAAATCCTATTTCAAGGTCAGAGGTCAAGGTCACAGGGATATGAAATTTGCGTCTTGCACATCTACTACTCCTGCTTAACATTTATGCCAAGTATCAAGTCAATCAGGTAGAAACTGAAGGTGGAGTACAACGGAACAGATTTTGCGGACAGACGGACCGGATGACCGACCGACCGCATGACCGACCGCATGACCGACCGCATGACCGACCGACCGACAGGCTGATTCCAGTATACCCCCTTCAAACTACGTTTGCGGGGGTAATAATGTTTTGCTCTTAAATATACGTTTTCACTGATTATTTATTAAGGAAAACAATTAAAGGTTATTATGCAGAACACATTATTAGTGCCTCTCGAAGGAGCGCCAACATAACTATGAACCAATCAAAATGTTTCATTTCCTTTGTTTCTTCGACATTATTCACTAAATACAACATTTGATTGGTCTACAATCTAGATCATTTGTTTAACATCTAGGTCAAAACCCACGGTAATCAGCTATCGCCGAAAAAAGTACAATGATTATTACAGGTATCATTTAATTTGACTGACACCCATGTATCGGTCGTATTTCTATCAACGTAGCCACGAGACGCAACGTAGGGACCTCAGTACTACCATTTTTCAAATATTTTGTATATACTAAATTTTAATTATCTCTTCCCCACAAACAAGAAATCCGCAGTAGACGAATTTAAAATTATCTAGGCAAAAGTATGCAAGACCTAAACAATTAAGTATTTAAACAATGCAGTTGAAACATTGCAGCAAATGGAGAAATTTCTCCAAAAATGTTTTCAATAGTCGTCTGTTTCAGATGCACCATAAAGCGTCTGTATGTGGGAAAGGGTTAAAATTTCCTCTAAAATCAATAATAATCGCAAACTATTTGAGCCGCCCCGCGAGAAAAACAACAGTGTGGTCCCTGCGTAAAGTATCGACCCAGATCAGCCAAAGCATGCCGCGCAGGCTTACCCGGTTAGACAATTTTTTGCTTCCTGATGATTTCTGTTTCAGGAATCACTACTCTATACCTCTATCCCCCTGAGACGGAATGTGCGGCGCGGACTACGTAGGCGCGGACTACGTAGGCTGATCTGGGTCGATACATAACGCAGAGGCCATACTGTTGGTTTTCTTACGGGACGGCTCATTTGTTGCTGTTTTTGTTACATACTGTATCTCTCATTTGTCTAACCATTTCCCTGATACAGGCAACTCTTGACGCACATGTGACACACGCCGGATAACGTGTGGAATGAGTACGTGTGTGAATTAGTGAATTTTCTTTCCCATAGTCGAGTCCCGGTAGTTCAGTCGGTTACGACGCGGGCTGTCAATCCAGGGGTTGTGAGTTCGAATCCTGGCTCGGCCAACTTTCTTTCCGACGTTTGACAAAAGTCATTGCGACATGCATCATTCGTCTACCACCAATGGGCTAAGTCTATGTGGAAAAGCAGCCAGTTGCTTGTGAAGATTGTTGTGTGGAGTACTGGTGTGCGAAAACCAGGAAACACAAGAGTAGGTGAACTGGCCGCCGTGATATGACTGAGAAATGGTTAAAAAAACGGCGTTAAACCCCAATTAATCAATCAATCAAACTTAGCAATGTAATACTGTTGCGCTGCCGATCTAGTACTGATCACCGAAAATCGCTAAATTTGTGCCCCGGTATTAGCTTCATCGAGTCAAATCGGCTAGGTCTGACAGGCCCTTAAGAAGACGTCTCCTAACAATTAGGTAAACGATAAACAAAAGGAGCCGCGTCTATTAATGTGGGGTCTGAATGTACTTGCGCACAATGAAGACTCGGACGAATCTGTGAATCCGCACAGTTTCACCAGAGACTTCACTGCACGCAAACATGTTATACATACCTAAACACACCTTCTGACAACAAAACTGAAAATGCAGCCCCACTAGTGTTATGTCAAATATATCTTTAAATGAGTTAAAAGTGGAGTATTATCATTGTATTAACCCTTTCCCTCATACGACAATTCTGCAGCAGACGACTTTGAACATATTTTGTCAAACAATGGAAAATATCTATAATTGAATGGATAATAACCTATGACTAAAAGTGGAAAACATTGTGGCAAAAGGAGAAATTGCTTGTTTAGAGCAATCTTTTCTTTTGTCATTATGTTTACAAAAAGCCGTGTGCTGCAGAAGCGTCAGAAAGCGTCTATATGATGGAAAGTGTTAAGATACCAAATCGCTAGACACGGCTCTAAATGTTTACCTGTCATTTTGATGTGGTCTACATACACCGCAACATTTGTCAACCTCGTAATTACGTTAAGTGGCGTTTTTATATCCGGATCTACGTTGACGTTACAACCAAATCATTGACCATGTAGCAAACAAACAACAAACAACCTCAGCGTAACCACAGATCGCTGATATACGAGGCACGAACACAAACGGTATTTGGATACATTATAAGTTGTGCGTGTACGGTATTCTTAGAAATGGTTCTTCCACCTATGGGCTAAGTCTATGTGGAAAAGCAGCCAGTTGCTTGGGAAGATTGTTGTGTGGAGTATTGGTGTGAGAAAACCAGGAAATGCATGAGTAGGTGAACTGGCCGCCGTGATATGACTGAAAAATTGGTAAAATGGTATCAATCAATCAATCAATCTTAGAAATGGTAATGTTACATGCACAGGTGCCAGTCTCGTATGAAATCTAAAAATAGCATTTGACTATATATAGTTTTTTAGATTTTAAATGAGACTGGCACCTGTGGTCACATGTAAAAAGATAGCTGTATACAAACATTAAAAACAAACCTCGTTTGTAAAGTGTTCAGTGTTAGGGAGATTGCGAAATACTGAATTTAACCCTTTCCAACGCATTCTCACGCATTTGCAGCAGACGACTTTTGAAATGTTTTCTTAAAAGTGGCAATGTTACATGTTATAAGATAGCTGTATACAAAATATAAAAAAAACGTGGAAATGTAAAGTGACAAGTGTTAGGGAGATTGCGAAATACTGAGTTTAACCTTTTCCCACATATAGCCGCATTCTCACGCATTTGCAGCAGACGACTTTTGAAAGGTTTTCCTAGAAATAGCAATGTTACATGTAATAAGATAGCTGTATAAAAAATATAACAAAAAAAAAACACGTGGTAAATGTAAAGTGTTCTGTGTAAGGGAGATTGCGAAATACTGAGTTTAACCCTTTTCACACATAGACGCATTCTCACGCATTTTCACCAGACGATGTTCGAAAGGTATTCTTAGAAATGGCAATGTTACATGTAATAAGATAGCTGTATAAAAAAACACAAAAAGAAAAACACGTGGAAATGTAAAGTGACAAGTGTAAGAGAGATTGCGATATACTGAGTTTAACCCTACGCATATATCACGCGTCTGTACCAGACGACTTTTAAAGACATTGAGACAAAAAGAAGACATATCTTATTATGAGCAATTTACTCTTATTGCGAAATTGTTTTCAACTGTAACTGTCAAGTTTGTACTATGATGTCTTCTGCTGTATATTTGATTGATTGATTGGGGTGTAACGCCGTTTTTAACATTTGCTCAATCATATCACGGCAGCCAGTTCACCTACTCATGTAGTATTTCCTGGTTTTCTCACACCGGTACTACACACAACAATCTTCCCAAGCAACTGGCTGCTTTTCCACATAGACGTAGCCCATTGGTGGAATGACGCATGTCGCATTGACTTTTGTTAAATGTCGGAAAGAAAGTTGACCGAGCCGGGATTCGAACTCACAACCCCTGGATTGACAGCCCGCGTCGTTACCGACTGAGCTACCGGGGCTCGGAGCTGTGTGTTTGATGTATGTGGGAAATGCTGAAAGAAATTGCTTCTGTTTCATTATTTATTGATTTCAATATGACATCGATTTGTCAAGTAATTGTGGGAATGTAATACATCAGCGTGTAGATTTTCAAGTGTTAATATTCAGTTTAGCCATTTACTTCATATAGATATTTTCTAACGCCTCTGAAGCAGGCGACTTTAAAAAAAAACATTGTTGCCAAAAAAAAAATTCTCCTTTTGCCATAATGTTTCCCACTTTTAGTCATTGGTTATTCATTCAATTATAGAGATTTTCTATCTTTTTCGACACAATATTTGTCAAATTCGTCTCCTGCAAATTTGTTGTATTTGGGAAAGGGTTAATGTGCAATCTAATACCCCAAAGGTTATCAAAGCAAAGATCCCTTAAAATAGCTTATCAAGTAAGTGGTCAAAAGGTCATAAAGATGACACCTATAAGCGATACGACGAGATTAAATTGAGCCCGTGCATGAGAAAAGTAACAATACCGGTGGTGACTTCCAAACTTCACATTTCAAACTTCACATTTCATACTTCACATTTTACACTTCACACTTCATATTTCACACTTCATAGATAATATGTTTGAAGTGTGAAATTTGAAGTTTGAAGTCTGAATTCTAAAGTTTGAAGTTTGAAATTCAAACTTCATACTTCACACTTCATAGATAATATGTTTGAAGTGTGAAGTGTGAGTTTCAAGTGTGAAGTTTGAAGTGTGAAGTGTGAAGCGTGAAGTATGAAGTTTGAAGTTCGAATGTCTGAAGTATGAAGTATGAAGTTTAAAGTGTGAAGTGTGAAGTGTGAAGTTTGAAGTGTGAAGTGTGAAGTGTGAAGTATGAAGTTTGAAGTTTGAAGTATAAAATTCTGACTTCATACTTCACACTTCACACTTCATACTTCAAACATATTATCTATGAAGTGTGAAGTATGAAGTCTAAATTTTAAACTTCAGACTTCAGACTTAAGACTTCAAACTTCACTCTTCAAACATATTATTTATGAAGTGTGAAGTATGAAGTGTGAAGTGTGAAATGTGAATTATGAAGTTTTGAAGTCACCACCGGTCTTTCGTAGAACTTATAATGTTTCAGAAATGCCAACTTAACATCTTGTCCACCTGCTCATTGTTATATCGTAATCGACACTACAAGTTGACAGAATCTTTAATCTAAGAAGCTTGGTAAGTAATATGTGAACAGTGTAGATCTTAAGCAGACTGTGCTGATGCATAGTCTGATCTAGATATTATATGTTCATAAAAGCCAATTTAAGTTGTACCTCTTCCCAAACACGGGTTCAAATTTGTGTTTGAGTCTCTCGACTCAGAAAGATATGTCTTCAAACATTTGCCACCAGTGTAGCTTCAGATTAGTATGTGGGTAGGCACGGTCTGGTCATTAACGGTACTGTTCTCCGTTTAGTATGCATGCACTTCAAAACAGCAGGAAATACAAGTACCTGTCTGACTGTATAACAGTGTGCACTAATCCGAAACAATACGGACCGTAGATGTCTCGAATATCCATTTTCCTGCGTCGAGGTTAATTTAAAAATCTACATAGTACAGATGCTAGGGTCAACTAGCCGCATACGTATAGAAGTCACGCCTGGCGATTAGGGGGCTCCTTTACTCGGCGTAATGGGACCAAAATAAGGTACATCCACGTAAAACTGGTAGTGGGGGGCTACAGTTCTAGAGTTTTTGTCAGAAGATACACGTTTGACTTTATTACATTTAGACGGACAGTGAAGGCTCCGGTGAAACGATGAGTCTTCATTGTAAGCAGTTGGTTTAAGACCCAAACTCGATAGACGTTACCCTTACTTGTAAGGTCACCTGTATAAAGTGTAGTGATTGATATAAACGGGAAGCTTTGTTTCACATTTTTCATTTAAAATCAAAGCGCCGAAGGCACATGAAGTGGCGATTGTGTACAGAATCTTGCAATGTGTTCCTCGATATAGGCCTTGCAAATTGAAACAAAGTTACTATTTTGCCCATTGGTGGAGAAAGAATGACGCTAGTCACAATGACTTTTGTCAATTATCGGAAAGAATGAATTGCCAAGCCGGGATTCGATCTAACGACCCATAAGCCCATTAACCTGATGGCCCTTGTCGTTACCGACTGAACTATCGCGGTTCAGCTGGTGACATTTTAAAAAAGACCTTAAAGAACACCCTAGAAACTGTAATATATTCTTTCCAATGATTGACAAAGGTCATTGTGACTTTTGTCATTCGTCTTTCACCAATCGGCTTAATAGTGTATATGGGAAAATAATATGTGGAGTACTTGTGTGAGAAGGCCTGGTAATACACGTTAGGTGAACTGGTCCGCAGATGTCTCGAATATCTATTTTACTGCGTCGAGGTTAATTTAAAAGTATACATTGTACAGATGCTAGGGTCAACTAGCCGCAAACGTATATGAGTCACGCCTGCTGATTAGGGGGGCGGCTTCTTTACTCGGCGTAATGGGACCAAAATAAGGTACATTCACGTAAATCTAGGGGCTACAGTTCTAGGGTTTGTGTCAGAAGATACACCTAGGACTGTATTACATGTAGACGGACAGCGAAGGTTCTGGTGAAACGGGGAGTCTTCATTGTTGCGCAGTTGGTTTAAGACCCCAACTCGATAGACGGGACCAATACTTGTAAGATCACCTGTATAACGTGTCATTCCTTTGATTTATTAAAGCTGAAAGCTTGTTTCGCATTACATTTTTAATCAAAGCGCCGAAGGCTCTGTAGTGGAGATTGTGTACAAAATATTGCAATGTGTACCTCGATAAAGGCCTTGCAATTTGAAACAAAGCTACTGTTTTGCCCATCGTGGAGAACGAATGACGCTAGTCACAATGACTTTTGTCAATTATCAGAAAGAATGAATGGCCAAGCCGGGATTCAACTGTTTTCCCATTCTTCTAACAGGGCAGTTATTGGATGACCAACAGTAAGCGAGGGTATTCTGGCTAAGCATTTTTCATGCACCGTCGAAAAAGAATGAACGTGGAATCTTCCGTGAAAAAACACCTTCCATGCCTCATTATTTATCGTCTGTGAGCATGTGCCGACACCGAAGTCATGTGGCACATTCCTCGTGTAGACGAATACATCTGGTTCATTTTGACGTCGCGTAGACGCCTAGATCGCGGTCTGCCAGTGTCGCTCAAACATCGAACAATACTGTTTTGTGATGGAAATATCCACCCCAAAGTGCTTAGCAATATGTCATAACGTGCATTTGGTCCTGCTACATAGGTTTACATCATTGTGGGAAAGGGATAATATTTTCATAATGAACAAGTTCTCATTTTTAAAGTGTTTTCGTTATGTTCTGAAAAGTATCACATTATTATGTACTAAATGTTAATTTGTACGCAGAATACTTTTAAAAAAGCGGACGAGGGCTAAGATTTCAATACAGCTACTGTTCCAAAAAGCGTTTTATTGTTTTTGTTTTTGTGTGTGTGCTTCCTTTTGATAACAAAAGTTGCAAATGGAATACAAAATTAATTAGAGAGTTTTTGTGTCACCTGCGTAGCATGGTAGGCACTTAGGGATTGCTTTTTTTGTTCGAGGTCTGTCTGTCTGTCTGTCTGTCTGTCTGTCTGTCTGTCTGTCTGAACAGTGAATCTTCCGACAAATGTTTATATCAATATTTGTGATGGGTTCACAAAAGGGGGATGATCCAAATATGTTTTATATCAGAGTTAGGCAGGTGACACAAGTGCTCCGGGGAGCACTCCATTCTAGTTATGTGTAACTTTAGAATTATTTGTTGATATTGAACCGAAAAGATTGCGAATTACATATCTGCTCAATTGATTTAGATATACGGGTTCAACATATTGCTAGTTTATTTCCGTTCTTTCATGTGACTAATCGATTTGTCTTTGTCAGTCATCATGGAAAGATAATTTTAACAAGTTTAGGGTTGTGGTGTTTAACTTCTTTTTTTCCTTACATTTATCTGGGACACTATATTAAAGTTACCATCATATTCTAGTTATATGCATTTACTATGCATGGATGATGGATAATCTTCGAGATCATTCAAAAATATACTGAATAGAAATGGAGATAAGTTTTCACCTTGTCTAACACCTTTAACACATTGAAAAAATTGGGAACCCTCTTCGGAAGTAACTAATGACTTGCGATTTTACTGATTTGGACATGTTACGAATACCATTTCTTGAAACGGAATCAAAAGTGTGTTTGTAGTCTATGAAACAAGAGAAGAGCTTATGTTTGTTCTGATTAACAATATCAATTAATGACTTCAATATGAAATTATTATCTATAGTAGATTTTTTTTTCCTAAAACTTACTTGACATGAATTTTCCAAAACTACTCAAAAGCGATATCGGGAGATTTAGGGTTTCCTTTGAGTTTATATATATATATAGGCTTGATTTGGCATATAGTCAAGTTTTCTGGGACAATTCCTGTGTTAAATATGAAATTAAAACGTTAGTGTATAAAGGTAACATGAACTTTACAGAAACTTTTAGTTGTTCGTTTAATATGTCATCTATACCTGGAGATTTGTTATTTTTTAATTCCTTAATTGCAGTTAAAATTTCATGCTCTATAATAGGATGGTCAATATCAATATTAGCTTCTCTTTCTCGAAGGTCGAGAGAGATATCAAATTGTTCACGCCCGAGTAGACAATACAAAGTCAAATATCGCTACTGCAACATAATTTTCTATTTATGATGTACTTAGTATAACTTTTAAGACAGAATAACAAAAACCTAACAACATTTCTATATTTCAGATAAATAAATAACTATTTATATTTAAAATAAAATGTATGGTTGGCGAGTAAACCACGCCCAACTACCTCATTTCGAATGTCGCGATTTCATATTTCAATGACGTTACATCATATTTAGTGACGTTACATCATATTTCAATGACGTTACATCGTATTTCAATGACGTTACATCACATTTTAATGACGTTACATCATATTTCAATGACGTTACATCACATTTCAATGACGTTACATCATATTTTAGTGCCTTAACCATATTTGATACCTAGTCATATACGTCATTCGCATCCGTCGTGGATGAACTGCGCATGACAATCTGCATGTATTTGCGCCGGAAAACGTGCAGATATATACAAAAGGGTTAAATTGACTCTCCGTTACCGGAGTCATATGGCTCACGTCAGGCGAAATCTGATCTTCTGAGGTATTAACATAACGAGTATTCACGATCGAATTACATTCGGGTATCTCCGCCGTTCTCCGGAGGCTTCTATGATGCGTGTTTGACCACAGACGTCTGGGTATATTCAGTCGAGCCCTGTACTTAAGACCACATTGGAATATTAAGTATCTACCTATAGCGATCATACTTTTAGTTTCCAAAATACTCATTTTCTGTATAAATAACCCTGCAATCAAAGGCCACCTGTGAAACAGACCAGATTGTTCACTTCCCATGGATGGTCTTTAAACATAGGTTTTACTGTATTTGTGAAAACCCGTTTAAATATAAATGACATTTTGTTACAAAAACTTGGTTCATATACTATAACAATAATTAAATAGTCCGATATAGAGGGGCTATTTATAGTAATACGGTTTTATTGGCTTCCTCCTAATCTTCTCCTATGAAAACACAGATTAATATCAATTTTGTGTTGTATGTTGCAATGTATGTAGTTTTGTTTCCAGTTAGTATTATACTACCATATGCTATATTTAGAAAAATGACATAATGCTTTTTATCAGAAACGTTTTAGATGAACCAGTCTGTGCGTTTTAAGAACATTGTAGATCCAGATTAGCCTTTGCATACGCACAATCTAATCAATACATGAGCCGTTCCATGAGTAAACCAACAGTGTGGACTCTGCGTAAAGTATCGACCAGGGTCAGGCAAAGCAATCCGCACAGTCTAACCCGGACAGACACTTTTCGCCTCCTGGGGATTTTCTGTTTCGGGAATAATTACTCAATACCTATATCCCCCCGAATACGGAATGTGTCGGCCCGGAATAGCCTGCGCGTCCTGCACAGGCTGATCTGGGTCGATACATTACGCAGAGTCAACAATGTTTGTCTTCTCACGGATATACAGTGATCATTTTAGTATACCTTTCCGTGACAAAAGCCTTTTAAAAAGTTTATGTCGACGTGTTTAGATACTCATTACGAATACGAACAGCTTGATCTAAACCTACACATTGTAGCTTTTCCCATATATGGGCTCATTAATCATCATGACTGAACTCATGTCCCGCTGGAAGCATTTGTTACATGTTTTAATATCGGATGGTTCGAAAACAAATTTGCAAGAAGAATTTATGGAATACATAAAATGTTACATTAATTTTGCAACCAATTTATTCAAAAGATGTGTGTTGGTTAATTGTATGTCCTTTTCCTTACCAAATTACGGAATTCGGTTAGGGCCATCAACTGTGAATGTGTTGATCTGTATCGCGATACTCGATAGTACGATTATCATCATCGTACTGTCGTATTATCGTGTTTTCTTTATCGTATTGTCGCGTTATCAGCATCGTACTGTAGCGTTTTCGTTGTCGTAGTTTCATGATTTCGCGTTATCGAGTATCGCGTTTCAGATCAATTCAGATGGCCCTAACGGAATTCCGTACCAAATAGAATCGTTAACAAATGTGGGAAACGGTCTTTAAAAGGAATGTCTGTTGTTTCGTGAATAATTTCTTATCCTTCTTTATAAACGTAGTTGTTTTGTCCAGAGGTTACATTCCCTTTCCCAGATATATGTTCATATTTGCACATATGAAATTGAATAGCTTTATATTCAATTGTATATATATTTTCGAAAATATGACTGCAAAAATAAAAATAAAAGCTACAACATTTTTTGGAGAATATTTGTATTTCACTATGGGCAAAAAATGATTTGAGCCGTCCCGCGTGAAACCAACATTATGGCATCTGCGTAAAGTATCGCTCCAGATCAGCATGCACAGTCAGCGCAGACTGATCCGGGCTGACACATTCTGTCTCATAGGGATAGAGGTATAGAGGAAATATTCCTGAAACAGAAATTCCACACGAGTCGAAAATAGTCTATCCGGGTAAGCCTGCGCGGCATGCTTAAACCGATCCGGGTCGATACTTTACGCAGAGTCCACAATGTTGGTTTTCTTAAAATGCAGCTGCGGCGATAGACATCTGCGTAATGTATCGACCAGATCAGCCTGCGCTGTCCGCGCAGACTGATCCGGCCGACACATTCCGTCTTAGGGGGATAGATGTATAGAATAGCTATTCCTGAAACAGAAAATCCACAGGAGGCCCAAAGTGTCTGTCCTAATTAGCCTGCGCGGCATGCCCTGGCTGATCCGGGTCGATACTTTACGCAGAGTCCACAATGTTGGTTTTCGCGCGGGAAGGCTCATTGCAGTCCTTATTCAGCAACAAGTGAAAAGAGAAAAACAACAACAACGTACTGTGTATATCGGCCTTTATAAGAGAAGGGTTTAAAGCCAGTGAAATAAGATATGTGATAAATTGTTTTTAATGACTTTTTCAGATACCATCTTCCCACCTGCTCATGCCCGATCTGTCAATTTGCAAACATTCCGACATAAAATATGTACATGTAACCAACTTCACTATGTGTTAGTTAACTCAATGTTTTACAGTAATTTACGTTTATACCTCAAAGTGTAGGTGCATAGAGCGTCCACCTCGTGTACGTGAGTGAGGTCGCGGTTATGATCTCTGATCGGGTCACTCAAAATACTTCAATAATAAAAGTAAAAGCTTTCCTTTTTTTGGCGCCCATGATCATGTTGTAAGTTACGACTGACTCGCTGGTGTCAGGATAAACGGACCAGTAGTACCGGTATTTTACATATGAAACGCCGAGATATAACTGAAGATGCGTTGAAGGCGCAGTATTTGATGACATTTCCCAAACGAGTTATTTATCAGAAAGCCATTCAAATGTTTAAAACATTACGTGGAAATGCCCCTGATTACCTAAGGACATAATTCACTTTTACATCTGATATTATCCATGCAAGACTCTTACGTGCATCCACTTCATTCCAGTTGTATACACCAAAACCTAACTTGGAAATATATCGAATTACATTTATATTTTCCTGTTCATCCGTTTGGAATTCCCTACTTTCATATATTCAAACTCAACGTCTATTCAGCATTTCAAATCCCAATATTGACGTTGGATAAACCAATCTCAACTCGATGATAACTGTAGTACAATTGTATTTCATGAAACTATGCACAATATTTGGATATGCGGCTGTTCTACGATACAGACATATCAATGTTAAGTCCATATCTATATATGCATGTATAATTGTTACATTGAGTTGTTCATATGTAACACACGTTTGTTCATGTTTCGTTTCATTTTGTTTATGTTTGAGGCCCTTATGGAAGATTGACTTGCATACATGTCGTATGTCAAATGAGTGTCCTCTCTAAATAAAGCCTTTATTATTATTATTATTATAATTATAATTATTATCATTATTATTAAACAAACAGTTTCTAAAACGGTTATACTACATAGCTGCCAAAGAAAGACTGCGCACTGTAAAATAGTTCACCAATTTCATATTGAATACTCTAAAAAGGGCAAATTGTATGTGTGAATAACTTGGTAATTACGCAGTTACGCTTGAAAAATTGCATCTGAAAAATTAATTATGGATGGTTTTGATTCAGTAGATAATTTTTCATGTTAAACGAAATTCGGATACTTCCGTGAGATGGCCGAAGACACCCGAGTCACATGTACATATATTCTTGCTCAGTATTGGCGGAAGGATCCAAGTTCAAGCCTTGTTTTCGTTCTCTCTCTCTCTCTCTTTGGGTCATTCAGCGGAGTTAAGCGATATCGATTTTCTTCTATGCACGGTTTCACGACATATGTAAATACAGAAACATTATTGTGTATATTCACGGTGGTATATTCAGGTTAGATTCAATTGGTGTTGATACTTGCGCGCGCATTTTTTATTTCCTGAACAAATTCAAAATACATTTCGAAACATTTAAAACAGTTTCTATTGTTATGTTGTATGAAGTATGTGTGTAAATGAAATGAAATTTAGCACAAAAATTGAACCTTATAATTTGTTGTCACTCTTCACACACAACTAACTATCCATGTTTTCTTTGTACTCTCAACGTCTTTGTACATATGTAATCTTTGAGTTTTTCACGTGAACCCCACTTTCAGTTATCTAAGTACTTTGATTTTGTTTGGACTTCCGCAGCTCAAGTGGTGTCCCTGATAAAATTGCGGATTTAGTTGATCATTATTCAATATTAATCACTAAGTTTGAATTTCGCCAATTTGAAGACATCGCCCATTTAAAACACCTTAAAACTGCTGCAGACGACTTTTGAATACCATAAGAGCTGTATCTCTTTTTGCTACAATGCCTTTGATGTTTATAGGAAGTTCCCATACAATGCCAAAATGTTTTGAAAGTTGTCTTCTGAAGGTTTGCGGGAAAGAGTTTATAGTATCCATACAGTACTCTTACACGAGCCCTTCCATATACAAAATGTACAATATGGCATTTCTGAACTGTGTCGATTCAGATCAGCCGTCTTCTCCGTCTTGTCAGAGAATAAACTAGTTAAAAGAGTTTTTAACAAGTTCGTGTAAGTTATTTGTTAAAAGTGTAGATCTTAATTAGACTACACTGATGCAAAGGATGATCTGAATATACATTGTTCACATAAGCCAACTTGTACATTTCTGCACAGACGGGCTCAATTGATCCGGGCGTCGTCCGCCGAGATCATATCCATTACGGTATACCCCTTATACATTAATACCGCCTCGGAGGTGTAGTAGTAGAGCGTCCGCCTCTCCGCGGGTGCGGAAAATAGCAGGTTCGATCCTCGGCCGGGTTATACCAAATATTTTAAAAATAGTAGTAATGGCTGCCCTCTGTGGCGCTCAGGGTTGCGGGATGAGCATGACGACTAAATGTCTGCTGTCAGGATAAAAGGACCAGTAGGACTGGTGACAAACCCACGTAATGACGTGGTATAACTTAAAACATGTTGCAAACGGTGTAAAACACCGAGCTATCAATCGACCCTATACATTGAACTGCTGAAATATAATACCAGTAAATAATTATTTCCCTCTCTAGAGTCTGTCTGTCTCTATCACTATGTCTGTCTGTCTGTCTCTCTTTCTCTATCTCTGTCTGTCTGTCTGTCTGTCTCTCTCTCTCCCTCTTTCCTCCCCTCTCTCTCTGTCTCTCTCTCTATATCTCTCTCTCCCCCCCTCTCTCTCTCTCTCTCTCTCTCTCTCTCTCTCTCTCTCTCTCTCTCTCTCTCTCTCTCTCTCTCTCTCTCTCTCTCTCTCTCTCTCTCTCTTCTCTCTCTCTCTCTCTCTCTCTCTCCTCTCTCTCTCTCTCTCTCTCTCTCTCTCTCTCTCTCTCTCTCTCTCTCTCTCTCTCTCTCTCTCTCTCTCTCTCATATTACCAATACAAATTAAACCTGACAGAAAACAGAGTTGGCTTGTACCTGATCCTCAAGCTATAGTAACCTGGGAATTTGACTAGAACCATTGTTAAGACATGAACTAACTTGCACACAAAACCATAAGTGTTAGAAGATGGTTTGCATAGATAATAATGACGAAAAGCTTAACTTACCCACTGCCTCAGTCAGTTGGGACAATATTACTGTGTTTCAGATGACTTTCACGTTTGAATCTGCCTAAGACATTAAACTAAATGTTTAAACAAACTCCGCGATTCTCGGAAAGTATTGGCTGGCAAGTATTAGAAAAATGGATGCCGTTTAAGTTGTTACCACAGCCTCAGACAGTTGGTACAATCCGGCCATCCCCTAAAATTGAAACTAATTTGGATGAAAAAACTAGCCTACACTTGTCGAAAAACACTGGTAAAAAACAGATGTAAGAAAGTAAAAAATATATGTATAGATATGTTTTAGAATTTGGTAGATTTTGAGGATTCCGGTGTATTTTGATATTTCTATGCACCGGCCGCATTTTTCATTTGGGTATATTTGGGCAAAAAGTTGCTTCTATAATTATTTGGGCAAAAAGTTGCTTCTATAATTTTTTGAAAAGGGGCCCATTCCCGACTTGAGTTCAGAAAAAGGAGCCATAGAGGGGGTTATACATATATTGTTGATAATCAAAGATAAATCAAGATGTTAATTGACAAATGATTATTAATATATCGAAAAAAAAACGCAAGATAATTATAAACAAAAATTAAAGAACATACTTTGGCCATAAAAAAGGATTTATAAGTAATTTACTAGACAATAATAATGTTTATGTCATGTTTCTTGCGTTATCAACAGAAAATAATAAAGTAAAGACTTTCAGAAAATCAAGGAATACATTTATAATGAACGAGGTTAAAACATGAGGGCCAAGATGATCCTTAATCGATCACCTGCAGTATGGTAAAGAAGCAAATAGATCAGCCCCTTTCTGATGCCACCTGGCGACTGCCGTTTTCAACAAGTCAATATGACTAGAACAAATTATGTAAGGGGTCACATTTTTGCTAAACCCTTTCCCTAATAATGTAAGGTTTTTTCTAAGTTCTCTAATTTGATTAATATTGTATAATGTACATATATGTTATTAATAGAAAAAACAATAATTATTGTTTACACCAAATCAGTATCAACTGACGTGTTAACTCTTTAGCTGCAAAAGGCAATTAAAGACTTTTGAAAACAATGCAGATTCGAAGGAGATGTCTCTCCTGAAATCTGCATTGTTTGCCACTATGACATGAACTTTTACTAAAAATGAAGTCGTCTGATTTTCTACCTAGAAGAGTCGACTTTGTGAAATTCGGCAGTAATAGAGTTAAACCAGAGGACGAGATAATGACGGGTATACAGCTCTTCCCTCCGACCCCTAGTATATCTCTTATCATTCAAACAAACCATTTTGGTAATGAAAAGCATCGAGTCATTGAGACGATTATATTTAGTAATTTAGTGCCTTAAAATACGGTTTATAAATGCCCAGTATAATCGTGCCCTGAAAGACGGGTTATAAACAACCATAGAATCGTGCAATACAAGACTGTTAAATAAATCACTTACCTTCATCACAAGCACGTCACTAATAGTGTGGTGTTTAGATCACCAACCACTCTAGTGTTAACCAGGTTTGTATTTATTACACCAATAATACTTGAGCCTTGGAAGACGAAAAGGAACCTCGTTGCATCTTTGTCTCGGCATCAATTAACATTATTCCATCAGCACGAAAGTACATGTAATTGGAAAATGAGTAGTTAGTTAAATTTAACGAGTCTTTTAACCAGTAAAGTTAAGCCAATAACCATACACGAAACTAAAGTGAATGTGTTTATTTACATATATAAAGAAAAACAAAGGAAAAAATAGTCTCACTCTGTCTGTCTGTCTGTCTGTCTGCCTGTCTGTATGTGTGTCTGTCTGTCTGAATGTCTGTTCTGAGGTTTATTTCGGCTTATCTTTTGGTCCTGGACATTCTTATGAGGCAAACAATATTGTGAACTTAAGCCCACACTATGACAGAAAAAATGCAGAACATTACTTTTTGTGGGCTTATCTCTTTAAATAAATAAACATTGGAAAAGTTCCTAATATATGGATCATTCAATCGTCCAACACTATGGATAGGTTTGTAGGGGTTGCCTCCCTTGAAATGAGATCGTATCAATTGATTTCGTCAATCGGAAAGCCTCGGTCTAGGGTTGAATTATTCGGTTATTTCCGTATCATTCGGAATATCTCGGTGATGAATGCTTCACCAATGATGATGAAGGATTACAGAATTACCCGAGAAGTTCCGAATGATCTCCGTATATGTTCGTGAAGGCGGTAAATTGTAAATGTCCCTGATGTTCGGGACCCCGGATGTTTCAAACGGTTTAAGGTTTCAAACACAAACACTCGATCCATGAAACATAATCTCTATGTACGGTGAGTTTATCACAATCATATTTAAATTGATGCATGTTAACAGTTGATAACATGTTTTCAAAACAACTGATATGTACCCTATTGAACATTGGCTATCAGAATCTATCCTTCGTCGACGATGGTAGATCGACGATACCTCGTTTTGTCAAAAAGATTTATTAGTCGGTACAATGACCCGATTTTCCGGACATCGCTGCTTGCTTCTACTTCGATACTTACACGATGGGCGCTCCCAAAAGGCGACATCCGATTCTAGTTGTATAATAAATTAAGCTCATAGTTGATGGACACAGGACGTTGTACTTCAACCATTTTAAAATGTCTTCTCAAGGTCAGCCATGTTCTGGTTACATAGTTTCTCGTAATCTTTACACACAGGAACAAATAAATAATTATTGCTTTCGCCATAACATTGATTGAAAATTAGGTCACTATGGCAGATCTTTTAAAACCCCATGTTAACACTATAGGATACATATTTACCCCAATCATAATAAAAAAAAAAACTAGGTCAGTAGGGCAACTTAACAGAAAGGAGGCATGGCAGTCATGTGTTCCTTCACTTGAAATTAGGAACATCCATTGCTTGTAGTTACACTTTTCTATTGGAATTTTATCTTTGTCTGGAGACACCAGATCTTCGGATATTACGGGTTCATGCTGGCAGGGTATAGTGGGCTTGTATAGTAGAACTTGAAGGCCGAGTCCCCTGCCACGTACTTCTTTTTTTAATGCCGAAGATGTTAAAATATTGTAACATAGCGAGTTGCTTCAACATTATTTCACTTCAATCAATTTCAGACTAGTTTTGTTTCAACAGTAGTTCAGTTCAATCATTTTCGGATCACTTGTTTCAAAAGTATTTCACTTCAATCAAAACAAAATGAAGTTTACAATCAAATATAAAAAAGTGAATATATATATCAAGATACCATACTGAGCTTAAGATTATTACAAAACACCGTAACAGTATATATTCCATATTAATATTTCGGAATCCTTTCTGATCAAGCAAATACATATCACTTAAATCGATTGCAGATGAATTTCACTTTTGTGTCAACAGCAAAGGCCCATATTTCAGAACATTATTACAATGAAAACATATAATATGAAATAATATGATATAGTTAAGAAGATAAAATCTCATTTCTATAATCTAGACATTTACGTATATAAGAACTAGTCACTTTCAGGACTTTTAAAGAGTTGCTATTAATGCAACATTTCATATTTACCAGATTCCCATTATGACTTGAAGGGAGTATATTTAAAATAATATTATAAAAACTTATTCTATAGTTATTTTATCCTTCACAATTAAGTAAAAAGTGTTTCTCATCTTCTACCTCACCACATTTACATACATTACAAACTCGTTCATCGGTGGGTAAACCTAAATGTCGCCATTTTTCTATGGCAAGATTGTGTGCACTCAATCTTATTTTTACACAGAGATGGCCTTTCCGATTTGCTCTTTGAAATATCAACGTAAGGACTTCGCTGATTTGAATTATAAAAAAAATGGTAAAATTTAAGTTTGGAAGAATTGAAAATTTTTGAAGATTGATCCTGCATGCACTGATCAATCACTCTTTGTTTAATACTTGGTAGAAAGTGTTTAAAGGAACATTTTCTCCCAGCTAGACTTGAAAATCCTAAATTGTTACAAATAGAGTAAAGTTTCTTTGTCCAGGGGTTATTATTTTCAGTTGCAACAGAATTTTTAGATACATGGGTGTTTTCAGACTTCAAAATATGTTCATAAAAGTTTAAACAAGAAAATGAAATTTTTGACCACAAAGGTAGCCTGCCAAGTTCAGCTCTACAAGCAGCATTACTTGCTTTGCAATGAACCCCTAAAATTTCTTTTATGAACTTTATATGGAATTTTTCCAAAACGGAACTGTCTCCTGAATTATCAAAAACACCCCAAACCTCATTACAATAAAGCAAGATTGGACTAACTAATGAA
The DNA here is from genome assembly GCA_031761405.1 of Serripes groenlandicus. Classification (NCBI taxonomy): domain Eukaryota; kingdom Metazoa; phylum Mollusca; class Bivalvia; order Cardiida; family Cardiidae; genus Serripes; species Serripes groenlandicus. The sequence continues at coordinate 11,552,426 of JASEVX010000011.1, forward strand.
TCAAATAACTTTTCTATAAGTTTACAAAGATTATCCAATCCAATTGTTTTCTTCATCTGAAATAATGCTTTTCTAGCTTTTTCCATAAGTAAGGATACAGCTAAATTAAAGTTGCCATTACACTTTAACATTATTACCAAATAACATTTTGAAACAGTTTGTATGACATTATCATTATAAATAAACTCATTTAAATGTGACTTACCATTAGAGTTAAATACTAATACCTTTGATTTTTGCACATTTACTTGTAGTTTCCAATTTGAGTAATATGTACCAAGACAATTGAGACTTTTGCTTTCTGATAGTAATACAATATCATCAGCATATAATAAACAATTCACAGATAAACCACCAATTCTAACTGGATCACAGTTACCATTGATTAAATCTTTACGACATCATCAATAAAAATATTAAAAAGTGCAGGGCTCAAAACATCCTCTTGCTTAACACCACGCTCTGAAGTAAATGTAGTGCTAAGACCATTTGTAAATTTAATTCTAGTCGTAGTATTGACATACATAGCAGATAAAATATTAAAAAGTAGTTTTGGTAGACCAGATCTCAAAAGTTTAGAAAATAAGCCAACTCTCCATATAGTATCAAAGGCTTTACGCAGGTCTATTTAAGCAGCAAATACTTTCTTCGTTTTACTTTTATAGTGATCAATAATGTTTTTTAAAGAAAATATATGATCAGCAGTCTTGTTTAAATCCTATTTGATTTTGACTGATTAGAGACCTGTTACTTATCAATCTCAATAATCTTGAATGAATGACTCTATTAAAAAGTCTTCCCAAGTAAGAAGTGATAGAAATGCCCCCATAATTGCTACCTGATTTGTGTAAAAGCACTAAGAAACTATCATTCCATTTATGAGGGAAGTGGCCAGAGTTCAGAATGAAATTAAACAGCTTTTTGAGAGGGTTTAATATACTGTGTCCTGCATATTTAAGCATTTCGTTTGATACCAAATCAATTGCAGTACTTTTTCCATTTTTAAGAGCTTTTATAGCCTTAATTAATTCATCTGTATTAACATCAATGTCTAAAATATTATTAGATGTGTCAATATCTAAATTATCTTTCAGTTGTTGGAAAGTTCAATAATGGTTTTGTGGAAATGACTATTGTTATCATCACTTTTGTTTAACTTCTTAAAGAATTGAACAAAATTGTGATGAGGTATGTCCTGAAGGGAGTCAGAATTGGCATGCATGTTATCTAATTTATTTAACATTGCTCAAAATGTTTTTGAGTTATTTTCAATATTATCATTAATGTTATTACAAATTTGTTGTTTATACATTTTTTTTTTTCATGTTTACAGAGTCTTCTAGATTTTGAACTATATGTATCATATAGTTTTCTATATTGTCCATTTTGTGGATTTTAAACGACCAGTTTCTAATAGCTTTTCACTGTATTTCTTAAGTCAGTGCAAGACTGTGAGAACCATGGTTTTCTTGTTGATCTTCTAAGCTTTTGCATGGGCTTTTTGTTAATAAATTCAGCGGACTGTTTAACACAGTCTAGTAAAATTGAATTAAAGGACTCCGTGATCGAGTCGCTGTCACTGAAGCTTTTATTTATAAAAATTTGTAAATTTATCTTGAACTATTTTACTTTGCATATTTTCTGTGTACGAAGCAACTGCATCATCAGTCCAAAGAAAATGTCCCGGCAGGGAGTCTAGTTTGTGTAAATCACAAGGCTCCGATAAAACATTAGCAAACATTGCACTTCTAATTGGACGATGATTAGAAAGGTAAGTAAAATCATGCACTACAAAGTATCCCATTGAATCAATTAATTCTTCTGATATAAGTGTGTAATCTACAAGACTACTACCATTGTATGTTATACAAGTTGGTTGACCATTTAAATTACCAGTAGTTCGACCATTCAAAATTCTGATTTTGGTTTCTTTGCACATATTTAATAGCAATTTGCCACTATTGTTTGTGTGTTTGTGGTCAAGACTATTCCTTGACAATATCCTATCAGGACGATATTCAGAATCATCTAAGTTTATATGTTCAGTAGCATTATCAAATTCAATAAAATCTAGTTGGGTGTTTGTGTAGGCATTAAAGTCACCTTGTATAATAATGTCACCCAAATTGCTATACTTTTCTACTTCACTGAGCAGAATTGAGTATATTGATTCTATATCATTATTGTTACGACTTGAATACTCAGGAGATATATAAACTACAGCTACAAAACATCTCTACTAATACTTAAAAACATGCGATCTAGTTTTATCCAGAGTATATCAGGATAACTGTTTTTTAAAAGGTTTTACTCCTTTGGAAATTGAATTTTTTGCAAAAATCTTTCGTCTTGCTTTTTTATGTTTTTTCCTACTACTGGAATGAACTCATTCAAAATTAGGAACTACAATTTCCTGGATAGATTCATTACCTATCCAGGTTTCTACAAAACTAACAATACTTAATTTAGAAACAATGTCTTGAAAATGAGGGTCATTTGATTTTTCACTTGTGAGACCCTCTATGTTCCACATGCCAATTTTCAAAAGACTGTCATTACTTTTAACTTTGTTTACTAAAGGTTTCATTTTGATTTAAAACGACGTTGAATAGAAGATTATAGAGTTATATAATGAAACAACAAATACAAAATAATACCAATAGAAAATGTGCAGTTACTCTGAAATAAATCAAAATCACATATGAAAATTAAAAAAAAAAAAAAGACACGTACATGTATATACTGTATATATATATCATTTCTCCCAACTCCCACATACGACTCTGACTTAGTATAACATGTGTGTATTATACACATGTTATACTGCATGAATTTATTAATAGGAAAAAGAACATTAAAAATGATTTGATCTTCCTGATTGAAGTGAAACTAAAAAAACAAAAACACAAACTGAACACGAGCAATTCCACGCTAATTAAGTGCATAACAACATTATGAGCACTATACCATATATGACTAGAACTACTTCACAAGCAATGCAAAATGACAAATTACATTTGTGTTTGTTGGTGACTAGGAGGTGGAATGTGAAACTGTCCATAAGGAGGAACTGTCCACATGTTTCTCCAATTGTTGAAGTTCAGATTGTTAAATGCAGGTGTTGGTGGTAGTACCCATGGCATCATATGTTGTTGGTTAAAGGATGGTGGATACTGGTAATTAAATCCATGACCATGAAGTGGATTTACACCCTGATGTCAAAACATGTTTGTATTATGATTTGCCATGTTTAGTCCATCACGACGATAATTTGCCTGGTGTTTAGGTCTGCTAATGTTGTTGTCAACCTGTCCTTGATTTCGTTGTTGTTGTGTGTTGTTTGTATATGTGATGTTCAAAGCGATCTTTAGGTGTTTAACAATAGCTGGTAGCCCCTTTCCATAGTTAAAGTGAACATCATCATGAAACATATCATAGCTTGTCTCAAATCGTTCAATTTTATGGATACTAGGGTACAGATCACATACCAACTCGATAGTACTATTGGCCTGATTCACAATGTCATCATGGATGTCCTTTCGTGAGATGAGCGGTAGGACATAAATGCTTGAGTTATTCCATGTTTTCGTACACTGATCTAATAAACGGGAATAATCATCCTCCTTCACTCCCTCACCTTGTAGATCTCTTACTCCAATATGAATAAGAATATTCTTGGGCTCAAACCGTTGACCGTTTTTTGAACAAAATGTGTACAAGTATTTGTTCCTCCTCCTACCATTTGGGGTAAAACGTTCTGGTTGAATACGACGTAGAATGGAATCACCAAGGATCAATATATCACACTTGGTTTTTACTTGTGACAGCTTAGTTCATACATTGTTAGTATCCGATATAGGAGTACTTTCTACATGACCCATGTCATACTAATGTGACTGCTTTGTTGATACATTGTTAGTATCCGATATAGGAGTACTTTCTACACGACTCATGTCATTCTGTTGTGACAGCTTTGTTGATACATTGTTAGTATCCGATATAGGAGTACTTTCTACACGACTTTGTACGGACTGGAATTCATTAATAACAGGGGTTCCCCTGTTATTTGCTAGCTCTTGAACACGGTCCTGCAGACTAGTGACTATCGATAAGAGAAATTGAATTGATGCTGATTGATCAGTCTGTTTTGAAATGACTTATTTAAGCTGTGTATCCACACCATTCGTTTTTATGTGAAGTGAGTCTAGACTACCATTGCAGTGCTTCACCTTGTCATCAATTGATTTCCATTGACTCATCATTTCTTCTGTTTTAGCGTTTACAGAAGTTGTGATAACTGATTGGACGTTCTGTGGCACTTTCTCTTGAATACTATACAATTGCGCTAGCTTTTCAACAAATGATTTCATTGTTTGATCTATTTACTGACAACATTGAATTAATTTCACTAAAGTTTGTGTCAATTGTTTTACTGTGTTGCAGTAATCTGTTTTTTGGTGTTAACCTCGTTTCAACAGTTGACTGTTTGATAGGTGTGGATTTTTCTTGTTAATCAATCAAACTTTTCGGAAATGTTTCATCTATATTGACTGCAACGATCGTATTATTTAAATATTGAACAGACGTTTCGTTGTTATTGTTTTGACTTAATTGACCCGTGATGACCTCGATGTATCTGTCCGAAAACTGGGTGCATTGTTGACCTTGGATTACAATTGATCCAGATTTGTAAAAGTTTATCTTGACGGTAGAATTAATGTTTGTTTCTGATTCAAAAACTACTTTAATCATTGTGCCCTTTTTTAATGTACAGGCTTGTGCTGGGCCGAAGAAGTTGAGAATGGCTTCCTTCCATCATTCGGGACGTAGTGTTTTGAACGTCACATTGTTGTTTTTCCATCACACTGTGTATGGTTACAGGTGTTTCAAATTTGGTAATTTCTATATCAGAATTTATATTTTCATTTTCATCTAAAATGTCAAGATTATCACCCATTAGGCAATCAAGAAGTTTCGCTGGAGGTTTTGATGCACGTGTGTTACGTATCGCGTCCGCCATTGTGTGTGAAATATTAATGAGACACCAATTTTATAAATAAATGTGTGTACATAATAATTCTAATATCTTCATTCCAACACCTGTTAAATATATTACAGCATATGCATATCGTGCATTACTGTTTTACAAACAAATATGGTCAATTAATACGAATATAAACCGGAAGTAGAAATTTTATAGTTCAAATTTACCGCGTTTTACTGTTGATCAAACTGTTAACTTCTGCGTTGCTATTTCACAAAATCGGGAACATTTTACACCAACGTGTGCAGAATCTTAAATATGTTTCAATAACTTAGTTTTTAGTAGATAAGTAAATTCTGTATTGTATTAATAAATACGGAATATTACGTTGCGGGAGCGATAAAAGGGTTTGTATTGCACGACAAGTAGCGTGGAAAAATCGATATCTTACGAGACCGAAGGTCGAGTAAGATATGGATTTTCCCACGCTACGAGTCGTGCAATACGTACCCATTTATCGCTCCCGCAACGTAATATTCCTTTTATTATATACCTACGATCTATGAAGAGCGAAAAAACTATTAAATATACAGATTCAATACATTGTTTATTGGGGATACCTCGCTGAAAGTATTCCGCGCACTGTCTGACGTCACAATCTTGTATTTACACCGCATGTAGATACGGAATTTTAATCTGCGCATGTCAATCTGCATGTATTTCCACCGGAAAATGTACAGGCATATAATAAATTAAATTTCTCATGAACCGTTTGTTATTTTAAGGTCCCGCCGTGACGTCATACAGGTGAATTTCACGTTTCAAGGAAAAGTGCATATATATTAAGATACAGGTACCCTACACCAGATAATTACAAAACATCAACACAGTATATATTCTATATTGATATTTCGGAATCGTCTGTGATCTAGTCAATACATATAGTAAGTATAACATGACTTACCCTGAACTCAGTAAAGTTGGTCATACGGCTTTCTACATGCTCGACACGTGCACCGCTCTGAAAGACCACAGAGTTGCTACGATCCCGAACGGACAGATGTCTGAACATGGAATCTCCGACGTATAACACTGACATAACTTTGCATAGACTTTGTATCGTAGACACAAATCATCTTAGTTAAAAAAAGAAGGACGATAACTCGTGAATGGGTTGATGGATTTATATAATATTTGGTACATGGGTTAAAGACAGGTCAAGTTCAACTTTGATTACAAACCACCTATTTTTAACGCAGATAATAAATAAAAAAGTGATGTCCGGACAATAAAAATTAATATTTGCTACAAAGGTTAAACCCCATCAAATACAGGTCTAGTTCACCTCTGGTTACAAATCACCAATAACTTGTGATCCCACCCCATTTCCATGTACATTTATTGGAAATAAATATATTTCAACTACAGTAATCCATTGTTTTATTGTGGTTGCCATGTTTATGTGACAAGGCAGTATTGTAGGGGTATTAATCACTTTCGGTGATAGCTATAGTTTTATTTTTAGCTTTTAAATTCCATTGCTTACTGACCGTAATTGATAGTCTGACCACAATGGCTTGTGTACACACTGAGGCTACATTTTTGTTTCATTCTTCATAAAACCTTTGAAAGAATGTTCCTCTTGATAAAATCGAAACGGTCATGCGGTATCAAAAGCTTTGTCACTAGGACAACTGTAAAGGAAAACAATACATCTGAAGGAGATCGAAGAGCCAAAGAAAACAATGATAGATACAAACAGAAAAAAAAAATTTATAGACCACATATGAAATGTATGTCTTCAACAGACACATAGGTGCACTCCATGATTAGCGGTGTATATTCCCCATAATAAGAACACAAACATTTAACAAATAAGCAGCGTAGATCAATGACAATGACAATGACAAATACAATGACAAATAGTTAATTGATTTAAGGCCATCGACCCATAATAACATGTATAACAAATAATACAACATCCGTCAGCGGATATATATATATATATATATGTATATATATCTCACTCTCCACCACTCTCTCTCTCTCTCTCTCTCTCTCTGCCTAGCGCGCGCTCTCTCTATCTCTCTCTGCCTAGCGCGCGCTCCTCTATCTCTCTCTCTCTTCTCTCTCCCTCTCTCTCTCTCTCTCTCGCTCTCTCTCTCTCTCTCTCTCTCTCTCTCTCTCTCTCTCTCTCTCTCTCTCTCTCTCTCTCTCTCTCTGTGTCTCTATCCAATGATCATTTGTCAATATAAACACCAATATATCTCTATCTCGCTCTCTCTCTCTCTCTCTCTCTCTCTCTCTCTCTCTCTCTCTCTCTCTCTCTCTCTCTCTCTCTCTCTCTTCCCCCCCCCCCCCCTCTCTCTCTCTCTCTCCATTTTAATTCCGATAACGAACGAGACTCGGTGGTGAAGGACGACGGAATTACCCGAGGTGTTCCGATTGTTTTCAGAATAGGGTATCGGCTTAATCCGTGAACATTCCGTAAAGAGCCGAGTTGTGCCAAGGGAGGTGACTGTAGATAACTAAGGGAATTCCGGAAGATTAATCATTCAAAACCGAAAATAGATATTTACACAAAACATGAAATCAAAGCTTTTGTAGATTATTTAGCATATTTATATCAATGTAAATCAGTAAATAACCAGTTTATTTACACAAGAAGTATGTGAAGTAACCTACATTAGTGGAGTTGGGACGTTTTATCCAAAATAAAGTCAGTTTCAGGTTTGTGTAATCCAAATTTAATATTTAGACTTTCGTTTTCTCGTTTTATCATCTGTCATTTATTGGGCAACTGTCGCGTATGCAGGATAATAACACAGTGAAAAATGAGCTAATGTTATGTCTTTCTATGAAAGTTTGTGTAAACAAATATGAATATAATAATGTTCAGTACAGTATTTTTACAATATTTAGAACACCAGTACAATATTTTTACAATATTTAGAACACCACCCCTTTGTGATTGGAAAAGATGTTTTCAATAGAAATGAAGGACTGACTGAATCACTAAACCCTTTCCCACATACAACAAATCTGAAGCTGATGACTGAAAATGTCTAGGCAAAAGCACAGGAAATCTCTTTAAATGAAAGAACTATTATTGAATAGAGAACTTTAAAAACATGGTGACAAAAGGAGAAATTGCTCGTTTTGAGCAATTTCTTCTTTTGTTACCATGGTTTCAAAAAGCTGTCTGCGTTAGAAAACCTCTATATGAGGGAAAGGGTTAACCAGAGCTCTAGATAAGGCACGTTTTAGATTGCTCATTATTAGCATTTTTTACTTTTGTCACAATATTTTCAAAATTCATCTGCTGTAGAGGTGTCAAAATGTGTCTGTATCAGGGGAAAAGGCTAACATTGTTTCAATACAATTTAAAGTGAGTTCTGCCCTATAATCATATAGATCTATGTTTCCACAAGTATTTTTACACTAAAATGCATCCACATGATAAGTGACAAATGTTGAAGTTCTATCATCAGTCTCTTTTCTACCACAAGAAACGGTTCACGAACAGCCCGGTCTACCAATGTATGAATTCCTCTTTCTTACAGCAGTTCTGACAGAATATCTTTATGCGTTACATCTAGATATCAAAAAAAATGTTTCTTCTTTAAATTGTTATATAACTTTATCATATTCATAAATTTATGTACAGCAAATGTTTATGATCATTCTTAAAACTTAAAGTTTCATAAGTTTGTGGCTTCAACATGTCTTATTAAACCACAACACGTTTATCCTTTTCCAAAAATGAAAATTTCCTCACTAACCGAGGATTAAGTGTCATATTTGTCTTGAATATAGTCTTTTGCATTTTAACTTTTAGTGTTTTGTGAATTTCTGTAGCCTGAACTAAATTAAGACAACGACTTTCAAATCCAACACAAATGTGCAATCTCAAACATGGTGGTTGACCATACATGTTGACCTTTTCATGCGTACTGAAGCGACGGCCAATCTGCAATACTTACACTTCTACTAAGTATACATGTTTGAGTTAATATTGCCGTGTAAAGGTATTTTGTCACATCAGCATACATAAATTAAGTAGTATTGAAATAAAATTGGAACTCTTCAGCTTCCGTATGTCAAGTGTACACAATGTAATTTGGCACGTATTCGTGTGTGCGTGTGCATGACGTCATTCATTTTTGGTGGAGTCATTTATGAATGGGCTGTTGTAATTTTGTGTGTTATTTCTTAAAACTAGTTAAAATGAATGTACCTGAAAACCATAATTAAGCATGCAAGATAAATAGAATATTACGTCCTTGACTTTCGACATGAACTGTATCAGACTTGGCTGGGAGAAGTGATAATTGTCCCAACCTCATCAGATTGCATGGAAACACATGGTTCTCGAACCTCTAAACATTTATCAGGGCTCGTGGAAATACTTATAAATTCATGTCAAAAACCAACAATACTGACAAATTAATTCAACAATTTATATGTAAGTAAATAAAGCACTGGTTCACATAAAATTTATTACGTATTATATGCGTTTTTGGAAATATAAAATCAGTCCTTGAATTAAATTTCAAGAATAGGTACAGTTCGAGAATATGGACCTGTACGATAAATTTCATATCTTAAGTTAGGGACGTAATATTCTCTATACATCTGGACTTATAGCTTGATTAACCTGTCTCTTGATAATAGGGTCACGAATAAAGGTAGTCTGGTAAATTAGTAGGTTTGGCTTAAACCATAAAGAAATGAGCACTAGATTTGTCACCCAACCCCTCAATATGTATCGCTATATTGTTATTGTTGGTTCATGCCAAATATACTAACTTTTTATAGTATAAGAATGGAATTATGGATTTGTAACAAAACAAATTGATCATGGGGATCAACATATTGAATACTGCGAAGATTTATAGAAATATCCGTAGATGTGAGAAATCATTATATCCTTGTGAGAACTAGTTTGATACACCTGTTTGTTACACCAGTACGGTATGTACAGTCCCTGATTTTTCTTAGCCGTTTCCCAGTCTCCTGGTGACAAGGATTATAATCCACGAGACTCACACAATACCTGTGATAGAATGCGAGATTTCACGGTGAATCAAATCTCTGTATTTATAATGTCTCTGGTGATACAAAGACTACTCCTGTGTTTGTTTGTCACACTTTCCCTTAGCAACTAATTGGTTTGTGACACACCAGAGGACTAGACAAGGAGAATAAACTTGTCTTTTTCCCACAATATCTCCCTCATAACTCAACCAAACCCTATGTTGTAGGTACTCAAAAGAATCGTCTCACAGAGCCGATTCTTTTGAGTACCCACAACATAGGGTGAGAAGGTCAAATAAGGATTATAAAACATGCAGAACTCCCCTTATCTAGAGTTCTGTGACAAACGTTTTCATTCAAGATCAAAATACTCTTTGTCTTTTCAGATTAAGAAAAGTTTGATTGAATTATACTATGGACGAGCTTCATCGCCGAATACTGCAGAGCAACAGGTCGTATCTGACAGAAAACATAGCAGATGTAGCGGCAATTGTCAGTGACCTGTATGAGAAAGACATCCTCACAGATGGCATGAGGCAGGACATCATGGTATGAATTAGTCCTTTTCCTCATGTATACAAGAAATGTCGGCAGACTGCGTTGAAAACATCTATGCAAGCTTTATGTGGAAAATCTCTATAAATATGTGTAAAGTTACTGAAAAAGAGTTTAAATCAATGTGGACAAAGAAGAAATTATGCGTTTTGAGCAATATCCCTGTGTGCTTTGAGCTATGCCTCTTTTCAAAGTTTTCAAAAGTTGTCTGCTGCATGTATGGATGCATAGAAATGCATCTTCATGTGGGAAAGGGATAGTGGATAGTGATGGGAAACGTTTAAGCTCCTGTTTCTAAGCTCACCCGAGCACGAAGTGCTCAAGGTGAGTTATTGTGATCGCCTTTTCAATTTCAGAAAAATCAATGAAGTGATTGTGAAGAAGAAAGTTATTGCTATTATGGAATTCTTGTGATTGTTCTATATTAATATATAATGGTGAATTATCATAGCTTTTGTTTTTGTGTGGATTTGGCATCATTGAATTTCTCTGACATCACCCGTCTATGGTATACTTTGAATAGACTGAACAACGCTTTTCACGTTAAGTCCAACTGCACTCATAGTTGTGTCATCCGCGAACAAGTCAGTGGATGAGGCATGTAATTGCATTGGTAGATCATTAAATAGAGTATTAAGAGGATCGGACCTAGCACTGAACCCTGCAGTACACCTGATGCAATTGGAAGAGATAAATGACAGTTTGCCAGCAACCGACGCTTTCTGGTATCTATCTTCAAAACATGATTTAAACCATTCCAGTGCCTGGTTTCTTAACCCTTTCCCTCATACGACAATTCTGCAGCAGACGGCGTTGAACATATTTTGTCAAATAAGGGAAAATCTCTATAATTGAATGATTAACCTAAGACTAAAAGTGGAAAACATTGTGACAAAAGGAGAAATTGCAATTGTGCAATTTCTTCTTTTGTTACTATGTTTTCAAAAAGCCGTCTGCTGCAGAGGCGTCAGAAAGCATCTACATGAGGGAAAGGGTTAAGATATATTCAAACATTTTTGTCAAAAAGGAGTGGTTGATTTATTAAATCGAATGCTTTGGTTAAATCAAGAAATATTGTGTGCTGTAAATTGGGCCAGAAAGCTAGTAAACACCCATATAAAGGTGAAATGGCCGCTGTAATATGATAGAAAACCAATGAAATTAAATCGTATCCTATTAACTATTAATATGTTTTTTGATGTCAAGATCTAAACAATTTAGTTTCATCCTGTCGAGTTGCGTTAGCTCACTCCAAAAAACAAGGTCTTAGGCTGCGATTCCAGGGGTCGTTTGGTTAAACCCTCGGATCTGCTATTCATTTAATGATTGTCTTAACTCTTTCCCTCATATAGACGCTTTTTGACGCCTATGCAGCAGAAAACTTTTGAAAACATAGTGACAAAAGTAGAAATTGCTCAAAACAAGCAATTTCCCTATTGCCACAATGTTTTCCATATGTCGTATGAGGTAAAGTAGACAGTTTTCAGAGAGCTATGTTGTGTGGAGTTCAGTTCTGAGAAAATCAAGAAACAGATGTAAGGTAAACTGGTCATCATGATATAACAGAAATACCCTTGAAATCAGCATTAAACTGAATCAATCAATTGTTTCTTTCTATTTCCAGCAAGGTGAGAAGACAGCAGTCCGCCAGACAAGAAAATTGTTAGATTTCCTACCAAAACGAGGTCCTTATGCCTTCAGCATGTTTTGCAGTGTTCTCATTAAAAACCGACACAGGACTGTTGCCGAATATTTAGACCCAACATTAGTAGGCCAAGGTGCCACACCTGTTCCGGCAAATAGAAATGAAAACCAGAACGCCAACCAGCAGCAACCCGCCGAGAACCACCAACAACCTTCTGGTGCAGGATCAAATCCACAACCTTCTGGTGCAGGTTCAAATCCACAACCAAGGTCAACACCCCTTCCTCAACCAGTGTCTATTGACATACATAACCAGAAGCCGAGTATTGGTAAGCCTATGTCACATGACAAACCAAAACCAACCAATCAGAACCCAAGGTATGGCAGACAATCTTCCAGAGGCAATGATGTAGCACAACCAGAAGAAATTATTCCATGTTTTCAGTTCCCAGCAGGTGAGTTAACCCTTTCCCTCATATAGACGCTTTCTGATGCCTCTGCAGCAGACGGCTATTTGAAAACATAGTGACCAATTTCTCCTTTTGCTACAATGTTTTCCACTTTTAGTCATAGGTTATCCATTCAATTATAAAGATTTTTTTATTTTTTGGCAAAACATGTTCAAAGTCGTCTGCTGCACAATTGTCGTATGAGGGAAGGGGTTAATAATATACAGCTATTTACTCGTCTTCGTCTCAGTCAATAGTTCTCTATTTCGGGTCAATAGTCATTCACTTGGAAGAATAGTTTTTCACCATTGAACTCAAAAGGAGTAAATAGCTGTTTTATTATATATATCTTCATGAAAAATGCATATTTTAACTAGTTTATTTATTACATTGCTGTCATCATTTTAATTGGGTAAATATGTAGATTCTAACATAAACACAGGATTATTATTGTAAATGCAGGAAGAATGCAGTATACTGTTAAATGGCACGCGCGTTAAAATGCTGGTTATGCATGTGCATGATGTCATTTTAAACAATAACGTTAACTTTAAGACGCGCATGCCATGTAACAGATGAACTATTGACTCGAAAATGGACTATTGGACCAGAATTTAAGAATAAAAGTGAAAAGGAGTCAAATAGTCATTTTTTATTGAATCACACTTGACTGCTTCTTGTCCAATCAAATACTTTGATTCATAGTAGGTATATAATAAAACAAACTATCTGAGCAAGGCTATTCTTTTGAGTGTACACTACATAGTGCGTGGAGTTTAAATTAAGATTTCAGAACTTGAAATGCACTCTTCTAAAGAAGTTATATGTGGGACTTGTTTAGTAATGAAATTAAATGAAGTAAGATTCAACTGGAAGCCATGATACAGGTTAACAAAACGATGGTGTAGCGATTTTTTCCCCATCAATATGTAGTTTGTATAAACTTTGCTATACCATGTATCCAAAAATTGTGTCCAGAGAGAATTTTTTGTTGCAGTCACGATATTCCTACACTTTGATTGGATGAAAAGTAAATATCAAAAAAAAATATACTTATAGACGAAATAATTAAATATGATAATACGTACTCGATAAAGGAAGGAAAACATGTAATCTGATAAATAATAATTTGCTTGAATTGCACTTGTTGTCTATTTTTAAAATGAGTTCAAATAAAACTGATACAGTTTTACTGACTAACAGGATGTAACACATCCAAATTTCTCTAATGATGACGTCATTGTATTATCGGAACACAAATGATGAATAAATACCCAAAAGGAAAATGACAGAAATTATAGGAAAGAATAATTTGTCTTCAAATGTAGTTCCAAATTATGGAATTTTTACATTGGAAGGGCATGTCGATTATTTTTTTTGTACCTGTCATTGTTATTTCATTGATTTTAAAGTTGAATATATGCTTAACCAGATGATGATTTTAAGTTAATTTGCTTAGGACAGTAGGACTCGTAAATAACTTATAATAATCAAAGCACTGATAGTGCTGAAAGCAAGGGGTTAACTGCAGATCACGGAGAATGATTTACCAATCACAATAGTTAATACATGTTTACCCGAAATAGGTAGCACCTATACTCATATTAGTGAATGTGTGTCGATCTGACTACATTGTATTACCAAAATTTAAAGGAAATTGGCTCGTGATTGTCTAAGTGTCTTGGTTACGTCCAAAGGTTTTTATAGAAGACCATGCAATATACATTGCTTTTTCAATTATCCGTTGTACATACCACCCTAGGATAGCAAACGGCATAATGTAACAGGAAACAGGTTGACTACTCTATGAATGGTATCGGAGATCGTAATAGAGTGTTAGTTTTATGAGTTTGGCTAAAGAGTTCAAATTATCTTTTTCAGATTGGCCAGGGAGTTTAAATATGGCACCTTTTAACAGCCATGATTTCGAGGTTGATAGCTGTACGCATGATGATATAGCGAGGATCAACAGACAAAATGTAGGTTGTAGTTCATGTAGTTTTTGTGTTGTCTGCATGTTGGGCAATGGGGAGGGACACTAAGGGATCACTTTTCTATCATCTGTCCGTCCTTCTGTCTGTCATGCTTTGCATAAAGTGATTTAAGTGTTTTAAGATCACCTGAGCCAAAGGATTTAGATGATCTATTCTGATCGCTCTATGCCTTCATCTATTATTATTAATTTTTAGGCTTTAAACAATTTCAGCTCCTAAACCACCGTACCAAACTTAGACTTTAGATGATCTATTCTGATCGCTCTCTGTCCGTCATCTATTGTCGTTAATTTTTAGCTTTAAACAACATCAGCTCCTAAACCACTGTACCAATTTCAACCAAACTTTACTGGAATGATCCTTTGGTAGTACTCTTTCAAAACTGTTCAAAGATTTAAATTCTATGAAAAACTTTGGTTGCCGCTGCATCAGAAATGGGAGAATCTGTCAATCTTTAAAATTCTTCTCCTCTGAATCTCCTTGGGATTCCAATATAATTTAATAGATCTTTGGGTGACCCTCTACTAAAATTGTTCAAACCATATTGATTGGTTGAAAAATATGGCATCTATACGGCATCAGAAAAGGGGCAAAATGACATTTGTTTTCAAAATTCACACATATGAATGTGCTTGTTTGATTTCAAGATAAATGAGCAGTAATGTTCCTTAAGTACCCCCCTACATAATTCATTTCAAGCAATAGTGCTTGGTTTAAAGACATAGTATACAGGTGGCATCAGAAAAGGGGTAAAATTAAGTTTTAGCTTCAAATGACATCTCCTCCTTATCCACTGTACCAATTGCAGCAAACTTAAAAGGAATGTTTCTTAGTGGATCCACTTTCAAAATTGTTCAAAGATATGAATTCTATACAGAACTTTGGTTACTGCGGCAACAGAAAGGAAGAAAAATTCCATAAGATAACATTATTCTTGTTAAATGTTATTTGATTGACCCACTACTAAATTTGTTCAAGTCATATTGATTGGTTGAAAAACATGGCCAAGGACCGCATCAAAAAAGATACAAAATGACAAAACTTTTAAAGTTCTCATCTGATTTCAAGAGAGTTTACCAGAAATGTTCCTTAAGTGACATTGTACATAATTTGTTCAAGCCATATTGATTTGTTGAAAAGGTTAGCTGCCAGGTATATCAGAAAAGGGGTAAAAGGAACCTTTAGCTTTAAACAACATCTCCTCTTTAACCAAGAGACCAATATCAACCAAACTTCAAAGAAATGTTCCTGATGTGGTTCTCTTTGAAATTGACGCGGGCTGTCAATCCAGGGGTTGTGAGTTCGAATCCCGGCTCGACCAACTTCCTTCCGACGATTGACAAAAGTCAATGCGACATGCGTCATTCGTCTTCCACCAATGGGCAAAGTCTTTGTGGAAAAGCAGCCAGTTACTTGGGAAGATTGTTGTGTGGAGTTCTGGTGTGAGAAAACCAGGAAATGCATGAGTATATAACTGAGAAATTGTTAAAAACGGCGATAAACCCCAATCAATCAATCAATCAATCAATCTTTGAAATTGTTTAAAGATTTAATGCATTATTACAAATGTCCTATACCGAATGGCGATAAGCTGTACATTTGCAGTCCATTCCCACTCTTAATCAAATTTTCACCTTTATTAGCAGTAGCATTAGCTACTGTACTATAACTAGGTGATCGATTAAGAGCCATTATGGCCCTCTTGTATCTGTTTAGCAGATTCAATTCAAGGCTTTAACATGTATACCTTGTGATCAGGAGATTTAAAAAGATAAAGGAACGTAACTCTAGTCTGCTTATTATGGAAGTTATCTCCTTTTTAATTGTGTTTGTTCAGCTTTTAAGCTTGATTCTGTTTTGCAGATTCACTTCAAAAATGCAACATTTATACCTTGGGATCAGGAAATCAGACACTTTAACCCTTTCCCTCATACGACAATTCTGCAGCAGACGACTTTGAACGTATTTTGTCAAAACATAGAAAATCTCCATAATTGAATGGATAACCTATGACAAAAAGTGGAAAATATTGTGGCAAAAGGAGAAATTGCACGTTTTGTGCAATTTCTTCTTTTGTCACTTTTTTTTCAAAAAGCCGTCTGCTGCGGAGGCATCAGAAAGCGTCTTTATGAGGGAAAGGGTTAAGGAAAATAATTTTTAGCCTTTTTAGCTCACCTATGCACGAAATGCAAGGTGAGCTATAGTGATCACATTTTGTCTGGCGTCCGTCCGTCGTGCGTCGTGCGTCGTCAACATTTGAGCTTGTTAACACTCTTCAGGCTACATTTTGCATTAAATCTTCATGAAAGTTTATCAGAACGTTCATCTCCATAAAATCTTGGACAAGTTTGAAACTGGGCCATATGAGGTCAAAAACTAGGTCACTAGGTTGAATTGAAGGGAAATCTTGTTAACACTCTGGAGGCCACATTTTCAACTTGATCATATTGAAACTTTATCAGAATGTTTGTCTTGATGATATGAGGTCAAAAACTAGGTCACTAGGTCAAATTGAAGAAAAATCTTGTTAACACTCCAGACGCCGCAATTTTTGCTTAATCAGTTTGAAATTTTGTCAGAATGTTAGTATTATATATAATATCTAGGTCAAGTTCGAATATGGGTTATGCTGAGTCAAAAACTAGGTCACTAGGTCAAATTGAAGGAAAATCTTGTTGACACTTTGGATGCCGCATATTTTGCTTCAGCAGCTTGAAATTGGGTCAGAATGTTTGTCTTAAAGATATCTAGGTCAAGTTCAAATATGGATCATAATGGATCAGAAACTAGGTCAAGGCCAAATTGAGGGAAAATCTTGTTAACTCTGTAGAAGCCGCATGTTTTGCTTCAGAGGCTTGAAATTTGTTCAGAATGTTTGTCTTAAAGATATCTAGGCCAAGTTCGAATATGGGTCATGCCGGGTCAAAAACTAGGTCACTAGGCCAAATTGAAGGAACATTTTGTTAACACTTTGGATGCCGCAATTTTTGCTTCAGCAGCTTGAAATTTTGTCAGAATATATGTCTTGACGATATCTAGGTCAAGTTTAAATATGGGTCATATTGGATCAGAAACTAGGTCACTAGGCCAAATTGAGGGAAAATCTTGTTAACTCTGTAGAAGCTGCATGTTTTGCTTCAGCTGCTTGAAAAAAAGTTTAAATATGGGTCATGCTGGGTCAAAAACTAGGTCACTAGGTCAAATTGAAGGAAAATCTTGTTAACACGTTGAATGCCGCATTTTTTGCTTCAGCAGTTGAAACTTTGTCAGAATGTTGTCTTGATGATATCTAGTCAATGTTGGAATATGGGTCATATCAGGTAAAAAAATGTAGATTACTAGGCCAAATGAAGGAAAATATTGTTAACACTGTGGAATAATTGTCAGAATAATTGTCTTGATGTGTTTTGCATTGCAGTACATTGTATAATTAAGGTGAGCGATCCAGGGCCATCATGGCCCTCTTGTTATTTTAAGTATCTTTTTTTTGTTTGCATTTTGTTTGATTGGCCATTATCTCAATTATCTTAATTAATTTCCAATCTATTATTTTCTTTTCTGGAGTTTGGCCATTACTCAAATAATGTCAAATATATATAAATTTAGAACTTGTTTTGTAAATAATCTTCAAAGTAAGAACTATACTAGTCTTCTAGCATGCATATTTCTGATGTTTGCAATTTGTTTTGCTTTGCCGTTTTCTCACTTATTAACAATCTTTTGAAGGTGACACATTAGTCCCGTTGAATGCTCTTGTGTAATTTATCAATTCATCATACTTTTGCTACGTTTAGATTCTTGTGATTTTGAAAAGCGTGACATAAACAAGTCATTTGATACATTGAATTTATTTATTTTTTCAGATTATTCATGTTCTTTTTTTTTTATAAAGATCTTTATAACACAATAGTAAAACTATTGTAAGCGGTACGATCACATGTAAATAATGGAAAAAATGATAAACTTATTTATTTTACATGGATTTCGAAACAAGCTGTTTTTCAAGGTAGAAATGGTGTCACATTTTACCCCCGAAAAAGTTAAAATCATAGAAATTTTCAATTCTACATAATAGAATTTTCTGTAATTATCCATAAACACTAAACATCGTTCACTTTAACAAAAAATGCCAAAAAAGATATACTTTTTCCTTATTTTTCTCATAAATTCTCTTTTCATATTGATTTAAATTATATATAAAGTTATATTTGAACTTTAATATGATTTGTAATTTTCATTTTATTTTATTTTTGTGTTTGCGGTTTTTGACCAAAATGCCTATATTTGTGCCTTTGATGAAATTGCTCATGTCATTGACAGGCTAATGTTTTTTTTTTAAATTGATAACATATTTTTTTTTTCTAATTTTAACCAGTTATTGTATGTACTAACACATGATTGGGATTTTTTTTGATAAATAACTGTAGCATACGCCTTTAATTAGAGTTCAAATTATTGCAATAAACGGCAATTTCACCTTTTATTGCAATGTTTTCAAAAGTCACGTTCAATGGCAGCTGTCAAATGTGTGAAGTAATTGGGTTAAGCTTCTTACAAGCTAGTGTCAATTATATAAACATGTTGTAGATCCTGATCAGATCTAGATCAAGGGCCAACTTGTAGTCATTCCTATGCAGTGTATGCACGGTCTCAAACATTACATTTGATATATTGTACATATCGAGGGCTTGGCGTGAAACGGTTGTAACTTAAATTGGTATTTTTTTACCAAGGTTAATCACCTCGCCATAAAGTCTTAATAAGTGTTAAGTCATTTTACTTTGTAAACAATGGAAATTTAGGTGCCATTGCACCTAAATTTGCATTGTTTACAAAGGGGTCAAAATTGCCCCTAAACCAGGGTTTTTAAAATAGGTTTTTAGTTACGACCGTTTCACACCAAGCCTTGATATGATATATTGTACATTTGCTATATTGTAGATATATAGAATGTGTAGTGACCATCGCGGTAAAGCCTTGATCATAAATAATCAAGAGTTTTCTGATGGAGGGGCACACTTCGCCAAACGGTCCATGTCAGATTCAGACAGTAACAGACTTCAGCAAGTTTTGAAGAGCCTTGCATTTCAGGTTCAAATTAAGAGGGACTTAAAGTACCAGGTAAATAAATTACTGGGTATTATTTTTTTACCCTGCAAGCAAAGGTTGTCTAGGGTGTACTATAATAACGGTGTTGGTTGCTTTGTTGATCCATTGGTTAGACCCTGCGTATGACGTAAGTAATAACTATTTGCTGGGGTTTCAAAATGACCCGGGGGCCGGCTACTAAAGCACCTTCACTCGGCTACTTGAAACATAATTTCCTACTAGGGGAGGACCCCCAGACAACCACCGTCATTCAATTATCTTTGCTACTACTCCAAAACAAAATGAAAACCCTGTTTTTGGAGCAAACTACTTTTTTAATTTTTAAATGCCCAAAGAGTCGTCCCATGTCAAAATGCTTGTCATACATTTTTTTGTTTGAACATCTGTAAGCTTCACTTTTTGAAGAATAAGCCTGGCTATTGCATTTGCTTTTGCATCTGCGTCAGCGTTGTAGTTTTGCATGCAAGCCCTTTTCTCAAAAACATGACCTTGTAATACACATCCCCCAACTCTGAATTATGGGGGTATGATATTTGCCGGGACCGGGATCTGTTGCTACGGTGATGTATTTCAGATAGTCAGTAGTACAGTGTCACCTTCATTGTTATTTTAGAGGTCTAAGGAGGAATTTAGGAATTTCTTTGAGACTAAAAATTTGGTTAGAGTGTTGCATGCAACGCATTTTCTCAAAACTCACAAATGCTATTACTTTGAGACTTCACACTCTTATTGGACGTCATCACATGACCTTGAAGGACAAGTACCATTGGACGTCATCACATGACCTTGTAGGACAAATACCATTGGACGTCATCACATGACCTTAAAAGACAAGTACCATTGGACGTCATCACATGACCTTGTAGGACAAGTACCATTGGACGTCATCACATGACCTTGAAGGACAAGTAACATTGGACGTCATCACATGACCTTGTAGGACAAATACCATTGGACGTCATCACATGACTTTGAATGACAATTACCATTGGACGTCATCACATGACCTTGTAGGACAAGTACCATTGGACGTCATCACATGACCTTGAAGGACAAGTACCATTGGACGTCATCACATGACCTTGTAGGACAAATACCATAACTCTACATAAGATTTTGACTGAATTTTGCCCCTTTTGGGACTTGATGATCCAGTGCGTGCATATGTGTTGATATTCACTGTCCAAACAAAGCAAGCCATATTTTCAATTAAATTGACCCAAGACTTATCCAACATAATAACAACTTGTTACTAAACTATCAAGCCACTATCTCATTAACCAATGATGACCATAGTATTCAATGGATTTCAATTAACCCTTTCACACATGCAAGAAATCTGCAGCAGACGACTTTCAACATATTTCATCAAAAATTAGGAAAATCTCTATAATTATATGGATAACCAATGACTAAAAGTGGAAAACATTGTGGCAAAAGGAGTAATCATGAGCAATTTCTTCTTTTGTCACAATGTTTTTAAAAGTCGTCTGCTTCAGAGGCGTCAGACAGTGTCTATATGAGGGAAAGCGTTAAACTTTCTACAGTTGATTATTATGAAATGAAGAAGTGTGTACAACATTTTAAATCCAGCTAAAACGAGGCTATCCAGATAATGTGATCTTGGACAAATTCTGTCTGCCAGTAGTTTGCTTGTGCATGCAACTTACGCTACAGTTTTCAAGGCATTTCAATGAAATGTTTTTATCAAATTAACACTTTAGAATGTTAAAATGAAATGCATACCCTATTTCAAATTAAGATCAAATGAGGTATTCCAGAGTTAGTTCCCTTGGATCTTGGAATGAGTATGTCTACAAGAATTAAGCTTGTGTATGGAACTACACTTTTTAAATCTTTTCCACTTATATCAAATCTGCATCAGATGACTGCAAACATTAGTGCAAAATTATGGAAAATATCTAAAAAAGAAAGGACAATTGAGCCGTCTCGCTAGAAAACCAGCATTGTTGCATCTGTGAAATATATCGACCCAGATCAGCTTGCACAGTCCGTACAGACTGATCCGGGTCAACACATTCCGTCTCTGGGAGATAGAGGTATAGAGTAATGATTCCTGAAACAGAAAATCCACAGGAGGCGAAAAGTTTTTATCCGGGTAAGCCTGTGCGGCATGCTTAGGCCGATCCGGGTCGATACCTTACGCAGATTCCACAATGTTGGTTTTTTCGCGGGACGACTCAATTATTGAATAAAAGTGAAAACTTTGCTGTAATAGAAGAAATTTTCATTATAAGCAATTTCTCCTTTCACCAAAATTGTTTTGAAAAGCTGTCTGCTACAGATGCTTTCTACAAAGGATCTCTACGAAATGTCGCAATGCATAACATATTTCATACACAAGTCAGATGAGGAATTCCATAGTTATGTACCCTTGGTCTCAGAAAAAGTCTGTCTTTGCATAGTCATCAGCTGCAGATTTGTTGTATAAGGGAAAGGTTTAACCCTTTCCCACATATAGACGCTTTCTGACGCCTCTGCAGCAGACGGCTTTTTGAAAACATAGTGACAAAAGAAGAAATTGCACAAAACGTGTAATTTCTCCTTTTGCCACAATGTTTTCCACCTTTTGTCATAGGTTATCCATTCAATTATAGAGATTTTCTATGTTTTGACAAAATATGTTCAAAGTCGTCTGCTGCAGAATTGCCGTATGAGGGAAAGGGTTAACTAAGCAATGCTCTCATTGTCTGATTGGTAATTTTTTTTCATGTAGGAAATGGAGGCGATGTTACAACGCTTTAGTAAAATAGAGCATAACGATGATGCGTTCATTCTGATAATATTGTCCTATGGTGGGGATGGTACTGTATACTGTGCCGACGGTAAAGAGATGAAAATCCAGGATATTGTAAATATCTACTCGACAGATAAATGTGCTACCTTAATTGGCAAACCCAAACTGATTTTTATACAAGCATGTGGTGTGATACTTGAAGGTATGTGATGAAAGTTTGGTGTTGCATTAAATTACAACGTTGTAAGCCTTTATTTAGAAAAAAAACCTTAATCCTTTCCCTCATACAGATGCCTTCTGAAACCAATGCAGCAGACACATTTTGAAAATTGTAACAAAAGAAGAAATTGCTCAAATTGAACAATTTCTCACTTTGCCACAATGTTTTGAACTGTTTTGAAGCAATAATACCATCCCTGATAGAGAATTTCTGTGCATTTCGGCAAGATGTTATCAAAGTTGATTGCTCCAGATTTGTTGTATGTGGGAAAGGCTTAACCCTTTCCCACCTGCAGACGCATTTTGACGCCAAATAGCTGAACATTTCTGTTTTCAACTTTATTTAACAATTAAGCTATCTTTTATGGAGATTTTTCAGGTTTTTGTCACTATATTTTCAAAGTTGACTACTACAGATTTGTAATATGTGGGAAAGGCTTTACTGATTGATGATTAGGATGTAAATACAATTTTTTTTACAGAAGTTTATTGAAACCGTCTACAACTAATTCTTGAACAGTGCTGAACCAGACCAAACTGCACAAATGTGACGGCTGATCATAACCCATTACTTCACATGACTTTTTAAAGGTCGTCTGCTTTACAATTATCAGAAGAACAATTTCAACAATCTAGATAACTGAAAGATTTTAATATATTGATTAAGAGTTGAGCACCTTCCAATATACACTTGTTTGACCCAACAGTATTATTTTCGTCACTTCTTTTAGATGGACAAACTAGACAGCCACAAGAGACCCAAATAGATCATGTAGCAGAGATCATAAAGGGTTTGGATGGACTCTCTTTGGGGCCCAAGACAGGGGATGAAACGGACACAAATCCTGGGCCTGATACAGGGGCAGTTCTTCCTGTTGATACAAGTGATTCCCTAGTTGCCATGGCAACTGGGCCAGGTGAGCTTGTTAAGTAATGTGCCTTAATATTGAATCAAATGCATGCAATATCTGATATAGTGCTGTTTGTTGTACTGTAATATCGAATGGCATGCATGCAATATCTGTGATATACAGCTTGTTTCTTGTTTCTGCGCTGTAATATTGAATGGCATGCATGCAATATTTGCGATTTAGTTCTTGTTACTGTACTGTAATATTGAATGGCATGCATGTAATATCTGTGATATAGTGCTTGTTTATGTGCTGTGATATTGAATGGCATGCATGCAATATCTGTGATGATAGTGCTTGTTACTGTACTGTAATATTGAATGGCATGCATGCAATATCTGTAATAATAGTGCTTGTTACTGTACTGTAATATTGAATGGCATGCATGCAATATCTGTGATGATAGTGCTTGTTACTGTGCTTTAATATTGAATTGCATGCATGCAATATCTGTGATATAGTGCTTGTTACTGTCCTGTAATATTGAATGGCATGCATGCAATATCTGTGATATAGTGCTTGTTACTGTCCTGTAATATTAAATGGCATTCATGCGATATCTGATATAGCGCTTGTTTCTTGTTTCTGCGCTGTAATATTGAATGGCATGCATGCAATATCTGTGATGATAGTGCTTGTTTCTATGTGGCACATTGGTAGTAAGTGTTTTGAATTGGCTATGTCTTAACCTTTTCCCTCATACGGAAATTCTGCAGCAGACGACTTTGAACGTATTTTGTAAAAAAATAGAAAATCTCCATAATTGAATGGATAACCTATGACAAAAAGTGGAAAACATTGTGGCAAAAGGAGAAATTGCACATTATATGCAATTTCTTCTTTTGTCAATGTGTTTTCAAAAAGCCGTCTGCAGCAGAGGCATCAGAAAGCGTCTATATGAGGGAAAGGGTTAAAAATGGCTGAAATAACAGTTATGAATTATAAAGAATGCACTATACGGCAGTTCATAATGAAGGTGTTCAGTAGTTTTACAGAAAAAACTGTCAAAATTATCCCACAGACGATCAAACCCCCTTTAGAATAACACACAAATCTTCTCTAATAGTGCTCCTTTTAACCCTTTGACAACTACAATAAATCTGTAGCGAAGGACTTTGAAAACATCTATCCAAAAGTATGGAAATCTTACAATATATACTTATTGAATAGACTTGAAAACATTGTGGCAAAAGGAGAAATTGTGCATAATGAGCAAAATTCGCTTTTTGCCTAGATGGTTTGAAAAGTTGCCGGCTGCAGATGTGTTAGAATGCGTCTGAAAGTGGAAAAGGGTAAATCAAAAATAATCTTTTTATAGCAACACCTCTTTAGAGCAGCAGGTTTTCTCTGCCTTAACCCTTTCTCTCATACAACAATTCTGCAGCAGACGACTTTGAACATATTTTGTCAAAAAATGGAAAATCTCTATAATTAAATGGATGACCTAAGACCAAAAGTGGAAACATTGTGGCCAAAGGAGAAATTGCTTTTTTTGAGCAATTTCTTCTTTTGTCACTATGTTTTCAAAAATCCGTCTGCTGCCGAGGCGCTATACGAGGAAAAGGATTATGTAACTCTGGAGAGATTACATTGTAGTTGATTAAACTTTTCCAACATACGGATGCTTTCTGACGCCCCTGCATCAGACGACTTCTGAAAACAGTTTTGCATAAGGAGAAATTGCTCCACATGAGCAATTTCTGCTTTTGCCACAATGTTTTCAACTCTATTTAACAATAACACTTTCATTTAGAGTTATCTTTCAAATGCTGCTCTTGGAATTCTACAAAATGTTTATTCCTCAAGAATATTTCAAGATCAATAATTTACTATACTATATATACAAGATGTGAATTTTAGCTGGTTAGATGATTTACTGGTAAGATGAGGAAACCAAAGGGAGGTAATCACATGTGATATTTTCACTTGACGGGAAACAGTTACATCCCTTTTACTTTACTTTATTTTCACAGGTGAAATAATTGCTCAAAATGAGCAAGTTATTCCTTATGTCACAATGTTTTCAACTCTACTTAACCCTTTACCACATATAGACGCTTTCTGACGCCTCTGCAGCAGATGGCTTTTTGAAAACATAGTGACAAAAGAAGAAATTGCACAGAACGTGCAATTTCTCCTTTTGCCACAATGTTTTCCACTTGTTGTCATAGGTTATCCATTTAATTATGGAGATTTTCTATGTTTTGACAAAATATGTTCAAAGTCGTCTGCTGCAGAATTGTCGTATGAGGGAAAGGGTTAATAATAAAAACCGTCATTTAGAGAGAATTTCCATATTTTGTTGCCAAAGATGATATCAGAGTAGTCTTGCTACAGATTTGACCAGTCCCGCAAGAAAACCAACATTGTGGACCCGGATCAACATAAGCATGCCGCACAGGCTTACCCGGATAGACACTTTTTGCCTTCTGTAAATTTTTCTGTTTCAGGCATCATTACTCTATACCTCTATCCACCTGAGACGGAATGTGTTGGCCCGTATCAGTCAGCACGGACTACGCAGAATGATCTGGGTCGATACATTACGCAGGGAGCATAATGTTGGTTTTCTCGCGTGATGGCTCATTTGTTGTAGTACATGTTTGTGGGAAAGGTATAACTTTGATTCCTTTATTTACAGATATAAAGCACGCTAATTACGGTTCAGTGTTCATTCTGGCCCTGTCCTATGTATTTTGTCATTGCTCAAAGAATCAGGATCTCGCCATGATGCTACAAAGGGTAAGTTAACTTCACTTGAACCCTGTCTGACATGCCCCGGGTTCGATCCCCAGTTTCGGGGTTCGATCCCCAGTCGTTCGATCCGCAGTCGTGGGGTTCAATCCCCAGTCGCGGCATGACGGTCATGGTGGAGTTCCCTTGGGCAAGCCTAGTACTGGTTTGTTTACCCAAGGATCATAAATATATGTAAACTGTCGCCGTGATATAACTGAAATAATGTGGAAAAAGGCTTCAAACCCCAATAAATAAATTTCTGACATGCAGATGCATTTTAATGCCATTGCAGCGGATAACTTTTGAATCCATTGTAACGAAAGGAGACCATACTCATTTACCACAATGATTTCAAGTTGGTTCAATATTGATTGATTGGGGTTTAACGCTGTTTTTAACAATTTCTCAGTTATATCAAGGCAGCCAGTTCACCTACTCATGCATTTCCTGGTTTTCTCACACCAGTACTCCACACAACAATCTTCCCAAGTAACTGGCTGCTTTTCCACATAGACTAAGCCCACTGGTGGAAGACGAATGACGCATGTCGCATTGACTTTTGTCAATCGTCGGAAAGAAAGTTGGCCAAGCCGGGATTGGAACTCACAACCCCTGGATTAACAGCCCGCATCGCTACAGACTGAGCTACCGGGGCTCGGCTTTGGTTCAATAATTATACTTTGTATAAAAATTGTGGCAAAAGGAGAAATTGCTAATATGCCACAATGTTTCAAATATATTCAATAATTATGCTTTTGTTTTGTTCAAAATTTTTGTCTAGATATTTTCTAAAGTCATCATGGTTTAGATTTGTTGTATGCGGGAAACTGTTAACCCTTTCAAACATACAAATAATCTGCAGCAGACCACAGACCACTTTGGAATCATGTGGACAAAAATAGAGAAAATCCCTATAAAAGTTGAAAACATTGTGGCAATAGGAGAGATTGCTCGTTTTGAGCAATATCTTCTTTTGGCACAATGTTTTCAAAAGACGTCTGCTGCAGAGGCGTCAGAAAGCGTCTGTATGTGGGAAAGGGTTAAACCAGTCTCACCAAAGTGCACAGTTAGTTATGCTCTCTCCAGTCTCTTTTTTTCAAATACCTACTCTCAAACCCCCTTGACAAATATTTTAAGACAGAGATCATTTTAATCATTATTCTGATGTAATTCTTGCAAGAAAAGTGTGCAATACTGTCAATAGGATATTCAAACCAAGGGCTTTTGTTCTGTCTGTAAGACCTTAAAAATGGTAGTAAAGCCTGCTCTCCTTGGTGTACAGCAAACTGTACATTTGCCCTTAGTGATCAGACTTTTCTCTTTTCTCTCCAGTTACTGAACCTTACATGGGCCGCATTATTTAAAATCTGACCTCCAGGACTTTGCGCCCTGTGAAGTCAATTGATTGATTGATTGGGGTTTAACGGCGTTTTTAACAATTTCTCAGTTATATCACGGCGGCCAGTTCACCTACTCATGCATTTCCTGGTTTTCTCATACCAGTACTCCACACAACAATCTTCCCAAGCAACTGGCTGCTTTTCCACATAGACATAGCCCATTGGTGGAAGACGAACGATGCATGTCGCATTGACTTTTGTCAATCGTCGGAAAGAAAGTTGGCCGAGCCAGGATTCGAACTCACAACCCCTGGATTGACAGCCCGCATCGCTACCGACTGAGCTACAGGGGTTCGGCCCCTGTGAAGTCAAGGACTACCATATTCACCTTCTATGAAGAACTCGTATGAGCCAAAACCCTGACTGTAAAAGTTTTCAATTTGTTTTGAATTGCATCTGAAGGTGGTTGTTTGTATGTCGTGATCTAAATTAAGCCTGACATACTTCAGAAGTATAATGGGCTTAGTAACCCTTTCCCTCATATAGACCCTTTCTGATGCCTCTGCAGCAGACAGCTTTTTGAAAACATAGTGACAAAAGAAGAAATTGCTCAAAACGAGCAATTTCTCCTTTTGACACAATGTTTTCCACTTTTAGTCATAGGTTATCCATTTAATTATAGAGATTTTCCATTTTTTGACAAAATATGTTGAATGTCGTCTGCTGCAGAATTGTGGTATGAGGGAAAGGGTTAATTGTGTAGAATTACATGTAGAAGATAGCAGAGGTCCAGATAAGGAGGAGTATACATCTCTTTCCCCCACGATATCTCTCTTATCATCCAACCAAATGAGACGATTCTTTTGAGTACCAACATCATTATACCCCCCTTCGAAGAAGAGGGGGTATATAGGAGTCACTGTGTCGGGCAGTCTGTCTGTCGGTCGGAAGCCATATTTTGTCCGGCCTATTTCTTACAAACCACTGGGTGGAATTTAATAAAATTTTACATGAAGCTTCTATACCAAGAGGAGATGTGCATATCCTAAAAGGGATACAATTGCATGATATTTTACAGAGTTATGGCCCTTTTACTAATTAAGTTATGGTGTAGGTCGATGTGCTGTTTAGGTGGTATTTATCATCTTCAGTGATAGTTCCAGTTGGGTTTAAGGGTAAATTAAGGATTTTAGAAGATAAAAAAATCCGCTTTTCTAGAGCTGTGGAAGATAGTATACAATTTTGACTTCAGTGGGCTTTTTCTGTAACCTAGCTGGATTGTTTACTAACTCTGTTCTTAGTTTTATACATAGACACTTAACCTTTTTCCACATGCACTAAATCTGCAGCAGACGACCTTGAAACATTTAGACAAAAAGCATGGGAATTCGTTATAATTGAATGTATGATTACTGAAAAAGGTTGAAAACATTGTGGCAAATGGAGAAATTGCTCATTAGTTGGAAATTTCTCTTTTTGTCGCTATGTTTTCAAAAGTCATGTGCTTTAGAGGCGTTAGAAAGCATCTATATGTGGGAAATGGGTCAAATGTACAACAATGTACTGGAGACACCCTCAATTAATCAATAAGATGTACCATTGACTTGCATCCATTTTATTTTCAGATAAACCAGCTTCAAAAGGATGAAAATAGCGGACAATTTATCAAGCTGTGTGAAGTTCGATCCTCGCTGAAACAGAAGCTGTATTTTTTACCGGGCTATCCTCTGAAAGGAAGCGAACCTGATAGAGATTTTCCTGTCCCTATTCCTCAGCCAGTGTTATCTTTTGGCGCCACACGAAAGGCATAGATTAAATTTTCTTTTTGTGATTACATTAGTATTCAATAAATTGGAGTTTTTGTTTTAATCTCATTGAAATCAGACCTAATATTTCCCTTGTATGAGCGAGTAGCTCCTGCTACAAAGTTTACGGTCTGGCTTTCATGAGATTGTTGATGTTTTAAACCTTTCCCAAAATGGAGACGCATCCGTGACTCTTGACCAAGCTCCGGTAGCGATGCGGGTTGTCAATCCAGGGGTTGTGAGTTTGAATCCCAGCTCGGCTAACATTCTTTCTGACGTTTGACAAAAGTCACTGTTTGTTGTGTGGGGTACTGGTGTGAGAAAACCAGGAAACATGATTAGGTGAACTGGCCGCCGTGATATGACTGAACAATTGTTGAAGATGGCGTT
Organism: Serripes groenlandicus; assembly: GCA_031761405.1. Lineage (NCBI taxonomy): Eukaryota > Metazoa > Mollusca > Bivalvia > Cardiida > Cardiidae > Serripes > Serripes groenlandicus. The sequence continues at coordinate 11,582,357 of JASEVX010000011.1, forward strand.
AAACCCCAATCAATCAAACTCTTAGCACAATGTTTTCAACCATATCCAGTAATTATCATTTAATTCAAAGAGATTTTAAAGCTTGTCTTTTTTTCTTCGAAAAACAGACGGGCTATTGTGATACCCTTTGCGGCGTTGACATCACAAAACTTCAACCTTACCTCATAACTTAAAAACAGTTACACATATTATTTAAATGAAACTTGGTACACATGTTCCTAGAAACAATATGCATATCTATTCCAAGTCAGATAGCTCTGGCTTTAATAATTATTCAGTTATTCCCCCTTTTTGGACTTAAAAATTCATACAAAAGGTTTAACCTTAATATTACTCAAAAGCGTTCAACATTTTCAAATGAAACTTGGTACACATGTTCCTAGAAACACTAGGCATGTCCGTACCAAGTCTCATAGCTCTGGCTTTTAATAATTGTTAGGAAAGGCCCCTTTTTATATGCCCGTTAAACGGATCGTATTATAGTTTTACCTGCGGCATACAGGCTGGCTGGCGGTCAGGCGGCGTCCAGTATGTTGTCAGCTAAATAACTTTAGAAGCCTTTGCCCAATCATCACCAAATTTGGTCAGAATGTGTAGTGGGATAATATTTCGGACAAAATCGATAACTAGGCATTTCGCCTTAGTCAATCTAGAGTTATCGCCCTTTAATTATAGAAATTACCCAAAATTGGTCTTGTCAGCTCAATAACTTTAGAAGCCTTTGTCCAATCATCACCAAATTTAGTCAGAATGTGTATTGGCATAATATCTAGGATAAGTATGATAACTAGCCATATTGCTTTAGTCAATCAAGAGTTATCGCCCTTTAATTATAGAAATTACCTAAAATTGGTATTGTGAGCTCAATAACTTTAGAAGCCTTTGTCCAATCATCACCATATTTAGTCAGAATGTGTATTGGCATAATATCTCGGACAAGTCCGATAACTAGCACTATCCCTTTAGTCAGTCAAGAGTTATTGCCCTTTAATTATAGAAATTAGTCTTGTCAGCTCAATAACTTTAGAAGCCTTTGTTAAATCATCACTAAATTTGATCAGAATGTGTATTGGCTAATATCTCGGACAAGTTTGATAACTAGCCATATCGCTTTAGTTAATTGAGAGTTATCGCATTTTAATTACAGAAATTACCTAAAATTGGTCTTGTCAGCTCAATAACTTTAGAAGCCTTTATCCGATCATCCCCAAATTTAGTCAGAATGTGTACTGGCATAATATCTCGGACAAGTTCGATTAATAGCCATAGCACTTTAGTCAATCAAGAGTTATTGCTCTTCAATTATAGAAATTACCTAAAATTGGTCTTGTCGGCTAAATAACTTGTGAAGCCTTATGTTGATGGGCAGAATATCTTGGTCAGGTTTGATAACTTACAACGTTATCTTAGTCACTACACAATTATGTCCCTCAAAATGGCCAAAACTGTACTAACTGTCCGCTCTCGAAGTTTAGCTGACGTACAACCAATTATCACTATACTTGGTCTCAAAAAAATAGGACGGGCGTATTTTGTGACATTTGGCGCTCTTGTTTAGACTTAGGAAAAACAGACTAGCGTTGGTGTTTCCTCCATGGTACTCTTGATTCTATTTTTATTGCCAAGATTTTCAAATGTGTTTGTTGCAGATTTGTTGTACCTGAGACAATCATTATAATGCAATGATTATCGATAGGTAAGAAAAGTATTTTTGATGAAGCGTGCTTTGTCAGTCATCCATGTCCTGATACGGACAACATCTGATATCTTTTCAGCACTGATCTTTGGAAAACATTGTGGGAAAAAGAGAAATTGCACAAAATGAGCAATTTCTCCTTATCCCTCATTGTTTTCATTTCTGCCTCCAAATAAAGAGATTAATTACCGTTGAACTTTTTATATGGAACTTCTATGTGATATTCATGCGCTTGTAACAAATGAGTCCCTTTTCTTTCCCCCTATACAGAAGATTTCTGACGCCTCTGCAGCAGACTACTTTTGAAAACATTGTGATAAAAGGAGAAATTGCTCCTTTTGTCACAATGTTTTCAACTCTTTTATATATATCAAGTATTACCATAATTTAGCATGAAATTTTAAAAGTCGTCTGCTGCAGATTTGTTGTATGTGAGAAAGGGTGAATGGTAAATGAATTATATAAATATACAATTGAAGTTATTACTGGAGGTAATATTTTGATAAAAGAAGCTATTTTTAGCTTGTCTGATTTTTTGAAGAAAAAAAAGGGGTTTTGTGACACCCTTGGCATCGTCGTCTGCGTCGTCACAAAACTTTAACATTAACTCATAACTCTAAACAATTATACAATAGGCAGGTATATACCAAGTCCCAGAACTCTGGCTTAGATAATTATTTAGTAATGCCCCTTTTTTGACTGAGACAAAAAACAGACAAGCGTTGGCATTCACTCCGCGGCGCTCTTGTTACGGCACTATATTAAATTGAATATGTACCTTCATAGGTGGTGAATTAATACATGAAGTCATTTCATATTACGTGGCCAACTCATAATCTCTTTTACTTTTCCCACCCCTGTATACTATAAATCTGTGTAGTATATGTTATTTATGACATAATACCTCCTCAGATCTTTTTAAAAGCAATCAACTTTAAATTTTTTTGCTTACTTTTATGTAAACCCTTTCTTTATACAGATACATTTTGACACATCTGCAACAGACGACTTTTGAAAATAGTGTGGCAAAAGCAGAAATTGTTCATTATTGGCAAATGGAGTAGTTACTCGTTATCTTTTTTTGTTCTCAACTGAAGACTATCATTTTACTTTCATTTATAGAGGCGCTTCTGCAGCAGACGGCTTTTTGAAAACAAAGTGACAAAAGAAGAAATTGCTCAAAACGGGCAATTTCTCCTTTTGGCACAATGTTTACTACTTTTAGTCATAGGTTATCAATTCAATTATAGGGATTTTCTATTTTTTGACAAAATATGTTCAAAGTCGTCTGCTGCAGAATTGTCTTATGAGGGAAAGGGTTAACAATATTTTGGTCCATGTGCTTTCAAAGTTGTCTGCTGCAGAATTGTCGTATGAGGAAAAGGGTTAACAATATTTTGGTCAATGTGTTTTCAAAGTCGTCTGCTGCAGAATTGTCGTATGAGGGAAAGGGTTAACAATATTTTGGTCCATGTGTTTTCAAAGTCGTCTGCTGCTGAATTGTCGTAGGAGGGAAAGGGTTAACAATTTGTTGGTCCATGTGTTTTCACATGTAGCAATAGTTTTAAGGTACATTAGTATATATATATTTGTGATTAGCTAAAAAATCCATGACATTACGTGTCGATTATTAGTTCAACCCTTTCCAATATACACGCATATTTTGACAATATTGAAATCCAATTGAATGCAATATTTGTACTTTCATTTATAAAGATTAATCATATTTTGTTGATGTGTAATCAAAGTTGTATAATGCAGATTTGTCATACGTGGGGAAAGAGTTAATCCTTTCCCTCATACGACAAATCTGCAGTAGACGACTTGGAACATATTTTGTTAAAAAATGGAAAATCTCTATAGTTGAATGGATAACCTATGACTAAAAGTGGAAAACATTGTGACAAAAGGAGAAATTGCTCGTTTTGAGCAATTTCTTCTTTTGTCACTATTTTTTCAAAAAGGCATCTGCTACAGAGGCGTCAGAAAGCGTCTATATTAGGGAAAGGGTTAATTAAAAGTACACTTCTGTATATTTGTGTTTAACAAAATAAAGCCATAACATTATGTTTTGATTATTATTTCAACCCTTTCCTATATGCAAACATATTACATATCTGCAGCAGCTGAAGATATGTAGTGCAGCTGATGACATATAAAATCGTTGTGGCAAAAGGAAAAGTTGCTCATGATGAACAAATATTTCTCCCTTTGCCACAATGTTTTGAACAGTATTCTATAAGTATACTTTCATTAATAGAGATTCACCATAGTTATGCCTTAATGTTTCTAAATCGTCTGCCTCTGATTTGCTATAATATGTTGGAAAGGGTTACATCTTTATGTTCTAACAAATGATTGAAATATAAGCGGCAATTCCTCTTCTTTAATCAATGTTTTCAAATATGTATGAAAAAACATTTCTATCAACTTTAAAATATCATATTGGGTAAATGGTTATGGGGTCTGATTCACAATTGACATTAACCCTTTCCCACATACAACGAATCTGCCGCAGACTACTTTGATAATTACAAGGCAAAAACACTTAAAGTCTCTACAAAAGATGGTATAATTAATGAATAAAGTTGAAAACATAATGGCCAAAGGAGCAATTTCACCTTTGGCCGCATTGTTTTCAAAAGTTGTCTGCTGCTATTGCGTCAAAATGCGTCTGCAAGTGGGAAAGGGTTCAGAGGAGAAGTATGGTCAGATTATTATCAAAGATATTTCATATGTGAAGAAATATTTAATAAAAAAACCTGTTATATTAATTTAGAAAGTTTGTTGATGTACATGTGTATTAATTTTGAATTATTTGATAAACGAATATTACTATTATTATGTATGAATTTGTTATCTTGTAAACATTGTTAAAACATGACAGGGTATCTGGTACAGGTATTCGGTCTGGAAAGATTTCACAAGATCACAACTCAAGTAAAAAATATTTTCCCACAATAATTGGTTGTGAGTCGAATACACAACCTAGCGACTCAACAAACAATGCCAATGACCCACTCGTTGTTATACCCTGTTACTTAAATAAACTATCGCTAGATTTCCGGACTAAAAACATCGGAATCATGACGAGTAAAGGAGTTTAAACTATTTTCCTCATGTAGATTTGTTTGTTATGCCTCTGCTGCAGAGTACATTTGAAAACATTGTGATGAATGGAGACGTTTTTCATTAAGAGCAATTTTTAGCTCCACTGGCTGAAATCCAGTCGAGCCTATATCATGGTAAATTGTCCGTCATGCATGTGTGCGTGCGTGCGTGCGAATTTGGCTGTGACATCTTGCCCACACACATGTTGAACAAGTGTTGTGAAGATCGGATGAAAACTGATTGACTTAGAGAGCACAATGAGAGGAAGTGCAGTGTACAGGAACCATAACTCTAATTTACCTAATTACAGAGTTATTGCCCTTTGTTACTTGTTCTTGTCCGGAGAATAACTTAATAACTACTAGATGGAATCTAACTAAGCGTCATACAATGGTAGAGCACCTTGAGAGCAGTGTACATTAAAAACAACTCTAATTTACCTCATTACAAGAATGAATGCCCTTTGTTTCTTTGTTTTGTCCGTAGAATAACTTCCAATGCCCTTCACCATGACAGGAAGTGCAGTGTACAAGAACCATAACTCTATTTTAGCTAAATACGTAGTGATTTTCTTTTGTTACTGGTTTTTTTTTGTCCGGAGAATAACTTGAAAACTACTGGATGGAATTTAATAAAACATTATTCAATACATTATTCTTCTTCATAAAAAAGGCCATCAGTGATAACAGTTTAAATAAAGTTCATGGAAGAACCAAGTTTATGCATACATGGAGTTCAAGTAAAGGAGGTGTGATTGTATTTCTCTGTTGCTCTTTTGTTTATTTCTCTTCATTGGGTCACTCAGCATAAATCAAATTCTTAAAATGCAATGAAAGCTTGTGCACCGCACAACAATTAAAAATGCTTTATTTTCTGAATTTAACAAAGACAATCCAAAAATGAACAAAACAAGAATAATCCGATCCATAACATTGTCATTTTAAGGTGGGGTTTCTAAATATTTTACTACCTTTCCTATCAGGGCGGCATTCGGGGGGTATTAATCCTATTCAGTGATAGTTATAGTTTTGTATGAGAAGTTTTCAGAAAAAGAAGAAGATGCAATCCTTTCCGCAACGTTTTAAATGGACTATTCTACAGAGACGGAAAAGCCAATTGTATATATGTAAACATGTAAATAGGTTATACACTACATACTATTTTTGAAAGAAAGGATACATAATTGAGAATAGTATTTATGTATATATGGGAACTGGTTCAACAAACATATCTTAAACTTAACTCAATATTTTTATCTAAAGACCAAATAGTGCAAGAGCTTGATTACACCGTGTGGAGGTGCAGGATGATGGAAATTCTCACTGCTTGCAAACCCACCAGCCTCGTTTTGTATATATTTAATATCATTAACTGGGCACTATATTTCGTTAAAACATATCGGCTAACATCTAGTGAGCATTACCTATATAAGTAGACCTTATCACTTTTTGTCCGTCGCGTCCGTCCGTCGTCCGCATGAGAGAGTGTTTGTGGGGTGCTTAGACACTTAGATAAATAGTTCTTTTTATTTTTTATAACGGGTATCTCATTTGCATATTAATGTTATTCATTCCGTAAAAGGGGGTTAATTACGGAATGAATTGCATACTTGTGGGGTGCACCCCACAAAAAAACATCAAACAAAATAACCCCACAAGTACTCTCCCACGAGTCCGTCCGTCCGTCGTCGTCCGTCGTTAACTTTTAGCTTTAAACATCATCTCCTCCTGAACCACAGGACCAATTTCATCAAAACTTCTCAGGAATGTTCCTTTTGTGGCCCTATTTCAAAATTGTTCAAAGATTCAAAAAAAAAATCTTCTTCTCTGAATCTGCATCTCAGATTCAAATATAGTTTGGTAGAAATGTTCCTTGTGTGACCCTCTACAAGGATTGTTCAAGGCATACTGTTTGGTTGAAAACATGGCAGTCAGGAGGCATCAGAAAAGGGGCAAAATCGTCCGTTGTTGACTTTTAGCTGTAAACATCATCTCCTCCTAAACCAAAGGACTAATTTCATCCAAACTTCACATGAATGTTCCTTTGGTGGCCCTCTTTCAAAATTGTTCAAAGATTTAAATTCCATTGAGAACTTTGGATGCTGCGGTATCAGAAAGGGGGCAAAATGTCCAAACTTTAAAAATCTTCTCCTCTGAATCTGCACGTCAGATTCCAATATAGTTTAGCAGAAATGTTCCTTTTGTGACCCTCTACAAAGATTGTTCAAAGCATACTGTTTGGTTGAAAAGCATGGCAGTCAGGAGGCATCAGAAAAGGGGCAAAATGACAATATTTGGAAATTCCATTTTTAGCTCACCTGAGCTTTGCTCAAGGTGAGTTATTGTGATCGCCTTTTGTCCGTCGTGCGTTAACTTCTTCTCCTCAGTAACCAGTGGGTCAATTGGGATGAAACTTCACAGAAAGCATCCTCTCAATGACCTCACCAGATATCCTTCAAATGTTTGGGATCCATGCAGAATTCCGAAATGAAAATAACTTCAAAATTCTTCTTCTCCCAAACTGGTTTGCAGATTTTTAAATCATTTTGTAGAAATGTTCCTTGGATGACCCTCTATCTGATTCCTTCAAGCCATGCTGATTGGTCGAAAAACATGGCCGCCAGGGGGGCGGGGCTTTTTTGCCTAATATGGCTATCGTGAAAACTTAAAAAGTCTTCTCCTAAAGTGTCAGGCCGATTATCAAATAATTTTGTAGAAATGTTCCTTGGATGACCCTCTATCAGATTCCTTCAAGCCATGTTGATTGGTCGAAAAACATGGCCGCCAGGGGGGGCGGGGCTATTTTGCCTTATATTGCTATAGTGAAAAGTTTAAAAAATCTTCTTCTCCGAAAGTATCAGGCCGATTTTCAAATACTTTTGTAGAAATGTACCGTAAGTGACCCACTTTCAGATTCCTTCAAGCCATGTTGATTGGTCAAAAAACATGGCCGCCAGTGAGCAGGGTTATTTTGCATTATATGGCTATAGTGAAAACTTAAAAAATCTTCTCCTCCAAAAGTGTCTGGCCAATTTTCAAATAATTTTGTAGAAATGTTCCTAGGGTGACCCTCTATCAGATTCCTTCGAGCCAAGTTGATTGGTCGGAAACTATGGCTGCCAGGGGGCGGAGCTTATATAGCTAAAGTGAAGAAAAAAATCAGGTGAGCGATTCCAGGGCCATCATGGCCCTCTTGTTTTTTAAGTCCTTGTCTGATATTAAGAAAATTGAATAGGAATCTTACTTCAGTGATCATCTCCTTAATTTGTTCAAGCCGTATTGATTGGTTACACAATCATAGCGTCATCAGAAATTGAGAAAAATACCCAAACTTTAAAAACCTCCATCTCCATAATCCATTTGTCAGATTCCAAGATAATTTTGCAGAAATATTCTTTGAGTGACTCTCTTCAAAAACTATTCAAGCCATATTGATTTCGTTGACAAACAGGGCAGCAAAGTGGCATCTGGAAAGGTGCAAAATTACAAAACTTTATAATTCCATTCTTATTTAATTTCTTGTTAGATTTCAAGATACAAATGGCTTTTACCGATAAACTATTTCTTTAACTGAGTGTCCACTCCTTGCAGTTTCAATTGAACTCTTGATCAAATTTTCACAGATATTTGCAGTTGAATATTTGCTTCTAATTTACTATCATTCAGGTGATCGATTTAGGGCCATCTTGGCCCTCTTGTTTAAGTAGAGCAGAGATAAATTTAACATGGACCAATTTGGATTTCATATTTTCTGGAGTTCTTATTTTTACAAAAGTCTTATCTTTGTGTAGAAGATTATGTATATATCGAAGGCTTGGCGTGAAACGGTTGTAACTAAAATTGGTATATTTTTACCAAGTTTAATCATCTCGCCCCCTAAATCAGCGTTTTCAAAAGAGGTTTTTAGTTACAACCGTTTCACGCCAAGCCCTCGATATATTGTATATATTCCATGGCTGGTGCCTGGCTTGACAAGTTCCTGAATATAGGTCAAAGGGAAGAAAATCGAATCGGCTTGCCGGGCGGACAATTTTGTCCATTTCAGATGGTTATATAAGACTGAAGGTGTCTCCCATTGGACAATAATGATTTTGTTGAAAGTTGAAAGTGATTTTTATAAAGTTGAATAACCTCTAACTGATTTATAACCAAAATATTGTTGGCTTTTAGATATACTACAGGCTAGTAACCATTTTCAGAACATCCTGTATTTTCTGAAATTGAAAGTGAAATTCAGTGCGGGATAAGGTTTGACCTTCTATTTGACCTTATAACACATGAATGAAGAGTCAACCTGTATGTTTTCTTTGCTATTTTGGTATTTTGAAAACAGTGTGCAAGGAGGGATAATGAGAAAGTGCTCATAATGATGCATCATTTCTCCTTTTCCCATAACATTAAGTTGTCTGACGCCTATATGTTTGAAGAACACATAAATCGTAGTTTATCAAACCGATATTAAGTATAAGTAACCAGAATGAAATCATATCAGCTAAATCGCCTTTGTCAAAGTGTGTGTGTGTACACTGTAGACCGAGACTAGTGTGCGCATGTATGTGCAACCTTGTATTTATCTTCCTTCCACTAAATTGATCATGAATGATTTATATGCTTAAACAGCGACCAATACAAAGATAACGCTGGAAGGTTCATTAACATACCTCACTTAAATAATTTAAGCACTGCATACTTTTTAAAAGTTTACAAGCTTTAAGTCTAATGAAAATTTTAAATATATGCAGGGACACTATATACAGTGTCCCTGATATATGATATGCTTCCATAATGAAAACTTCAAATGTAAACAGTTCTGAGACAGGTTTGATTTAAAATTGATTTGTTGTTCATTTATGGCAACTCTACCCCATACTGCTTACTGCTACTTCCTTCTCTTACGACCTTACTCTACTTAATAATATTACTTCCTAATATTACCTTATCCTATCCCACAATACCCTACTACTGTCTTATCATTCAACCTTACACTACACTAGTTAATGCTACTATATACTTCTGCTACTACATTATCCTATCATATAACAAGACGAATGTTTAACGCAAAGCGTCAAAGAGAAGCCGCAATTTTTCGTTGTACATGTAGAAATAAGAAAAAAGAACATTTAAATCCACAAACATTAGAACAATTTAAAGTAGACGGTAATATGCTGATATATGTATCCTTTTGAAGACTGCTGTATACTTCAAATTACCTCCCTTTAAGCAATACCAGGATTTTTACCTTCTGTATAGGTATGAATATAACATTTATAAACTTATAAACACATTTTCATTTCAACATAATAACTGTGAATCTCGCAGGAACACCCACTACAATATACCAAACATGTTAAAGTAAATTTAAGTATGAACCGTTCTTGTATGTACTAAAACTAGAAACGTCCGTTTGTGTATAAGTATATTTCCTTATATCTAATTTAATGATTAGATTTTTACTTAATCAAAGCAATCTGGAAATTCAAGTTCTTTGGGAGCTTTTAAAAATAGAAATTAAAGAAAACTCTATAGCATACTGTAAAATCAACAGTAAAGTTAAAAAAAAAAAAAAAACATTCTTGAAACGGAATACAGACAGTTAAACGACATTAAACACAACGAAATAAGATACAATGAAATCGAAACGGAACTAAATGACCTTTACTTAGCAAAAGCAGAAGGTGCGAAAATTCGATCGAGAGTTCAATACATATCTACAAGGTGAAAATAATACAAAATACTTTCTTAACTTAGAAAAATCAAGACAAAAAAAGAAAACACTAAACAAAATTGATGTAAATGGTAAAGAAATAACAAACACTGTCGACATTCTCCAAGAAGAAGTAAAATTCTACAAAAATATATATAGTTCTGATAACACAGATGCTCTTATAAAAGATTATTTATCGCAATCACAAAGCGAAGCTAAACTTTCAAGTTACGACGCAGATCTCTGCGAAGGTTCTTTTAAGTCAGAATGCGAACTCGCTTTAAAAGGAATAAAATCTAATAAAAGTCCTGGTTCAGATGGCTTAACAGTTGAATTTTATTTGCATTTTTGGAATATAATAGGTACTCTTCTAACTAGTGTATTAAATGAGGGTTATACAAAATCAGAATTAACATATACCCAAAGAACTAGTATGTTATCACTTATTCATAAAAAAGGATGTCCAACAAATATTGAAAATTGGCGACCTATATGATTATTAAACGTGGATTACAAGATAGCGGCTAGAGTTTTAGCCAATAGGTTACAACAAATTATTCATAAAGTAATTAACAAGGACCAACAAGGTTACATAAAGAACAGATGTATAGGCTACGCTATTAGACAGATACAGGATATAATAGAATACGCCGAATTGTTACAAATAAACGGGGCAATTGTCTTTTTAGATTTTGGAAAGGCCTTTGACACTCGTGAATGGTCTTTTTTATTTGAATCGTTGCATTACTTTGGTTTTAAAAATGAATTCATCCGATGGGTCAAAACACTTTACTCAAATTGCCAAACCTGTATAATAAATAACGGCTGGAAATCAAAAACGTTCAAACCACAGAGGGGCGTCCGTCAGGGATGTCCGGCGTCAGCTCTATTATATATAATTGCAGCAGAAATAATGGCACTCCGAATACGCAATTCCAAAATAATAAAAGGCATAACAATCCAACACAATCAAAATGATATACGTATATCACAGCTAGCGGATGATACCACTTTATTTTTAAAACGCACAATTGAAGTCGAAAACGCACTTGAAATAGTAAATATATTCGGAAAGCATTCTGGACTCAAACTAAATACAAATAAAACAGAGGCTATGTGGATTGGAAAACAAAAGTCAAATACAGAAAAGCCAGGAAATGTTTCGTGGAGTTCAAGTCCAATTAAAGCCCTTGGTATTTATTTTGGAACAAATCCTAAAGATTGTAATCTTCTGAATTGGAACAATACAATAGAACAATGTAAAAGCATTAATGAAAATTGGACTAAACGCAAATTAACAATTTACGGTAAAATCCAGGTCATAAACAGCATCATTATTCCAAAGTTTACATTTTTATTTCACTCATAAATCGTAACTGAGCCGATTAAAAAAGAAATCAATACAATGATATTTAAATTTTTATGGAATAACAAAAAAGATAAAATTAAAAGATCTGTTATCACAGGTCCAAAGTCGAAAGGCGGGCTTAAGCTAATTTAACTTGATTCTTACATCACTTCAATAAAGTTAAAATGGGTTAAGTCGCTTACAGAAAAACAAAATGCTGACGCCCACTGGCAAATTATTCCCAGATACTTTTTAAATAGATACGGAAGCAAATATTTGGTATTTTGTATGAACATAGACTCAATAAAAAGCCTAGATACAGTCAAATTGAGTGATTTTTACAGAAATATCCTCGAACTATGGATTAAAACAGCAAATTACGTTCAAAGAAATACAAACACGTTCTATGATATAAGAAAACAAGTAATCTGGGGCAATAGATACATAAAACTTGGCAACAAATGTTTATAAGTACAAGTTAATACACAAAATCATCCCGTCGAAAGAAGTGCGTATCAAATGGAAAGTGTCTACTTCTCCTTGTTGCAACATTTGTAATTTAACAGAATCTTACGAACACTTATTTATAATATGTCCGATAGTAACAGCAAATTGGTTAAACTTACACAATTTGCTCCTTTTGTGTTGAATAGACAAAAACTTATGCTCTATGCAAACAGTGGTAATGGGATATAAGCTATCCCAATCCAATAATTATTATCTTAATGTCATACTCTCTTTATATTGTTTCTGCATATATAAAGCATATTTCCTTAGCGATAGCAGAACTATATAGACTTTTTAAACAAGAATTTAACTATCTTTGGAAAGTAACCGGAAACAAATCTACGAACGACTATTTCCTCACCAGGTTTCACGACAACCTTTAATCGTGCAGCAATACCCTAACATCACCAACTCCAAAATATAACATTGGTTTAGTCAGAGACATGTTTATATGTCTCTGGTTTAGTTAAATCGTGCGTACTTCAAATTACCTTCCTTTAAGTACTACCAGGATTTTTTTCTTGTGATTCGTATGAATAAGTTTGATAAATATTAACATTTCAACTAGACGGCAAAATTTGTCTTGAAACAGATATTTCTGTGGTTTATATATGTTCATGTCTGCACTTTGCGATGACAATTGTGAAAATGAAAATCTATAGTGGGAAACGGTTAGCTGTTGAACATGTATTTAAATGTTTAACTCTGTTAAATATTTGTATTCTCTTTAAATTGTTTATTTAAATCGTCATACATGTGTATTATTAGACAAAGGTGTCAAACCAAATGGGAAAAATATTTGCTGCACTTAGTTAAATTGTGCGTATACTTCAAATTACCTCCCTTTAACAATTTGAAACAGATATTTCTGTGGTTTATATAATTCTATGTCTTCACTTCTTCATCTAATTACTGCGTAATATATGATAGCATGTAAGAAACCAGATTACATTTACCGCGCGCCTCTCTTGTTCATGGTTCCCGGTTTAACATACTATCGAACTAATAAAGCGTCTGAGGCAGGTAACCAATTCAGTGTTACTGTTTAGATTAGATACAGTATGAATTTCGCTTAAATAAAATGTACATACATTCAATTAATATACTGGCCTTTGTCTTTTGTTTTTAATTTGTAAAACTCACACATGTATATAGAGTGTAAAAGGGATGTTTTAAAAGTCATTACCTTAAAGTAATGTACTTAGTAAGGACAAAGAGAAATCAAGATATGTGGTCACGCTGGCAGGTCTAAATACTCTCCTTGTCCAAAATTTCTAAGCATCCCTACAGGAAGCCGCCTCCTGGTTGGAAGCCAATAATCTACTATAATTGTACGCTACAGTCTACCCTACACACTGCTATTACTATTTTAACCTATACTACTTCCTGCTACTAACTAACACTACACTAGTTACGGCTACTACCATACCATACAACCTTACACTACACTAGTTAGTGCTACTTCTAACTGCTACGACCTTATCCTATCATACAATCTTTAAAAAACGCTACTATTATCTTACGCTATCCTACACTACTGGCTAAGTTCACGACGAACCCGAGTTTCGACTAGAGTTATCCGGGTTCCTCATTCATGAACGCCAAGAGTTTTACATCTAGTGATGTCATATGACTTTCTGACCACGACTAAATGCAACCCTGCTTCGAGCGAAAGTTAGAAGAGTTGTGGCAATTCTGGATGCTTGTGTGTAAATACTCCTAAAATACGTACCTCTGAGTTCAGTAACTAGTGATGTATTTATTTGTCAGAATAAATAAGGATTTGATTAATTGCGCTCCGTAATTTGGACAACAGGAAAACGAGCTTTCTGGTATCGATAATGAAAACAAGCGGGTACAACACGGAGGCTTCCATTTTGAATTTTGACTCCAAGGTAGAGATGTGCTTTCACGAGAACAAAGCGGCATCAATCCACGTTTCCTCTGACCCTTTCCTCCTTGAGTTAGTCATGAACTTAGCCACTATGACTAGTACCTTACCATATTCGACTGAAACTTCACTGCTACTACTGCTGTGCTGTTGCTTTAACCTACGCTATACTACTGCTAGCATTGCTACTACTACCTTACATTACCCTACAACATAATGATACTACTACTACTATTACTCAGTGGGACTATAAAATTGTAAGCGATGCATCAGTGACTTGACAGGTTCGCTTCATGGATTGGTTTATGTTTAAAATCATCTACTTTGTTATCTTGATATATCGCTAAATAACTCGAAAATGTCCCGATTAAACAATTACTTCAAATAATAATCAAATAAGTTTTAAGATTTAAAGAAAGAATGAGTCCTAAACTTATTTCATTTAAATATTTGATATTTATTGGTGATTCTTGTATTCAATATAAAAACAATTCCAATTTTGAGACAAATTTACAAGAGAAAAATTACCTCCCTCTTAACGTCATGTCATTTTCTTTTTTTAAATACGTACTAACACCAACATAAAAACAACAAAACATGGCCGAGTGGGCTTAGGCGGACGGCCGAAGTACATCAAATATAAATACCATGCGAATACGTCGAGGGTTCGAATCACATAAAAAACATCCTTTTTGTAATACATATACTTGTTCTCAGGTGTAGAAGGTGTAACATTAATTTAGTAAATATATATTTCGTTTAATTTAGTATTTCTTATATCATTGGAACGTTAATGCTCCCGTTTAGTTATATACTTTCTGCAGTAGGAACCTCTCGTTAAGATCTGATGACTTTCTTTAACAGGTCGTTTCAAATTGATCCGATATGCGTACAGCGAAGTATTTTCCTCACTACATCTTGTCCAACTGCATGTAGCTTCAGCGGCCGTATAACGCTGACCCATCTCGTCTCACACTTGATGTGTGGGCAATAGAAGATCAGGAAAATACGTCGACGTTGTTTTGTCGCATGAAACTGAAAACATTATAATGGTAAAAGCTTATAGATTCAGAAAATGCAAAGAAGTGAAATGGTCAAATTTGACAAATTTTTTGGTTTTCTCATTGGTTGATTCATATGGCGAAAAGGGCGATGTCAAATGCAGTTCCATATCGTGTCAAGAGATAGAAAAGCGCAAAATAAAAATAATTAGATTTCGTATCCTTCGATAGTTTAATATTTTGGGCATATTTCCATGAAATAAAACCATAAACAACATAAATTTGCGGGTCCTAGTGCCAATATTAGGAACACTGTCTATTGTTGATCTTGGTTAGAATTAATATAAATTTGCTGGTAAATCTTGATCTACACTTGTCATAACAAACACTAAGGTCGGTTTACCTTGTTATTTTTTGATCCGTGGGTCGTGAGTTCGTTTCAAAGATTGGCAACAGTCATTGTGCCTAGCGACATTCGATGTTCACCAATGGACTAAACTAGTGTTTGTGGGAAGATAGCCATCATGCAGTTAGCTAGAAAGGACGTGATATGGAGTACTGGTGTGAGAACTCCAGGACTTACATCGTTTTCTGAACGTGGCGCCTTAACAGAACTGGGAAACCGTTTCAAAATCGTCTTATCAATCAATGGTCAATCAGTCGGTCAGTCGGTCTGGTGCTTCGCAGGTTGGATACTTACAAACCGTTTGGACATTCCCGTTGGTTATATACGACAAGCAGTTATAACGGAGACAAACTGAACGAATCTTTGCAAAGTCTTGAATATTGATTACCAATTGTTTTTCAAAGCAGTCTCCACCTTTTAAGTGATGAAAGGCAAAGTTTGCCGAATTGAGGTTGCAAGTGGAGTTGCCATAACAATATAAGTATCATTTTCGAGCCCGATGCAATAAGATCCAACACATACCTTCTCACAAAGCGTGTTTACAGACAGCGTTTGACACATCTACAGCAAACGTCTTTTGAAAACAGTGTGCAAGTTGGGATAAGTTGTCTGGCGCGCATATGTTCGAAGAACACCTAAATCGTAGTTTATCAAACGGACATTAAGTATAAGTAACCAGAATAAATTCATATCAGCTAAATCGCCGTTGTCAAAGTGTGTGTGTGTGTGTGTGTGTAGACTGTAGACCGGGACTAGTGTGCGCATATATGTAACCTTGTATTTATCTGAACCTTCCACTAAATTGATCATGAATGTTTTATATGCTTAAACAGCGACCAATACAAAGATAACGCTGGAAGGTTCATTAACATACTTCACTTAAATAATTCAAGCACTGCATACTTTTTAAAAGTTTACAAGCTTTACGTCTAATGAAAATTTTAAATATATATATGCTTCCATAAACAAGAGCAACAGAGAAATACAATCACACCTCCTTTGCTTGAACTCAATGTATTCATAAACTTGGTTCTTCCATGAACTTTATTGAAACTGTTATCACTGAAAAACTTAATGTTTTATTAAATTCCATCCAGTAGTTTTCAAGTTATTCTCCGGACAAAAGAAACAGTAAAAAAGGACACAGCACTTCCTGTCATTGTGAAGGGCATTGGAAGTTATTCTACGGAAAAAAGAAAGTAACAAAGGGCAATAACTCTAGAAATGAGCTAAATAAGAGTTGTTTTTATTGTACACTGCACTTCCTCTCAATGTGCTCTACCATTGCATGACGTTTTATTAGATTCCATCTAGTAGTTATTAAGATATTCTCCGGATAAGAAAAAGTAACTAAGGGAAATAACTATGTAATTAGAGTTATGGTTCCTGTACACTGCACTTCCTCTCATTGTGCTCTCTAAGTCAAACAGTTTTCATCCGATCTTCACAACACTTGTTCAACATGTGTGTGGGTAAGATGTCTCAGCCAAATTCGCATGCACGCACACACACGCACGACGGACAATTTGCCATGACATAGGCTCGACTGGATTTCAGCCAGTGGAGCTAAAAAAAACCGTCTCCATTCGTCACAATGTTTCTGTACTCTGCAGCAGAGGCATAACAAACAAGTCTACATGAGGAAAAGAGTTTAAACTCATTTACTTGCCATGATCCCAATGTTCTTAGTCCGAAAAGAATATTTGTTACTTGAGTTGTGATCTCGTGAAATTTTTCCAGACCGAATACCTGTACCAGATACCCTATCATGTTTTAACAATGTTTACAAGATAACAAATTCATACATAATAATAGTAATATTAATTTATCAAATAATTAAAAATTAATACACATGTACATCAACAATCTTTCTGATTAATATATTATTTTATTTTTTAAATATTTCTTCACTTATGAAATATCTTTGATAATAATCTGACCATACATTGTGGCAAAGGGATAACTAATTGTTCATAATAAGCAACTTTTCCTTTTGCCACAACGATTTAATATGTCATCTGCTGCAGATATGTAATATGTTTGCATATAGGAAAGGGTTGAAATAATAATCAAAATATAATGTTATGGCTTTATTTTGTTTAACACAAATATACAGAACTGTACCTCTAACCCCTTTTCTCATATAGACGCTTTCTCTGACACCTCTGCAGCAGAAGCCTTTTTGAAAAAATAGTGACAAAAGAAGAAATTGCTCAAAACGAGCAATTTCTCCTTTTGCCAAGTCTACATGAGGAAAAGAGTTTAAACTCATTTACTTGTCATGATCCCAACGTTCTTAGTCCGATAATCTAGCGACAGTTTCTTTAAGTAAGAGGGTATAACAACGAGTGGGTCATTGGGATTGTTTGTTGAGTCGCTAGGTTGTGTATTATTGTGTACAACCAATTATTGTGGGAAAATATATTTTACTTGAGTTGGATCTCGTGAAATCTTTCCAGACCGAATACCTGTACCAGATACCCTATCATGTTTTAACAATGTTTACAAGATAACAAATTCATACATAATAATAGTAATCTCATTTATCAAATAATTAAAAATTAATACACATGTACATCAACAATCTTTCTGATTAATATAACATTTTATTTTTTAAATATTTCTTCACTTATGAAACACTTTGATAATAATCTGACCATACTTGTCCTCTGAACCCTTTCCCACCTGCAGACGCATTTTGACGCAATAGCAGCAGACGACTTTTGAAAACAATGCAGCCAAAGGTGGAATTGCTCATGATGAGCAGTTTCTCCTTTGGCCACTATGTTTTCAATTATATTCATTAATTACACCATCTTTTGTAGAGACTTTAAGTGTTTTTGCCTAGTAATTATCAGAGTTCTCTGCTGCAGATTTGCTGTATGTGGGAAAGGATTAATGTCAAATGGTGAATTAAAGACTCTATAACCATTTACCCAATATGATATTTTAAAGTTGATGGAAATTATTTTTCATACAGAGTTGCAAACATTGATGGAAAAAGAAAAATTGCTTCTTTTATTTTAATCATTTGTTAGAACATAAAGGTGTAACACTTTCCAACATATAGCAAACCAGAAGCAGACGATTTAGAAACATTAAGGCACAACTTTGGCGAATCACTATTAATGAAAGTATACTTATAGAATACTGGTAAAAACATTGTGGCAAAAGGATAACTAATTGTTCATAATGAGCAACTTTTCCTTTTGCCACAACGATTTAATATGTCATCAGCTGCAGATATGTAATATGTTTGCATATATACCGTATATCCGCGGCCATAAGTCGAATTTTTGAGACTCAAATTTTGGTGTTGAAGCTGGGACTCGACTTATGACTTAATGACAATCTCTCCTAAGGCTATATTTTACACGCGACAAACAGTAGAGAAACTGCTTTTTATCAGTGATGCATCCTTTCCTTACATTTTTTTTATCTAGTTTTAAAGCCGTAAACAAAGGAAAAATAAATACCATACCCTTTAAAATCCTTTTCAATTCAAAGTTAATTTGTCCAATTTAAAGAAAATGTAGTAATTTCTCCTTTTGTCAGAGCTCTATCAAACGATGCGTATAAATGCATGTGAAAATGGGTAAGAGTGAAATCTATATAGACCTTTATTTCCGCAAACCATTTTCCCCAACAAATGAGCTACGTCATAAAAAAAAAGAGTATGTGCAGTTTAATCACACAAGTACAATTTACTAAGCTAGTAGTATCGTAAATTTAACATTAATTTATATGGGTGTATTTCATTTGTCGCGGATCAATCTCAGCTGGTAAATTAGTGACGTCATTTATTTAACCCCCTGTGTTTTTCACACGACAAACAGTTAGGGCTAACGCAAGTCGGTTGTAACTACAGCCTGTTCCAGTGGAAATTACAACCGTTTTCATATAACCATAGAGTCCAAACTTCTTTCCATAGACCTTTAAAACCCTTGTCTTCACCTCTCTGTGAATTACACACACTTTTAATCAACTTCGTCAATAGAATAGAATAGAATAGAATATATTTTATTGATTATAAACATACATACAATGTTTCAAACCAAATACAATAAATTTACAGATGAAAATACAAGAAAAAAAAAAAAAAAAAAAAAAAAAAAAAAAAAAAAAACAACAACAAAAAAGAACAATAAACAATACAAAATCAAATCAAATTATGTAGAGAAATGTTTGATTCGGTCAAGCATTATTATAAAGTTGTTCATTTCTTTCTTTATAACATTTATGAATATACATACATACATTTATTATTTCAGTTTTCCTTGCAGAATTTAATAAGCTTAACAATTTATATACACTTGGGTTTTTCCAATATTTCTTGTTGATATATTTTTTCCTGTTATGAAGGTGCATATGGGTCATTATCAAAAAACATGCACTTCTCTGTTATTTTGGTATAAAATCTCTTTGCCAATAAAATTCATTGCAAACAATATGTTTTTGCATAATATACAATGTATTTTCTTCAACCTTATAGATAACTGTGCATATCTAATTGACATAAATGATTTATACCTCCGTAAAGGACAAGTTTTTCACATTTTTCACTGTTATTTTTCTTAAATTTAATTTTCCTTTTTTGGTATTCCCTTAAAAATGGTGATATTGATATTTTGACTCAATCCATGTTTTCTTTGCCCTATTAATTGTTAAATTTTCAAAAAAAAATCCTCAAAATCTGTGGCGATTTATCCTAAAATTGGCTTCAAGACCTGTCCCGAGTTTTCATGTCTGTGGTGTAACCATATATGACTATGATGAATTAGAGTTGTCTTTCTTGCCCTATTTTAATGATAATAGTTTCTCCCAAGACTCCATATCCTGTTCATGCCATGAGCAGACGAAATTAGAAAAACATGCCAAGAATTGGCAAAAAAAATAAATAAAAGGTAAGAGGGATTAGAGTAGTATAAAAAATAATTGTCTGTGGTGTTCATGTGACTAGTTCTTAATACCAGAAGCTGGCAAGAGTTTTGTTAATTCATAATATTTCAACTCTTGTGTTTAACAGTAAGTAAATTTAAAAATTAGACGGGGATCCTTTATTATTTTTTATCGAACATTTATGCACTGGTTTGTCTGTGGTGTTACTTTCTGTGGTGTTACCTTCAGAAAAGTAACACCACAGAAAAATATACCCTTTGTTTCTGATATTTTCTTTATTCTTAACATTTGTTGTCTAGAAGACATTATTGACATATATCACACATTGGAATGTCAGTATAGTTCACATAAATAAAGAAAAAAAAATGTCACACTATTTATGCAGGCTATATTTGTTTCAAAAAGCAACACCACAGACATTTTACCATAACATCAAAGACAAATACACCTTTTTTGTAAAAATAAATGAAAATTGCTTGAATTAAATCCTGAATATTGCTGATTTCCAGCTATGTTTAATATTAATTGTTCACCAAACATAAAAAAAAACCAGTCGACTCCTTTCTTCTGTCCTTTTCATTTATATAGTAACACCACAGACAATTTAAAAGGCAAACGTTAAATCCCTCTTTTTTGCGTTCATAGTTTTGTTATTGTCAGAAGACAATTTGATGGTTGATCTTTTTATTTGGTTCTATGTTTAATCTTGAAAAAGTAAAATATTAAACATACTGGTGTCCATGGTGTTACATTTATGTCCTTGGTGTTACAATTTGTCTGTGGTGTTACAGCATATAAATTGGTGCACAAAATTTACTAAAAATTATTAATTCGACTACAAGTAGGACATGATCATAGAGATTTATCTCTTTTTTTCAAAGGCTATCTTTACCTCTTTCCTTCATTTATTTTAACTACTCTGTCAATGTTGTAAGATATCACAAACTGACCCATATTAATTTCGACCCCTTAACTACCTTAAAACCTCTAATCTGATTAACAAATGAAATTCATTTTTTGTCTAGTTAGATTATCTTATTCATATAATGATATCCAGTGACTTGGAAGTATTAAAAATATGTTTGTATTTGATCAGTGTGTGATTATATGATAGTAACACCACAGACAACAAAGTGTGTGCGAAAATTCTAAAAAAGTGTCAAACTCTCAAACAGGACAATTTTTTGATTGCATATTCATATATAGCAAAGTTATAATGTTAATGAAAGTTCTCCGGCAGAAACAAATGATATTCATCAATCTTTATTTTACAGAAAATCTTAAACCAAAATGTATATAAATTTTGATAATGACCCATATCACATATTAAAATAAAGTGAAATTCATCATCAATTACATTAGCATTACAATACACACAAATTCTGTTTGATTGCTCAATTCTGTTTCTTCCATATCTGCCAGTTTCAATCCTTAGTCTGTGTGCTGAAACACGCATCTGGGTCAGCAAATGTCTATACTGGCTATTGCTTATCATATCTAGGTATGCTTCATATTTAAAGTCAGTTTTTACATGCTTATAAATAAGAAGGCTACCATTACTTAGCATATCACCTCTCCAATTTTGTACAAAACAGTCATTTAATCTTTGTTTCAAACCATTTAGAACGCATGATTTGTCTGCATAATGTGGATTTTGCCATATATAACCATAGCCATTTTTGCATAAAATATTTCTAACTCTATTGGCCCAGTTTTGTTTTCCATTAACACAGTCTATCAAAGAGCACTTGTATGATTCTTGAATTATACAATTATTAGAATTGACAACTTTAAACCAATATTTAATAACACGTATTAACTGGTTGATGTATAGAGGATATCGTCCAGTTTCTCCATATATACTAGCATTGCTTGTTCGAGGTTTCACACGTAGTAGTCTTTTACAGTATTTCAAGTGTAAACGCTCAAACTCTAAGTTGTTGGTACTGCACCAAATTTCACAGGAGTAGTTCAATATTGATCCGACAAAGGAATCAAATAATTGAAGATACGTGTTTATTGTTAAGTCATATTTCTGTGTGTGAGATAATAAAGCGTTCATGGCTTTAACACCTTTCCCGATAACTGTATTACGATGCGAAGTGAACGACCCGGTGTAATATATCACAGTGCCTAGGTAATTGAAACTGTTCACTACCTCAATCTCTGCTTTATCGTAATATAACTTTTCCTTATCCGTTATTTTACCTCTTTTTCTGAACACCATTATTTTTGTTTTGTCTACATTTACTTGAAGACCCCACATATCACAATATTGTTTAAGTTTATGTAGACTAGTTTGTAAGTCGGGCACAGTATCGCTAATTATACACATGTCGTCTGCATATGCTAATAGAATGACGGTTATTTGAAAAAGCGTTATCCCGCTATTTATATCGGTAGTTAAGAATAGCTCTAGATCTTCAATAAATAGCGAATATAACAATGATGAGCATACTTCACCCTGTTTTAATCCAACTGATATGTCTATGATTTCAGAGTAATTACCACAATGTTTGACCCTACATTTCACATGTTCATACATCGATCTTAATATTCTAAGTATTTTACCAGATATTCCCTTTTTATATAACTTGTACCATAGTGCGTTATTGTATACTGAATCGAATGCCTTTTTCATGTCAACAAATGCTACATATAACCTTTTCCCATTGTTTAAATAGTGTTCTATCAAATTGTTTAGGCAAAATATAGCATCTGTGGTAGAATAATTCTTTCTAAAACCGAACTGCGAGTCGGATATAATGTCATATTTGTCACACCACTTTGTCATTCGTAAATTCAAAACAGATGTAAATAATTTCCCGAAACAACTAACTAGAGTTATACCACGATAATTATTAACGTCATTTTCGTCACCTTTTTTGTACACCGGTACTATGATACCATTTGCCCATTCTTCTGGAAAGAAGCCACTCTCAAATATAGTGTTAAATAAATCAGTTATATGACTTGATAGTATGTCGCTACTTTCTATAAAATACTCGTTTAGTAAAGTGTCATATGCACATGCCTTGTTTTTCTTCAGATTTTTAATCCCCCCCTTAACCTCCTCTAGTGTTATTGGTGAGTCTAATTCTGCATATATAGGTTCAGTTGTAGCATTATTTTCGCACCACTCCTCCGCTTCGGCATTAACTGTTATATTAATATCATTCGATAAGTTTTTGAAATGTGTATGGAAGTTTTCTAACTTAATATTATCTCCCTTTTTCACACTTTTTTTGGCAAACATCTTCCAAAATTCCTTTGGATTTTTACCTTTACAACGCTCTAGTTCTTTCACCTTTTTAAATCTATATTGACCTTTCTTCTTTCTAGTAGTATGCCTATATTGCTTTTTTGCTGTAAGATATATGTGTCTATTTTCATCACTTCTGTCCGCATTGAATATTTTCATTGCGTCCTTATATTCGCGCTTTTTTAAACTACACGTTTCGTCAAACCATTCAGATTTTTTATTGCTAGAACACCTTCTTCCTATTTTCACATGATGTTTCGTCTCGAACAAAGGTTTTTTGCTGCTGCATTTATCAAGCCTGAAAAACTCTCAACACATTTCGTAACAGAATCTTGATCTAATTTATCACAATCCATGATAATATTGTTAAATTGGGGTAGACGTACTATTATGCTGCTTCTGAATGCATCTCTCTTTTCACTATTCCATTTCACGCTTCTTTCCAGATTGCCTTGTCTGTTGTTTATTGATACACATTTATTGATTTTTAACCCAAAATGTAACGGGGCATGGTCAGAGAATTCATTAAATACAGGTGATTCAAAGAATGCTAGGCATGAAAAGTCTCTTTGATTTGTTATAAGATAGTCTATAAGGCTACAGCCGTTATGCCCGCAAAAAGTAAACTTTCCCGTGTCACCGATTCGACCGTTACAAATTCTCAGCTCATTTGCCTTACAAAGGTCAAGTAACTGTACACCTTGGCTGTTATAATGATGATCCTCGGAGGCCCTTGTAAGAGGTATGTCGGGAACATAGTCATAATTATCACAGTACTCATTATTGGAGTCATTCACGATATAATCGGGTTTTAAACCTATCCTACTGTTCAAATCCCCCGTTAATATTACGGTTCCGCATTGTTTATAGTGTGTTATGTCATTATCAAGAATTTCAAATAAATTACAGCCGATTACCTCATACACAGGGGAGTCTTCACACAGGACATATGCAGCGCATACGTAAATATCCTCTTCCAATCGAAAAACGGATTTGTCAATTTTAATCCATATAATTGTGTCAAAATGTGTCCGCACTATTTGTATGCCTTCACTTATTAACTTACTTATATAAAGCACTATTCCCCCGCTAGGTCTTTTTGCATTTCTATGCTGATACTTTCTATAGA
Source organism: Serripes groenlandicus (assembly GCA_031761405.1). Lineage (NCBI taxonomy): Eukaryota > Metazoa > Mollusca > Bivalvia > Cardiida > Cardiidae > Serripes > Serripes groenlandicus. The sequence continues at coordinate 11,607,310 of JASEVX010000011.1, forward strand.
AATTGTGACACACATAACCCGGTATCTCCAAATAACTATCTTTTCTAGCCCAACTTTCATAGATAAACGCTATTTGCCCTTGACAAATATTTTTTATAAAATCTTCATTTTCTATTTTTTCTGACGTTAATCCGTTACAATTCCAAGAAACAATACTCAAACACCCCTCTTCTCTTTCCTATCTTGTATCGCCGTATTTACCGTTGACGTAGAGCTTTCCATTCACATATAGCTTGTTGTATCTGATGTACGCATTTTGATTCTCGGCTCTTGCCGTTTTCATCACTTTTAAACATAGTTTACGTTGCATGGTAGAAACGCTGACATCGATAAAACCCTTTGTTCGAGTTTCGCGCTTTATTTTTTATAGATTAAAACAAATATTAAGAAATTTGGACTAGTTAGTTTGTTTGGCTTATTTGGATTTATAAAATCAGGTTTGTGAATTATTATCTTAATGTATCATTATCCAGTTTTACATCGAGAACCAGAACCAGGTTTTTTATTTTTTTTTGCCGTAATATTTTAAAAGTCGACCCCCGACTTATGGCTGGGAGTAACCTCAAAACCACCGAAATTGGGGTCAAAATGGACCCTCGACTTATGGCCGCGGATATACGGTAGGAAAGGGTTGAAATAATAATCAAAATATAATGTTATGGCTTTATTTTGTTTAACACAAATATACAGAACTGTACCTCTAACCCTTTTTCTCATATAGACGCTTTCTCTGACGCCTCTGCAGCAGAAGCCTTTTTGAAAACATAGTGACAAAAGAAGAAATTTCTCAAAACGAGCAATTTCTCCTTTTGCCACAATATTTTCCACTATTAATCATATGTTATCCGTTCAATTATAGAGATTTTCCATTCTTTGACAAAATATGTTCAAAGTCGTCTTCTGCAGAATTGTAGTATGAGGGAAAGGGTTTTTTCAAAGATATATGCTGAAAAGATAACAAATGTTGTCTGTATCAGGACATGGATGACTGACACAGCACTCTTCATTAAAAATACTTATCTTATCTATCGATAATCATTGCATTCACATTATAATGATTGTCTCAGGATAACAAATCTGCAACAAACACATTTGAAAATCTTGGCAAAAAAATATAATCGCCGCAGAGTCAAAGCTAGTCTGTTTTTGCTAAGTCTAAAAAAGGGCCTTACTGAATAAATATTAAAGCCAGAGTTATGAGACTTGGTACAGACATGCCTTGTGTTCCTAGAACCATGTGTACCTTGACGACACTCTATTTCATAGACAATTCATGCCTAACATAAGACTTGCTACAAAACCCATAGTACTTATATGGCTGGGTACATGTGAAATAACCAAGAAAAATGGAAAATTTATAGAACTCTTCGCCAACTCCAACGAGAAAATTGATCAAATTATCGTCAAATATAGATATTTAAAATCAGACATTCAGAGAACCAACAGACAAGCGGAGGTGATATTTCTAGCTTGTCCGTACTATTCAATCGTGGAATGGAACAGGAGAAAAGGATGTAGTGACCCTTCAGTGTATAAAAATCAAGATTCTGAACTTTTCTCGTTAATAGACTACTACAACCAAAAAGTTACAACATTAAACGCTGTTAGGACACCAAACCTTTCTCAGGACATTATTAGATCTTCAAAAAAGAAATCAGCGTCTAGGGTCAAATACACCAAAAATTTCAGTCTGTATACAGACGGCATTCATCCTGGAAACCATCTCTCTCTACTCTGGCTTCACAAAATCTTGAAAATTAAGAACCAAGTAGAATGTATCGAAAATAGTGACTAGTAATTTTAAAGTAAATATAATTTTTTTATAAATAAGTAAAACAAACTAGGGATTCCCTGTTGTTTACGGTCAAAATATCACTTGTACTCACATAATGGAATGTGAAACTGTAAAAAGAAAATAGAATAATAGGGATACCCTGTTGTTCATTGTAAACAAACCTGGGCTGGGTAAAAGAAATACTCTCCTGTAGAAACAAAAAAGATAAATATTCTGCAACCTTACATTGGGAATGTGTGTGAAATGTAATACAGAGTGCAAAGTAATGATAGGGAAACCCTGTCTTTCAACCAAACTGATTTAATTCGAGTAAATTCAACTATCTACAACAACAAAAAGTTATTAGCTAACAACAATCTTCAAGATAAAAAGCGGATTAGGGATACCACTACAGGCAAAAACAACCTACTAACAGTACGGAAAAATGAATTTAACCTCAATAAAGAAATAGGGGTGCCCTGTTTCAAATTATAAAGAGAAAATAAAAAGAAAAACTACATAAGTGAATCATAGACAGTATAATTATTCCATTAAGAAAGCAGCTATCATATTTATCAGAAATAGGGGTTCCCTGTTTCAATATAAATTGTTGACAAAAACTAAAAATGGCATCACCATTTTGTTCTACACCAATTGACAGAAATAAAAAAACAAAAAGAGCAAGGGTTGGTAGCAACTCATGCCCAAAGTGTGATGTGTCCATTAGTGAACATCAGGATTATATTGCATGCAGTGTATGTGAATTAAACTTTTGCATTGAGTGTACAAATATTTCACCAGGACTGGCCCTTGCACTTAAAGAAGATATAAACCATAACTTCAAATGGGCATGTAACGGATGTACCCAAAACTTCCCTTGCATGACTAACCTATCGCAGCAACTAAAATCAATAGAGGAGGCAACCAATAATAGACTAACCTCAGTAGAACAAAAAGTATCCGAAATAGATCAAAACATGGAAATCAAAATAAAGCAAAAAGTGGATAGTATAAAACCAAACCTAATAGAAGAAATAAAAAATGAATTAAAGGAATCTCTACAAAAAGACGTAAGATGTGAACTCATGGAAATTGAAGACCAAAGAAAAAGAGCACTCAACTTAATAATCTTCAACCTTACCGAAAGCAAAAGTACTTCAAGCCAAACAAGGAAATCCGACGACTCGAAAAAATTTAAAGAGATATGCACTTTAATCGGGGTAACCGAAGTAGACTTTGATGTGTTCTTTAGAATTGGTAAACAAGAATCACAAAAAACAAGACCCTTGAAAATTATCTTAAATAACAAAAAACAAAGAAAGGAAATTATAGACAAATCATATCAAATCAAGAAAATCCCATCTAGTAGCGAATATAAAAATTGCATAATCACCAAAGACCTCACAGTCCGGCAACGTGAAGAAAATAAAGCAAGAAGACTACTCTACCAAAAAGAAAAGAAAAAGGATCTCCACACCTCTACATATGATGAAGTCACAATAACGGACAACAGTCATAACTCTACAATTTTAGAGGCCAGTGCAATTCTGCCTCTAAACAATAGTGATATTTTTGAGAATAAAAGAACTAATCATAATCTGGGTATGGACTTTGGAGACAATCTTGTTCTTGAAGAAACAGTTATTGGTGGCATACTTTCACAACAAAATAGAACTGTAAACAATCCCAATGCAGACATTCATAATAAATAGGATGCAAGTTTTATTTTTAAAAATGTAAATATAACAAATCTGTGTGTCTTATACACAAACGCAGATAGTCTTTTAAACAAAATGAACGAACTACTTGTATTGGTTAAGGAAAACCAATATGATATTATTGCAATTACTGAAGTTTTACCAAAGGTAAAAGACACTTTAGAAATTGAATCTTCCGAGTGGTGCATTAAAGGATACAATCTGTTTCACAATAAGAATAAAGGATTAACTAATAGGGGATGCTTAATATTTACAAAAGACGATCTAAAAACATATCAAATTACAACTATTGAAACCAATATCATCGAAAGTGTGATTATTGGAATTGAATGCGGAAAAAACAAACATCTGCTGTTTTCATGTACATACAGGAGTCCTAGCAACAGAGACATAGATAGCATAAAAGAAATCGACAAAATACTTTCGCTAAACAGTTTCAATAACATAAAATTTGACTTTGTGCTCCACGTTGGAGACTTCAACATAAAAGAAATAAATTGGGATGATCAAACAACATCAGTAGGACCTGATCACATTTCAACCAAGTTCTTGGAAACTGTTAAAGATTCGTTCCTACACCAACACATCAAAGAACCAACTAGATTTAGAGGTAACGACATCCCAAACATATTAGACTTACTACTCACAAACGAAATTGAACTGATAGGAAACATTATACAAAATGCCCCACTCGGGAACAGTGACCACAACATTATAGAGTTTAACATACATAATACAATAAATTACAACAAAACAAACATTGATAACAAACTATCATATTTCAAAGGAGATTATGAAGCTATAAACACAGAATTAGGAAACATTAACTGGACCAAAATGTTCGAAAGTGGTGATGTCAATGACATATGGAGTAGATTTGCCGATAAATTATTAATTATTACAAGAAAAAACATACCAGTGCGCTCTTCTACTCCTAGGAAATTCGATACACCATGGATGGACCATGACACATTAATGGCAGTAAAGAAAACAAGAGGGCCAAGATGGCCCTAAATCGATCACCTAATTGATAGTAAATTAGTAGCAAATATTTAACTGCAAATATCTGGGGAAATTTTATCAGGGAGTGCAAATGAAACTGCAAAGGAGTGGACACTTCTCAAAAAAACAGCTTATCAGTAAAGGCCATTTATATCTTGAAATCTAACAAGAACTTTAATAAGAATGGAATTATAAAGTTTTTGTCATTTTGCACCTTTCCTGATGCCGCCTTGCTGCCCTGTTTTTCAACGAAATCAATTATGGCTTCAACAGTTTATTTAGAGGGTCACTTAAGGAACATTTCTACCAAATTATCTTGCAATCGCACAAGTAGATTATGGAGGAAAAGGATTTTAAGATTTGGGTATTTTTCTCACTTTCTGATGCCGCAGCAACCAAAGTTATCAATGGAATTTAAATCTTTGAATAATTTTGAAAGAGGACCACCAAAGGAACATTCCTGTGATGTTTTGTGGAAATTGGTCTATTGGAATGGTAGGAGTCAGGTTGTCATTTGTAGCTAAAAGTTCAATTTACCCCTTTTGTGATGACGCCAGGTTGCTATGATTGTGTAACCAATCAAAACGGCTTAATCAAATTAAATAGAGGATCATTACAGTAAGATTCATATTATATTTTCTTATCATGCACGTTCATAAAAATGGAATTTTCAAATTTTGTCATTTTGCCCCTTTTTTGATGCCGCCTGACTGCCATGTTTTTCGCCCAATCAGTATGGCTTGAACAATTTTTATAGAGGGTCACCCAAGGAACATTTCTACCAAATTATATTTGAATCTGACAGGCAGATTCGGAGGAGAAGATTTTTAAAGTTTGGACATTTTGTCCCCTTTCTGATGCCGCAGCAACCAAAGTTCTCAATGGAATTTAAATCTTTGAATAATTTTGAAAGAGGCCAACCAGAGGAACAGTCCTGTGATGTTTCACGGAAATTGTACTTGGAGTTTGGGAGGAGATGATGTTTAAAGCTAAAAGTTAACGCCGGACGGACGGACGACGGACGCCGGACGACGGACAAAAAGTGATCAGAATAGCTCACCTTGAGCCTTCGGCTCAGGTGATCTAAAAAGAACACTCTGGAAAAAATGGAATTTTAGCAGGAACCCACAAGCAAAAGTTAACTACGACAAAATAAAATATGAAAGCAGCGCCAAGGTCAAAGAAGCAAAAAGACAATATGAAAAATCAATAGCACTCAAAATGAAGGAAGACTCCAAATTATTTTGGAAATTTGTACAATCAAAAACAAAATTCAAAGAACAAATTCAAAACATAATCGATGATGACGGAAACGTCCAAACAGAAAATCTAGTAAAAGCTGAATTACTAAACAGCTTCTTTAAAAGTGTATTCACCATAGAAAACGACGAAATACCTTATTTCGATACTAGGACCGAAATTATGCTGGAAAATGTCAACTTCTGTGACACGAAAATTAAGAAACATTTACAAAAAGTGAAAGAAACAAAATCTCCAGGCTATGATTCCATCCATCCAAAAATGCTAAAAGAAACGGCAGATACTATCTACATACCATTAACAAACCTTTTCCAATTATCTATGGAGGAAGGTATCATACCGAGCGACTGGAAACTTGCCAATATTATGCCAATCCACAAGAAAGGAAACAAAAACTCAGTAACCAATTACAGACCCATTAGTCTAACATCAATAATAGGCAAAATAATGGAAACTGAAGTAAGAGACGCAATAGTGATACATATGGAATCCAATAATCTCTTCACAAAACACCAACACGGCTTCAGGAAAGGAAGATCTTGTCAAACACAACTACTGGAAGTACTAGAGGACTGGACGTATAATCTAGATACCCACAACAATGTAGATGTTATCTACCTAGACTTCCAGAAGGCGTTTGACACAGTCCCCCACAAAAGACTACTCAATAAACTTAAAGGATATGGCATTACTGGGAATCTACTGGCATGGCTGGAAAACTTCCTAACAGACAGAAAACAAAGGGTTGTACTAAATAACTCAAGCTCAACTTGGGCGCCTGTGACCAGTGGTATCCCTCAAGGTAGTGTTCTGGGGCCGATATTATTCACCATATACATAAATGATTTACCTGAAGTAGTCAACAATGTAACTAAATTATTCGCTGATGATACCAAAATTTACTCCATTGTTAATACACCTACAGACAACAAAAACCTACAAGACGATCTAAACAAACTCCATCTATGGTCCAAAAAGTGGCTATTAAAATTTAATGAATCTAAATGCAAACATGTTCACTTCGGGACCACAAACGAGTACAAATACTTTATGGATGGATCCGAAATTCTTCAAAGCAATCACGAAAAAGACCTTGGGATAATCATTGATAATAAATTAAACTTTCAAGAACACATATATTCCCAAGCCAAGAAAGCAAACCAAAAACTAGGTATCATCAGAAGATCATTTACATACATGGACAGAGAAATGTTGCTTGTATTATACAAAAGTCTAGTTAGACCTCACCTGGAGTACAGTAGCTCTACATGGTCTGTAATCAACAAAAAGGAAGCTCTTATGTTGGAAAATGTACAAAGACGGGCAACCAAACTGCTACCTGCCATCAAAAATCTCACATACGAAGAAAGATTAATAGAATTGGGATTGCCGACCCTACAGTACAGACGTTGTAGAGCAGATATGGTGGAAACATATAAAATCATGAATAATATCGATAAGGTAGATCACCACAGACTATTTCAACTTAAAACCAACAATACAAGAGGCCATAGGTTCAAAATATATAAAAATCACTGTCGTTTAAACATTAGGAAGTATTTTTTCTCCCAAAGAATAATACATTTATGGAACAAACTGCCAGAATATGTTGTTGAGGCAAAAAGTGTTAATAGTTTTAAAAACCTGTTAAATAAATCATGGTACAATGTACCTTTTAAATTTGTACCTAATTACGACGGACCGGAAGTGGGCCCATTAAGCCAAATTGAAGAAACGGACCAAATAGAGGCACATGCCTAAACAAAAAGGTCTCGAAGACAAGGTAAACAAGGTAAACCAAGTTTCATTTGAAAATGTTGAATGCTTTTGAGTAATATTAAGGTTAAACCTTTTGTATGAATTTTGAAGTCCAAAAAGGGGCATAACTGAATAATTATTAATGCCAGAGCTATGTGACTTGGTATATATATGCATATTGTTTCTAGGAACATGGGTACCAAGTTTCTTTTAAATATGTGAAACTGTTTTTGAGTTTTGAGGTAAGGTTAAAGTTTTGTGATGACAAAGCTGCAAAGGGTATCCAAATAGCCTGTCTGTTTTTCGAAGAAAAAAAGACGGGCTAAAAAATCTCTTTGAATTAAATGATAATTACTGGATATGATTGAAAACATTGTGCCAAGAGTTTGATTGATTGGGGTTTAACGCCATTTTCAACAATTTTTCAGTCATATCACGGCGGCCAGTTCACCTAATCATGTTTCCTGGTTTTCTCACACCAGTACCCCACACAACAAACAGTGACTTTTGTCAAACGTCGGAAAGAATGTTGGCCAAGCTTGGGTTCAAACCCCTTGATTGACAACCCGCATCGCTATCGACCTAGCTACTGGAGACTGGTCAAGAGTCATCAGTCATGGATGCGTCTCCAATTGGGGAAGGTTTAAAACATCAACAATCTCGTGAAAGCTAGACCTAAAACTTTGTAGCCGAAGCTACTCACTCATACAAGGGAAACATTAGGTCTAATTTCAAAGAGATTAAAACAAAAACCCAATTTATTGAATAGTAATCACAAAAAGAAAATTTAATCTATGCCTTTGGTGTGGAGCCAACAAATGGCACTGGCTGAGGAATATGGACAGGGAAATCTATATCAGCTTCGTTTCCTTTCAGAGGAAAGCCCGGTAAAAAATACAGCTTCTGCTTTAGCGAGGATCGAACTTCACACAGCTTGATAAATCCGCCGTTTTTTTCATCCTTTTGAAGCTGATTTATCTGAAAATAAAATGGATGCAAGTCAATGGTACATCTTATTGATTAATTGATTGATTGTCACTTTAACATTTCCAGCTAAGGACATTAAACAATTTATTTATTGGGGTTTTACGCCGCTTTCAACATTATTTCAGTTATATCATGTCGACAGTTCACTTATTCATGATCCCTGGGTAAACAAACCGGTACTAGGCTAGAAAATGTGCCTTGCCCTTGGGCACTCCACCATGACCGAGGTGCCACGACTGGGGATCATACCCGGGACACCCAGTTTCGAAATCCCCAACGCTAACCACTCGACCACAGCGGATTCCTGGACATTAAACAAGATGGCCAAATGGCCCTAAATTGATCACCTGATTGATAGTAAAGTAGTAGCAATGATTTGACTGCAAATATCTGATCAAGGAGTGCAAATAAAACTGCAAGGACTGGACACTGTAAAAGAAATAGCTTATCAGTAAATGCCATTTATATCTTGAAATCTAACAAGAACTTGAATAAGAATGGAATTATAAAGTTTTGTCATTTTGCACCTTTCCCGATGCTTTTTTGGATGGTCGTTATGAGCAATTTATCTTTTTGCCACAATGTTTTCAAAAGTCGTCTGCTTCATAGGCATCAGAAAGTGTCAGAATGTGGGAAAGGGTTAAATAGTATTTCAGCAATATTATGAAAGCCTGGTCACACAATAATGTGCTTACCGACTTTCACACTAGTACCGACTAGTACTTAGTACTAACCCTAACCCTTACATTCTTTGCAGGAATCTGGCTACCTTCCAGTACATTTTGCTGGTATGAAGCTTAATGCCACTTTCAACAGTTGTTTGGTTATATCACAGCATTTCCTGGGTAAGTTACCAGTACTACTGGTTCATTTATCCTGACACTAGCCAGTCAGTCATCATGATAATCCCACAATCCTGAGCGCCATTACTACCATTTATAAAGACTTTGATATAATGAACCAGTCGGGGAGCAAACACACAACCTCCAACAGCACAGGACTTTTTAAAACATAGTGTCAAAAGAGGATATGTTCTAAAAAAAGCACTTTCTCCATTTGACACAATGTTTTTCAACCTTTTTCAGTAATCATACATTCAACTAAAGTGAATTCCCATGTTTTTTGTCTAAATGATTCAAGGTCGTCATCTCCAGATTTAGTGCATGTGGGAAAAGGTTAAGTGTCTATGTATAAAACTAAGAACAGAGTTAGTAACCAATCCAGGTTACAGAAAAAAGCCCTATGTTGTATTACAACTCAAATCAAATTGTATACTATCTTTTACATGTAATTCTACACAATTCATACGGCCATTAAACTTATTAAAGTGTGTCAGGCCTATTATTTAGATCACAACATACAAACAACCACCTTCAGAGGTAATTCAAAACATATTGAAAACGTTTACAGTCAGGGTTTTGGCTCAAAAGAGTTCTTCAGAGAAGATGAATATGGAAGACCTTGACTTCACAGGGCTCAAAGTCCCGAAGGTCAGATTTTAAATTATGTGGCACATGATAGGTTCAGTGACTGGACAGCAAAAAAAAAGTCTAATCACACTGCTGTACTGGTCCATTTAACCTGACACCAGCCAGTAAGTTGTATTGCTCAAGACCGCAACACTGAGCACCAAGGAGAGCTGGTATTATTACCATTTTTAAAGTCTTACAGACAGAACAATAGCCCTTGGGTAAAATATCCTATTAACAGTATTGCACACATTTCTTGCAAGATACTTACATCAGAATAATGATTAAAATCATCTCTGTGTTTACAATATTTGTCAAGGGGGTTTGGGAACAGGCATTTGAAAATAAGAGTAAATAGACTGGAGGGAGACATTTGACTGTGGTTTAACAGTTTCCTACATACAACAAATCTAAAGCATGATGACTAGAAAATATCTACGCAAACATATTGAAAATCTCTCAAAACAAAAGCATAATTGTTGAATATATTTGAAAACATTGTGACAAATTAGCAATTTCTCCTTTTGCCACATCTTTTATCCAAAGTTTTGTCCAAGTATAACTTTTTAACCAACTTGAAATCATGGTGGCAAATTAGTAAGTTTTTCTTTTGTCACAATGGATTCAAAAGTTATCCGCTGCAATGGCATTAAAATGCATCTGCATGTCAGAAATTTATTCATTTAATTTGTTCGGGTTTTAAGCCATTTTCAACATTATTTAGTTATATCACAGCGACAGTTTACATATTTATGATCCCTGGGTATACAAACCAGTACTAAACTTAGAAATGTGCCTTGCCCAAGGGCACTTCACCATGACCGTCATGCTGTGACTGGGGATTGAATGACTGGGGATCGAACCTGTGGCATGTCAGAAAGTTTTAAGTGAAGTTTACTTACCATTTTAAGCATCGTGTCGAGATCCTGATTCTTTGAGCAAAAAAGAAATACATAGGACAGGGCCAGAATGAACACTGAACCATAATTAGCGTGCTTTATATCTGTAAATAAAGGAATCAAAGTTATACCTTTCCCACAAACATGTACAACAAATGAGCCATCCCGCAAAAAAAACAATATTATCCTACCTGCATAATGTATCAAACCAGATCAGCCTGCGCAGTCCACGCAGACTGATCCGGACCAACACATTCTGTCTCAGGTGGATAGAGGTATCGAGTAATGATGCCTAAAACAGAAAATGTACAGAAGGCAAAAAGTGTCTATCCGGTTAAGCCTGCGCGGCATGCTTATGTTGATTTGGATCAATACTTTACACAGAGTCCACAATGTTGGTTTTCTCGAGGGAGTCTGCTCAAATCTGTAGCTGACTACTCTGATATCATCTATGGCAAAAAATATAAAATAATGACAGTTTTTATTATTTAATAGTTATGACAAAAGGAATCATTAGCTCATTTCGAGCAATTTCTCTTTTTGTCACAATGTTTTCAAGAAGTTGTCTTCTGCAGAAGCATCAGAAAGTGTCTGTATATGGGAAGGGGTTAATTCATAAAGCAGTGGAATAAGATTTCATTTAGTTTATACAAGGTATAGTCTTTTTGACCATTTTCGTAGATGCAAAAGGCTTTTCAAAAAAACTGTGGTAAAAGGAGAAATTGTTCATAGGCAGCAATTTCTCCTTATGCCAAAATGCTTGCAATTTTGCCTGACAGCTATAACCTCTTTCATACAGCTTGATTTGTTTTATTCCTCAGTTGTTTTCAATTTCTGAAAAAGCAAAATTATGTTAACCAGAATTTCTAAGTAAATAAAGGGCCATAACTTGCATACAATGCAGGATAGAGTTATCTAACTTGATAATCTACACAGGTGTGATAGTTTGGTAGGGTTGTAAAAAGTTTCAATGCAAAGCATAAAGTAAATACTGAGATATTTCCTGTTAATTTAGTTGCATGCAAAACTTTAACCAGAATTTCTAAGTAAAAAAATGGCGATAACTTGCATCAAATGCAGGATAGAGTTATCTAACTTGATAATCTACACAGATGTAATAGTTGGGTAGGGTTGTAGAAAGTTTCAATGCAATGCATCATGTAAATACTGAGATATGGACTGTTAATTTAGTTGCACGCAAAACTTTAACCAGAATTCTTAAGTAAAAAAGGGTCATAACTTGCATAAAATGCAGGATGATGCATAAATGAGTTATCTAACTTGATAATCTACATAGGTGCGATAGTTTGGTAGGGTTGTAGAAAGTTTCAATGCAATACATGTAGTATTTAAGTACTTGCATGCAAAACATTAACCAAGGTGTGACATGGACGCCAACGCTGACGCCAGGGTGAGTAGTATAGCTCTAATATTCTTTGAATAGTCATGCTAAAAATGTATTTAAGGTGGAAAAATCTCTACAAATTGAAGATCATTTGCTTGTTTTAAGCAACGTTTCCTTTTGCCAGAATGTTTTCAAAAGTTGTATGTTGTAGAGGCATCAGAAGGCGCATGCATGCGGGAAAGGATTAGATAGCGTTAAAAGTTAAAACATTGATGTGCCTTTCTTACTTCTCCATTGCCCTAGTTCAAATCATCTGAGAGAATGGATGTTTGATTTTGAAAAGAAAAGAAACTTACAAAGAAGTGCTGTTATTCATTTCTGCACAATTTAACCCTTTACCACCTATAGATGAGCAATTTCTCCCAATGTTTTAATTTTTTTTTCAGTAATTATATCTACACTTATAGAGATTTTCCATATATTTGAGTAGACATTTTCAAAGCCGTCTGCTGCAGACTTGATGCATATGGGAAAGGGTTAAAAACATCACCAGCTACAAAAGCATCAATATATGGCTATATTATGGAAATTAACTGGTGATATACACCTGTGGAAAAAAAAAGTAAAGTAAAAGGGATGTAACTGTTTCCCATCAAGTGAAAATATCACATGTGATTATCTCCCTTTGGTTTGCTCATCTTACTAGTAAATCATCTAACCTGTTAAAATTCACATCTTGTATATATAGTATAGTAAATTAGCGATATTGAAATATTCTTGAGGAATAAACATTTTGTAGAATTCCAAGAGCAGCATTTGAAAGATAACTCTAAATGAAAGTGTTATTGTTGAATAGAGTTGAAAACATTGTGGCAAAAGAGAAATAGCTCACCAGGAGCAATTTCTCCTTATGCCATACTGTTTTCAGAGGTCGTCTGATGCAGAGGCGTCAGAAAGCATCTGTATGTTGTAAAAGTTTAATCAACTACAATGTAATCTCTCCAGAGTTACATAATCCTTTCCCTCATAGAGATGTTTTCCACTTTTAGTCTTATCCATTCAATTATAGAGATTTTCCATTTTATGACAAAATACGTTCAAAGTCATCTGCTGCAGAATTATTGTATGAGGGAAAGGGTTAAGGCAGAGAAAACCTGCTGCTCTAAAGAGGTGTTGCTATAAAAAGATTATTTTTGATTTACCCTTTCCCACTTTCAGACGCATTCTAACACATCTGCAGCAGGCAACTTTTCTAGGCAAAGTGCGAATTTTGCTCATTATGCACAATTTCTCCTTTTGCCACAATGTTTTCAACTCTATTCAATAATTATAGTTTCATTTTAAGATTTCTATAATTTTGCCTGGATGTTTTCAAAGTCATCTGCTACGGAATTGTTGTAGGTGGGAAAGGGTTAAAAGAAGCCCTATTGGAGTAGATTTATGTGTTATTCTAAAGGGGGGTTCGATCCTCTGCAGGACAATCTTTACAAGCTTTTCTGTAAGAATACTGAACACCTTCATTATGATCCGCCGTATTGTGCGAGGTTATAATTCATAATTGTTATTTCAGCCTTTTTTAATACATAGCCAATTCAAAACACTTACTACCAATGTGCCACATAGAAACAAGCACTATATAACAGATATTGCATGCATGCCATTCAATAAGGCCTACATTCAATACAAGCACTATATCACAGATATTGCATACATGCCCTTCAATATTACAGCACAGTAAATGGCACTATATAACAGATATTGCATACATGCCATTCAATTAGGCCTACATTCAATACAAGCACTATATAACAGATATTGCATACATGCCATTCAATTAGGCCTACATTCAATACAAGCACTATATCACAGATATTGCATGCATGCCATTCAATAAGGCCTACATTCAATACAAGCGCTATATCACAGATATTGCATGCATGCCATTTAATATTACAGCACAGTAACAAGCACTATATCACAGATATTGCATACATGCCCTTCAATATTACAGCACAGTAACAAGTGTATATCACAGATATTGCATACATGCCATTTAATATTACAGCGCAGTAATAAGCACTATATCACAGATATTGCAATGCAGGCCATTCAATATTAAGGCACAGTACTTAACAATCTCACCTGGCCCAGTTGCCATGGCAACTAGGGAATCACTTGTATCGACAGGGAGAACTGCCACGATATCAGGCAGATGATTTGTGTCCGTTTCATCACCTCTCTGGGTCCCCAAAGAGAGTCCCTTCAAACCCTTTATGATCTCTGCTGCATGATCTATTTGGGTCTCTTGTGGCTGTCTAGTTTGTCCATCTAAAAGTAGTGACGAAAACAATACTGTTGGGTCAAACAAGTGTATATTGGAAGGTGCTTTGCTAAAGAACCAACTGTAAGGTATTTTCAACCAGTGTAGATAAACCCATTACTTCACACAGACGACATTTGACACCTTCCATTGAACATGACTTTTGAAAACATTGCAATAAAAGGTGAAATTGTTCAAAACAAACCATTTTACTTTTTATTGCAATATTTTCAACTCTTTATCAATATAAATCTTAAAGTTATCTATCTCAGATTGTTGAAATTGTTCGTCTGATGATTGTAAAGCAGACATCCTTTGAAAAGTCATGTGAAGTAATGAGTTATGATAAGCCGGCATATTTGTGCAGTTTGGTCTGGTTCAGCACTGTTCAAGAATTAGTTATAGACGGTTTCAATAAACTTCTGTAAAACAGTTCACAATTGCATCCTAAGCATCAATGTGTTAAACCTTTCCCTCTGCAGCAGACAGCTTTTTGAAAACATAGTGACAAAAGAAGAAATTGCTCAAAAGGAGCAATTTCTCCTTTTGCCTCAATGTTTTCCAATTTAAATCATAGGTTATCCATTCAATTATAGAGATTTTTCTATTATTTGACAAAATATGTTCAAAGTCGTCTACTGCAGAATTGTCGTATGTGGAACAGGGTTAAGCCTTTCCCACAATCAACAAATTTGTAGCAGACGACTTTGAAAACATAGTGACAAAAACCTGAAAAATCTATCCAAAACATAGCTTAATTGTTAAATAAAGTTGAAAACATTGTGGCCAAAGGAGAAATTGCTCATCATAGGCAATTTCACCTTTGGCCACAATGTTTTCAAAAGTTGTCTGCTGCTATTGCGTCAAAATGTGTAGCAGTCAACTTTGAAAACATTATGCCAAAATGCACAGAAATTCTCTATCAATGATGGTATTATTGCTTCAAAAAAGTTCCAAAACATTATGGCAAAACGAGAAATTATTCAATTTGAGCAATTTCTCCTTTTGTTACAATGTTTTCAAAATGTGTCTGCTGCATTGGCCTCAGAAAGCATCTGTATGAGGGAAAGGATTAAGGTTTTTTTCCACATACATAAACAATAGGGCCATGAGGCCCTGGAATCGCTCAGATATTGCAATGCAGGCCATTCAATATTAAGGCACAGTACTTAACAATCTCACCTGGCCCAGTTGCCATGGCAACTAGGGAATCACTTGTATCGACAGGGAGAACTGCCACGTTATCAGGCAGATGATTTGTGTCCGTTTCATCACCTCTCTGGGTCCCCAAAGAGAGTCCCTTCAAACCCTTTATGATCTCTGCTGCATGATCTATTTGGGTATCTTGTGGCTGTCTAGTTTTTCCATCTAAAAGTAGTGACGAAAACAATACTGTTGGGTCAAACAAGTGTATATTGGAAGGTGCTTTGCTAAACAACCAACTGTAAGGTATTTTCAACCAGTGTAGATAAACCCATTACTTCACACAGACGACATTTGACACCTTCCATTGAACATGACTTTTGAAAACATTGCAATAAAAGGTGAAATTGTTCAAAACAAACCATTTTACTTTTTATTGCAATATTTTCAACTCTTTATCAATATAAATCTTAAAGTTATCTATCTCAGATTGTTGAAATTGTTCGTCCGATGATTGTAAAGCAGACATCTTTGAAAAGTCATGTGAAGTAATGAGTTATGATAAGCCGGCATATTTGTGCCGTTTGGTCTGGTTCAGCACTGTTCAAGAATTAGTTATAGACGGTTTCAATAAACTTCTGTAAAACAGTTCACAATTGCATCCTAAGCATCAATGTGTTAAACCTTTCCCTCTGCAGCAGACAGCTTTTTGAAAACATATTGACAAAAGAAGAAATTGCTCAAAAGGAGCAATTTCTCCTTTTGCCTCAATGTTTTCCAATTTAAATCATAGGTTATCCATTCAATTATAGAGATTTTTCTATTATTTGACAAAATATGTTCAAAGTCGTCTACTGCAGAATTGTCGTATACATGTGGAACAGGGTTAAGCCTTTCCCACAATCAACAAATTTGTAGCAGACGACTTTGAAAACATAGTGACAAAAACCTGAAAAATCTATCCAAAACATAGCTTAATTGTTAAATAAAGTTGAAAACATTGTGGCCAAAGGAGAAATTGCTCATCATAGGCAATTTCACCTTTGGCCACAATGTTTTCAAAAGTTGTCTGCTGCTATTGCGTCAAAATGTGTAGCAGTCAACTTTGAAAACATTATGCCAAAATGCACAGAAATTCTCTATCAATGATGGTATTATTGCTTCAAAAAAGTTCCAAAACATTATGGCAAAACGAGAAATTATTCAATTTGAGCAATTTCTCCTTTTGTTACAATGTTTTCAAAATGTGTCTGCTGCATTGGCCTCAGAAAGCATCTGTATGAGGGAAAGGATTAAGGTTTTTTTCCACATACATAAACAATAGGGCCATGAGGCCCTGGAATCGCTCACCTGAGAATGGGCTATTTAAGACATAACTATTTCAGCGCCAATGGCAATATCATCAAGACAAACTTTCTGACAAAATTTCAAGCTGCTCAAGTCAAAAATGCGATCTCTATAGTGTTAACTAGATTGTTCTACAATTTGGCCTAGTGACTTAGTTGTTGACCTGACCTGACCCTTATTCGAACTTACCCTAGATATCATCAAGACAAATATTCTGACAAAGTTTTAACATGCTCAAGCCAAACATGTGGGTTCCAGAGTGTTAACAAGATTTCCCTTAAATTTGGCCTAGTGACCTAGTTTTTGACATGACATGACCCATATTCGAACTTGGCCTAGATATCACCAGGACAAACTTTCTGATAAAGTTTCAACATGCTCAAGGTAAAAATGCGGCTTCAAGAGTGTTAACAAGATTTTCCTTAAATTTGGACTAGTGACCTAGTTTTTGACCTGACATGACTCATATTCGAACTTGGCTTAGATATCACTTAAACAAATTTTCTGACAGTTTCAACAGTCATGCTCAAGCCACAAATCGAGGGCTTGGCGTGAAACGGTTGTAACTTAAATTGGTATTTTTTTACCAAGGTTAATCACCTCGCCATAAAGTCTTTATAAGCGTTAAATCATTTAACTTGGTAAACAATGGAAATTTAGGTGCCATTGCTCGTTCTGAGCAATGGCACCTAAATTTGCATTGTTTACAAAGGGGTTAAAATTGCCCCTAAACCAGGGTTATCAAAATAGGTTTTGAGTTACAACCGTTTCACGCCAAGCCCTCGAAATGTGGCTTCCAGAGTGTTAACAAGATTTTTCTTAAAGTTGACCTAGTGACCTAGTTGTTGACCCGACATGACCTATATTCAAACTTGGCCTAGATATCACTAAGAAAAACATTCTTACAAAGTTTCAACATGCTCAAGCCAAAAATTTGGCTTCCAGAGTGTTAACAAGATTTTCCTTCAATTTGGCCTAGTGACCTGCATGGTTTTTGATGGAGATAATTTATATGTTCTGATAAATTTTCATGAAGATTGCATACAAAATGTTGACACTAGAGTGTTAACAAGCAAATGTTGACGACGGACGATGAACGACGGACAAAAGGCGATCACAAAAACTCACCTTGAGCCCTTTGTGCTCTGGTGAGCTAAATATGTTAATGTTGGAGCACGTACCACTCATTTGTATACATGCATGCAATTGGGATTAATTCAAATTTACTCTGTTGGTCTGTCTTAAAACTGCTCATACATGTATAACATATTTTTTCTTACACGTTACTTACGCATTGATTTGCAAAAAATGTGGTGTGGGTCAGTGAAAATGGGTATACATAAAGGACCATAGAACAGTATTGCATTTCTTTCCCCCTTAGACCAATTTAGTTACTTAAGAAAACTGTGTACCAATTGTTTTTGATAACTAAATAGGAAGAGAGAATTTGCTCAAAACAAATTATCTCTCTGTTTCCAAAATCATAGCATTTAATACAAAACAAACTAGAACAGTCACTAACAGTGACATAGTATCCTAACTACAAACTTCTTTAACTTTTTCCCACCTGCAGACACATTTTGACACAATAGCAGCAGACGAATTTTGAAACATTGAGCATCATGAGCAATTTCACCTTTGGCCACAATGTTTTCAACTTTATTTAACAATTAAGCTATCTTTTATGGAGATTTTTCAGGTTTTATTCACTATGTTTTCAAAGCCTTCTGCTGCAGATTTGTTGTATGTGGGAAAGGCTTTACATATGGAAAAATTCAAAAAAGGATTAAATAGCAATGATTCAAAATTGTAACATTCAATTGATTGATTGACATCAATTGTACTTTTTGAAGAAACCTAGTAAATATACCTTACAAAATCTAAACAAGAAAAGCAGCATTGTCAAGAAACCAGGTTTTAAAGGTGATCATAATTTAGTCATATTTATGCTTGTTTGCATGGCGCATTATGCCACTTTTAACATTTTTTCAGTTATATCCCAGAATTTTCCTGGATATTTAACCTCTTCTGATTACTGACCCATTTATCTTGATACCAGTGAGTCAGTCACAATGCTAAAACTCCACACATGGAGAAGAAAACATTACTACCATTTTTTTACATTTTTGGTATGACCTGGCCAGGGTTCCACACCAGAGGCAATCTCTATCACTAGACAAGCGAGGACATTTTCGTAACAGTGACCTTGACCTTAACCCTATTGACCCTTAACCATTTCCCTCATATAGACTCTTTCTGACGCCTCTGCAGCAGACAGCTTTTTGAAAACATAGTGACAAAAGAAAACATTGCTCAAAACAAGCAATTTCTCCTTCTGCCACAATTAGATATAGGTAATCCATTAAATTATTGGGATTTTCTATTTTTTGACAAAAAATGTTCAGTCGTCTGCTGCAGAATTGTCGTATGATGGAAAGGGTTAAGGCAATCTGATCAAAATCATCTCCTATTATTGCTACGCATAGGATCTGAGGACAACCTTATAGAGGGTCAGGTTCAGACGACCTTTCCGTCAGCCAATCAGAACCTTGCTTTCACGTTTTTGAAAGTGAAAGTAAAAGTCTATATTTACCAAAAAAATCTATATTTAGCATGTGATCCCAATTTTCGCATAGTGATTTACACGCTTGTATAGTTCTCATGACGACCGCATCATGGCTACAAATGCGGAAATGAGGTAAAATACCGATACAGTCTTTCCCTGACCATACAGCATCGAAAAGTGTTCTTTGCTCTGGTTTTAAATGGTCTATTTTAAATTTGCTCAACTTCGTCAATTGACGCCATTTTGAAGGTTAAGCCAAACGTTTGTTGAAACGAGTTCTCTGATTGGTTCAAATAAAAATAGCTTAGTGGATCTAAAAATAGCGATATTGGAAATCCGATAAAACAAGAAGAAGTATTCGAATGGATCGCCATCATATCTTACATTTAGTCAGATCGTGTACTTTTTGATTAATTTTGACACCCACTTCCCAGACTACCATCCAAATAAAGACTTACAACTTTGTAATTTAAAATCAACACCAAACTTTCATCACATACCTGCAAGTATCACACCACACGCTTGTATAAAAATCAGTTTGGGTTTGCCAATCAAGGTACCACATTTATTTGTCGAGTAGGTATTTACAATATCCTGGATTTTCATCTCTTTACCGTCAGCACAGTATACAGTACCATCCCCACCATAGGACAATATTATCAGAATGAACGCATCATCTTTATGCTCAATTTTACTAAAGCGTTGTAACATCGCCTCCATTTTCTGCATTAAAAAAAAAATTACCAATCAGACAATGAGAGCATTGCTTATTTAAACCTTTCCCTACTACATCAAATCTGCAGCTGACGACTTGGAAAAGACAGACTTTTTCTGAGACCAAGGGTACATAACTAAAGATTTCCTCATCTGCGTTATGTATGAAATACATATTGCATATATTACATATTTTTCAAAACATTTTGGTGAAAGGAGAAATCGCTTATAATGAGAATTTCTCCTATTACAGTAATGTTTTCACTTTTATTCAATAATTGAGCCATCCCGTGAGAAAACCAACATTGTGGACTCTGCATAAAGTATCGACCCGGATCAGCCTAAGCATGCCGCTTACGCTTACCCGGATAGAAACTTTTTGCCTCCTGTGGATTTTCTGTTTCAGGAATCATTATTCTTTACCTCTATCTCCCAGAGACGGAAAGTGTCTGCCCGGATCAGTCTGTGTGGACTGGGCAGGCTGATCTGGGTTGATACATTAAGCAGATGCCATAACGTTGGTTTTCTCACGGGACGGCTCAATTGTCCTTTTTTTTTTAGATATTTGTCATAATTTTGCACTAATGTTTGCATAGTCATCTGATGCAGATTTGATATAAGTGGAAAAGATTTAAAAAATGGAGTTACATACACAAGCTTAATTCTAGTAGACATACGTATTTCAAGATCCAAGGGAACTTACTCTGGTATACCTCATTTGATCTTAATTTGAAATATGGTATGCATTTAAATTTAACGTTCTAAAGTGATAATTTGTAAAACATGTCATTTAAATGCCTTGAAAACTGTAGCGTATAAGTTGCATGCACAAGCAAACTATCACATTATCTGGATTGCCTCTGTCTAAACTAGATTTAAAAAGTTATACACACTTCTTCATTTCATAATAATCAACTGTAAAAAGTTTAACCCTTTCCTTCATATAGACGCTTTCTGATGCTGACTTTTGAAAACATTGTGACAAAAGAAGAAATTGCTCATGATGAAATATGTTCAAAATCATCTGCTGCAGATGTCTTGTATGTGGGAAAGGGTTAATTGAAATCCATTGAATACTATAGTCATCATTGGTTAATGAGATAGTGGCTGGATAGTTTAGTAACAAGTTGTTATTATGTTGATTAAGTCTTGGGTAAATTTAATTGAAAATATGGCTCGTTTTGTTTGTATAGTGAATATCAACACATATGTACGCACTGGATCATCAAGTCCCAAAAGGGACAAAATTCAGTCAAAATCTTATGTAGCGTTACGATATTTGTCCTGCAAGGTCATGTGATGACGTCCACTAGTACTTGTCCTACAAGTCATATGATGACGTCTAATAAGTGTGTGAAGTCTCAAAGTAATAGCATCTGTGAGTTGTGAGAAAAGGCGTTGCATGCAAAACTCTAACAACATTTTTAAAGTCCCAAAGCAATTCCTCGATTCCTCCTTAGACCTCTAAAATGACCGATAATACTGACTGTCTGAACTACATCACCATAGCAACAGATCCCGGCCCCGTCAAATATCATACCCCCATAATTTAGAGTTGGGGAAAGTGTCATGATTGTGATTAAGTCCAATAAATGTTTGAAGTTTTGAAGCAATAAGATTGGTGGATTTTGAGAAAAGGGCTTGCATGCAAAGCTATAACGCTGATGCAGATGCAAAAGCAAAATGCAATAGCCAGCCTTATTTCTTCAAAAAGTGAAGCTAAAAATTGCTTACAGACGGACAAGCATTTTGACATAGTACGAGTCTTTGGGCATTTAACAATTAAAAAAGTAGTTTGCTCCAAAAAGTTCTTACTTATGCCAACTCAGGGTCCAACCAAGAGATCAACAAACCAACCAACACCGTTATTTCAGTATATCCTAGACAATACAAAATAATACCCAATAATTCATCTACCTCATAATTTAAGTCCGTCTGAATTTGAACCTGAAATGAAAGGCTCTTTAAAACTTGCTGAAGTCTGTTACTGTCTGTCTCTGACCTCATCCGTTTGGCGAAGTGTGCCCCTCCTTCAGAAAACTCTTGATTATTTATGATCAAGGCTTGACCGTGAGGGATATTACCCATTCTATATATCTACAATATAGCAAATGTAATGTTTGAGACCGTGCATAGGAATTACCAGGGTATAAGTTGGCTCTTGGTCTGATCTGATCAAGATCTATACTATGTTTATATAATTGACACTAGCTTGTAAGAAGTTTATATCAACCTTGTGTAGACTCTGATAAGAAAGAGCAGATGTGCATGCTGATCTTAACCTAAACATCTATTCCCACAGGCGGAATCGCTACTAGATACAATACCTAAAATAATTTGGTCTACTTTTAATCTTCATTTGTGGAAGACAGTCGAGGGTGCAGGGGTACAGTATTTGTCTCTCATACCAGTAAGTAAATCCTCGGTACCAAGGCTATACATAAAATTTCATATATTTTATAAATAGACTGGGTACCGAGGATGCAGTAAGTAGTAAGTAAGTAATTCTTTATTACCTCCACATATGGAGAGTACTTATTATATATACGTATACAAGAAACATAGATTATTATACAACAATGACAAAACATGAAACAAAAACATAATATTTCATATCATAACATATATACATCCATGCAATAGTAGAATAAATGGATGATTGGGTGAGTTGGTGGATAAACAAATGTAAGCTAATGCTGTGTGATTTGTGTTTTTCTGGTATAAATGGATGATTGGGTGAGTTGGTGGATAAAAGAATGTAAGCTAATGCTTTGTGATTTGTGTTTTTCTGGTATAAATGGATGATTGGGTGGGTTGGTGGATAAAAGAATGTAGGCTAATGCTATGTGATTTGTGTTTTTCTGGTATAAATGGATGATTGGGTGAGTTGGTGTATAAAGGAATGTAAGCTAATGATTATGTGATTTGTGTTTTTCTTGTATAAATGGATGATTTGGTGAGTTGGTGGATAAAAGAATGTAAGCTAATGCTGTGTGATTTGTGTTTTTCTGGTATAAATGGATGATTGGGTGAGTTGGTGGTTATAATAATGTAAGCTAATATATATATGCTGTGTGATTTGTGTTTTTCTGGTATAAATGGATGATTGGGTCAGTCAGTGGATATAAGAATGTAAGCTTATGCTGTGATTTATGCACATTCTGTCATTAAGACTTATACACAAACAGCGCTTGTATTTGTTAGATAGATCTCCAGGAAGCATGCATCCAGCATGATTAATGAAAGTTGAAAGCTTGTTTCGGAATCCAAGTAAAATAAAAAGGTTTTATCATTTTATTTATTATTTTTATGTGATCTTACTGTTTACAATTTTTTTTACTATTGTGTCTTAAAGATCTATATAAACAAGAGGGTCATGATGGCCCTATATCGCTCAACTGATTTAATAGTACTTCAATAGTTTTCATAGTTTTATATCAGGAAAACAAGCAACCCCCCCTGGTGGCCATGTTTTTCAATGTATCAGATTTATTTCAACAACCTTGGTAGAAGGTCACCCAAGGAACATTTGTGCCAAATCAATTTTAAATCAGACAGGTACTTTTGGACAAGAAGATTTTTAAAGATATTACAATGCACATATAAGGAAAACAAGCCCCGCCCCTGCCCCCATGTTTTTCAATGGATCGGATTAATTTGAACAATCTTGGTAGAAGGTCACCCAAGGAACATTTGTGCCAAATTATCTTTAAATCGGGCCAGTACCTTCGGACAAGAAGATTTTTAAAGATTTTACAATGCACATATATTGAGGATAACAAGCCCCGCTCCTGGCGGCCATGTTTTTCATTGGATCAGATTAATCGGAAAAATTTGGGTAGAAGGTCCCCAAAGGAACATTTGTGCCAAATTATCTTTAAATCAGGTCAGTACTTTTTTACAAGAAGATTTTTAAAGATTTTGTAGCTTTTCCAGGGACTCTTAACAGAAAATACAAAAATACACGGAAAATACAGGGAAACCATGGAAAAACCATGGAAAAAACCATGGAATTTAATGTTAAGATATGGAAACGCTGGAAATGGTCCGAATACTCCGGGGTTCACGGAACCATTCCAGGGTGTTCACAGAACCGTTCTGGGGTGTCAGTAACCGTTCTGGGGTGTCCATGGAACCATTCCGGGTTGTCCATGGAATTTCCAGGTTTTCCACTTAAATGTACTGGAGTTTCCATGGAAAGTGTCAGATTATCCCGAAGTATCCCTGGAAAGGTGTCCATATACTTCGGGGATTTTCCAGGGATTTTCGTTAGAGTCCCCGGAAAAGCTACAGCCGGGAATGCACATATAAGGAAAACAAGCTCGGCACCCTGGCTGCCATGTTTTTCAATGGATCGGATTTATTTGAACAACCTTGGTAGAACTTGGAAGGTCACTCAAGGAACATTTGTGCCAAATCAATTTTAACTCAGGCTGGTGCTTTTGGACAAAAGATTTTTAAAGATTTTACAATGCACATATAAGGAAAACAAGCCCCGCCCCTGGCAGCCATGTTTTTCAATGGATCGGATTTATTTGAACATTCTTGCTAGAAGGTCCCTCAAGGAACATTTGTGCCAAATAAATTTTAAATCAGGCTGGTGCTTTTGGACAAAAGATTTTTAAAGATTTTACAATGCACATATAAGGAAAACAAGCCCCGCCCCTGGCAGCCATGTTTTTCAATGGATCGGATTTATTTGAACAATCTTGCTAGAAGGTCCCTCAAGGAACATTTGTGCCAAATAAATTTTAAATCAGGCAGGTGCTTTTGGACAAGAAGATTTTTAAAGATTTTACAATGCACATATAAGGAAAACAATCACCGCCCCTGGTGGCCATGTTTTTCAATGGATCAGATTAACTTCAACAATCTTTATAGAAGGTCCTCCAAGGAATATCTGTGCCAAATTATCTTTTAATCGGACAGGTACTTTTGGACAAGAAGATTTTTAAAGTTTTTACAATGCACATATAAGGAAAACAAGCCCGGCCCCTTGCGGCCATGTTTTTCAATGGAATGGAATAAGTTGAAAATGTTTGGTAGAAGGTCCCCCAAGGAACATTTGTGCAAAATTATCTTTAAATCGGGTCAGTACTTTTTGACAAGAAGATTTTTAAAGATTTTACAATGCATATATATAAGGAAAACAAGCTTTGCGCCCTAGCGGCCATGTTTTTCAATGGATCGGATTTATTTGAACAACCTTGGTAGAAGGTCACCGAAGGAACATTTGTGCCAAATAATTTTTAAATCAGGCAGGTGCTTTTGGACAAGAAGATTTTTAAAGATTTTACAATGCACATAATTATAAGGAAAACAAGCACCGCTCCTTGCGACCATGTTTTTCAGTGGGTCGGTTTAATTTGAACAATCTTGGTAGAAGGTCCCCCAAGGAACATTTGTGCCGAATTATCTTTAAATCGTGCCAGTACTTTTGGTCAAGAAGATTTTTAAAGTTTTTACAATGCACATATAAGGAAAACAAGCCCCGCCCCTGGCGCCATGTTTTTCAATGGATCGGATTAATTTGAACAATTCTGGTAGAAGGTCCCCCAAGGAACATTTTTGACAAATAATCTTTAAATCGGGCCAATCTTTTTTGACAAAAAGATTTTTAAAGATTTTACAATGCACATATAAGGAAAACAAGCTCTGCCCCCTGGCGGCCATGTTTTTTCAACAGAGTTGAAAAATTTAAACAATCTTGGTAGAAGGTGCACCAAGGAACATTTCTACGAAATTATTTTCAAATCAAGCCAGTACTTTTGGACAAGAAGATTTTTAAAGTTTTGGCAATTTTCCCCTTTTCTGATGCTGCGGCAACCAAAGTTCTACATGGAATTAAATTCTTTGAACAACTTTAAAAGAGGACCACCTAAGGAACATTCCTGTGATGTTATTTTGAAATCAGTCCATCAATTTAGTAGAAGTCATTTGTAGGAAATTGTTTACAGACTGACGTACAGACGACGATGACGACAACGCCGAACGGTGAGTGATCACAAAAGCTCACCTCGCACTGAGCTAAAAAAAGTTCAAGAATACGATAATCTGAAAAAATAAATAAATGCAATGTATCAAAATACTTGTTTATGTCAATCGGTTCAAAATCACAAGAATCTAATTAAACGTAGCAAAAGTATGATGAATTACACAAGAGCATTCAATGGGACTAATGTGTCACTTTCAAAAGCTTGATAATTTATAAGTGAAAAAAGACAAAGCAAAACAAGTTTCAAACATTGTGAAAACTTATGCATGCTAGAAGTATAATTCTTCAGGGCTCTCGCGAGGGGGGCGATTTGAGTGAAGTGGTTGCCTAAAATTGTCAGACTTCGCCCATTCACTCGATTAAAGCAAAGTTGACTTCGCCGAAAATTTCCTTCTTAGTTATCGATGCTATAAATCAACACAGTCAAACGCCATGTCGCTTAATTCGGTTCTCGGTATACAGTACAGTTACATAATCAGGAATGTATACCCATTTAAAGCAGACAAGTCTAATCGTTTAAAACACACCATGACGTAAAACCGATTGTCCAATCAACCATCGTGAATACACTTATCTGCATTAAACGAAGAGCCGATTTTCAAATCAAACCTTACGCCCCCCCACCCCCTGTTAATTTTTTTTACTACGAATCCGATTTAAATGAGATTGTTGTCAAATTATACCTTAAATATTTCAACCATTTGAATATTGTTAATCGATTCTTGCTTTTATGAAACATACAGCTTCAAAAAAAGGAGCGATTTTCAGAATATTTTTTTAATATAATGTTGTAATATAAATATGTTAGGCCATACTAATTGACATTAACCAATCAAAAGACACTATCTATGTAGCCTTGTTCCTAATGGATTCCTCCCCGGATTTAGAATTTGATTTGTCAGAATTGAAATAATAACTACGTCATCAATCTATTCTGAAGAGGTACTTTCCGAGATTCCAAAATGGCGGATGTCAATGAATATTGCCGAGAATTTTTGAAATTTCGACTCTGAAGCAGAATTTGAGGACATTCAAAGGGCTGATTTGATAGATATTGATTAGACGACTTTATGCTTCTCTGCCATATCATGATAATAACATTTCCTGCAATTAACAGCTTAATTTGAAGCTAAAAGTTAATTTTACTCCTTTTCTGATGCCACCTGTATGCTATGTCTTTCAACCAAGCATTATTGCAAATATATGTAGAGGGTTACTTAAGGAACATTTCTACTCATTTATCTTGAAATCAAACAAGCTCATTCATATGAATGGAATTTTAAATAGAATGTAATTTTGCCCCTTTTCTGATGCAGTCTAGCTGCCATATTTTTCAAACAATCAGTATGGTTTGAACAGTTTTAGAAGAGGGTCACCCAAAGATCATTTTTATGAAATGATATTGAAATCCCAAGGAGATTCAGAGAAGAAGAATTTTAAAGATTGACAGTTTTCTCCCCTTTCTGATGCAGCAGCAACTAAAGTTCTTCATAGAATTTAAATCTTTGAACAATTTTGAAAGAGTACCACCAGAAAGGATCATTCCAGTAAAGATTGGTTGAAATTTGTATGGTGGTTTAGGAGCTGATGATGTTGAAGCTAAAATTAAAGACAATGGACAACCAACAGAGAGTGATCAGAATTGATCGGACACATAAAGCCTTCGGCTCAGGTAATCTAAAAACAATTCTAACACTATTAACAATTTCTCTTCTATAAGCAAAGGGGGATTTGAGCGAGATATGTCACACAGTATATCACTCTAAACTTCCGGAACTATTTTTGGCTGTTGAAATACTCTCCCACGTAGTTTTGATAAGTACGCATGCGTTACAACGCTGGGCTTGACATTTTATGAATGAAGTCACAAGCTTTTGTTGTAAATGCCATTTGGAAAGTTGAATTATAACGGTGACGTAATTGTTTTAAATAACGTCATGCACGTGTGTGACCAACATTTTAGACGCTCGTGCCTTGTAACAGCATATTGTTAACCGGTCAAAAACGTTGTGTTAGCATGAGACATAAAACAAATTGCCCATGATGCGTATATGAACATTTGAAAAAGGTATAATAAAAATAATGGATAGAAAAGCCTACATGTGATTTTATCAAGGAAAGCAACGTCATGTCAAAACATAGTTCCCCCCTAAGTTGTATCCCTTTAAGTCATAAGAAAGTGCTAGAATTGAAATATATCTCATTTTGAGTGATATACCGGCTCTTATATCTAGATTTGTCGTTCAGGTGTGTATAAATAAATCACTCGGGCCATTCGGCCTTCGTTTTTAGTTCTACACACCTGAACTCAAAATCGTGATATAAGAGCTGGAATATCACTCAAAATGAGATCTATTTCCTAATTAAATTACCTTATGCAAAGTATAACTGACAGAAGGACAGGCAGATGATCTCTTAAGGCTTACACTGCACGAAAATTGGGATTTAATTTAAAAGTAAATTTCCTTAAATTTGCTTAAATTCCAAAATTTACTTGCACATCAACAGGCAGACGACACAATATCTACATAAACTACAACCTACATTTTGTCTTTTGATCCTGGCTACATCTTCATGCGTACAGCTATCTACATCAAAACCTTTGCTGTTAACAGGTGGCATATTTAAACTCCTTGCCCAATCTGAAAAAGATCTGTTGGGCATTAAAATCATTTGAACTCTTCGGCCAAACTCATAAAAAAGCAGTGTATTGTCTTCTATAAAAAACCTTTTGATGCCGTTTGCCGTCCTAAAGTGGTAAATAGGGGATGATTGAAAAAGCAATGTATTGTCTTCTATAAAAAACCTTTGGACGAACCAAGACACTTAAAACAATCACAAGCCAATTTCCTTTAAACTTTGGTAATACAATGTAGTCAGATTGACAAACACATTCATAATCATGTTTTCTAGTTCAATCTTACTTCCTTTAATTGCATTGCTAAACAAGTCCCACATACATGTATAACTTCTTTCGAAGAGTGCATTAATTTTTCAAGTTCTGAAATCTTAATTTGAACTCCACACACTATGTAGTGGACACTCAGAAGAATATCCTTGCTGAGATAGTTTGTTTTAGTAACTCACCAGCTGGGAACTGAAAATCTGGAATAATTTCTTCTGGTTGTGCTACAATACTCTCTTGATTTGATCCTGCATAGAAAGGATGTTGGTGGTATCTGGCTGGTTGCTGCTGGATGGAGTTCTGGATTTCAGGGACAGAAATGGCTAATGGTTTTTTTAATTGTTCGACAATAAACGTCTGTCTGTTTTGAATGAGAGCATTGCAAAATTTGTTGAAGGCAGAAGGACCTAGTGTTGGTAGGATATCTAACAATTTCCTTATCTGACGGACTGTCGTCTTCTCACCTTGCTGGAAATAGAAAGAAACAATTGATTGATTGAGTTGAATGCCGATTTCAAGGGTATTTCTATTAGATCATGTTGACTAGTTGACCTTACATCTGCTTCCTGATTTTCTCAGAACAGAACTCCACACAACATTCCTCCCTGGAAAATGTCTACTTTCCAACATAGACTATTAAGTCAAATGATTTAACCCTTTCCCTCATATAAACACTTTTTTACGCATCTGCAGTGGACGGTTTTTTGAAAACATAGTGACAAAAGAAGAAATTGTTCGAAACTGTTCTTACAAAGCTTATATGCCATTTATTTAATAAATTTCTTAACCCTTTCCCTCATACGACAATTCTGCAGCAGACGACTTTGAACATGTTTTGTCAAAAAATAGAAAATCTCTAAAACTGAATGGATAACATATAACTAAAAGTGAAAAACATTGTGGCAAAAGGAGAAATTGCTCGTTTTAATGTGGGTTAAAAAACTTTAAATACATTGTGGGAAAAATTGTTAAAAATGAGCAATTTGTATGATTTCCCTTCAATAATATATTTTCTTCTTTTTCTCAATAACAAATGTTCATTGTTTCGCAAATGTCTATTTATTCCTCTAGAGGATTTATAATAATTTAAAATATTCTTAAAAAAAACATGAGCTTAAACAATTCCCATCACTATCCCTTTCACACATCCATACATGCATGCAGCAGACAACTTTTGAAACTTTGAAAGGAGAAATAGCTCAAAGTACATACATGTGCACAGAGAAATCGCTCAAAATGCATAATTTCTTCTTTTTCCAAAATGATACAAACCCTTTTTCAGTAACTTTACATAAATTAATAGAGATTTTCCATAAGCTTGCCTAGATGTGTTCAATGCAGTCTGTTGCACATTTCTTGTATGTGGAAAAGGACTATTCATACCATGATGTCCTGTTTCAGGCTGACTGTGAGGATTCCTTTCTCAAACAGGACACTGACAATAGTGTCTACATCGCTTATGTTTTCTTCCAGATACGACCTGTAGCTCAACAGTTTTTCGCAATGAAGCTTGTCCATAGTTAATTCAATCAAACTTTTCTTAATCTGAAAAAAAGATTATTTGATTTTGAATGAAAATGTGTGTCACTGAGCTCTAGATTAGGGGAGTTTCGCATGTTCTAAAATACTTATTTGACCCTCTAACCCTATGTTGTAGGTTCTCAAAAGAACCGTCTCAGTGAGATGATTCTTTTGAGTACCCACAACATAGGGTTTGGTTCAATAATAACAATTGTAGGGAAAAGAGCTGAATACCCCTCCTTATCTGGACCTCTGCAGGGCTATATGTATGTCTTTGTATCACCAGAGACATTATAAATACAGAGATTTGATTCACCGTGAAATCTTGCATTCTATCGCGGGTATTGCGGGAGTCTCGTGGATCATAATCCTTGTCAGCAGAAGACTGGGAAATGGCTAAGTAAATTCAGGGACTGTATTTTTACAGTCCCTGGTGTAACAAACAGGTTTATCAAACTAGTTCTCACAAGGATATAATGATTTTTCTCATCTCCGGATATTTCTTTAAATCTTCGCAGTATTATGTTGATCCCCATGATCAATTTGTTTTGTTACACATCCATCATTCCATTCTTATACCTGGCATACTATAATAAGTTAGTATATTTGGCATGAACCAATAATAATATAATAGCGATACATATTGAGGGGTTGGGGGATAAATCTAGTTCTCATTTATTTATGGTTCATGCCAGACCTACTTATTTATCAGACTACCATTATTCGTGACCCTATTATCTAGAGGCAGGTTACTCAAGCTATAATTCAGATGTATAGAGAATATTACGTCTCTAACTTAAGATATGAACTTTATCTGATGAGGTTGGGACAATTATCTCTTTTCCCAGCCAGGTCTGATACAGACTCAGTTCATGTCAAAAGTCAAGGATGTAACATTCTATTTATCTTGCAGGCTAAATTGTGTTTTCAGGTACATTCTTTTGAACTACTTTTAAGAAATTACATACAAAATTCCAACAGCCCAACCATAAATGAATCCACCAACAAAAGAATGGTGGCACATAATCATGAATACGTGCCAAATTACATTGTATACACACAACATATGCAGGATTGTCAAAATGTTTTGTTGTAACAGAACAAATGAGAAAAGTAACCAATCAGGCTGGGGATGAATCCAAGGGCAAAGCCCTGGTAGTGGGCCCTGGGGAGCAAAACTAACAGATCAAAGAGCGATTTTAGCAGATATTTCTGATCGGCAATCAGTTATTTTTGACAACCCTGCATATGGAAGCTAAAGAGTTCCGATTTCAACTCAATATATCTCGATTATACTACTTAATTTATTTATGCTGATGTGACAAAATACCTTTACACAGCAATATTAACTTAAACATATACTTAGTAGAAGCGTAAGTATTGCAAATTGGCAGTCGCTTCGGTACACAAGAAAGCTCAACATATATGTCGACCGCCGCGTTTTGAAAGTGCACATTTTTGTTGGATTTGATATCTAGATGTAACACAAAGATATTCTGTCAGAACTGCTGTATGAAAGAGGAATACATTGGTAGACCAGGCTGTTCATGAACGTTTTCTTGTGGTAAAAAAGAGACTGATGATAGAACTTCAACATTTGACATTTATCATGGATACATTTTAATGTAAAAATACTTGTGGAAACATAGATCTATTTGATTATAAATAGGACAGAACATTTAAACAATGTTAGCCTTTTTTCCTGATACAGACACATTTTGACACCTCTATAGCAGATGACTTTTTAAAATAGTGTAACAAAAGGAGAAAATGCTCATATAATAAGCAATTTATCTGTGTGTCATAATGTTTTCAACTCTTTTAAATTATTGTACTTTCGATTTCGAAACAGATTTCCCGGTTAATCCCCCCAAAGTAATCTGCTGCTGTTTTGTCGTACCTGGGATACCTTGTTTACCCTTTCTGATGCCTCTGCAGCACACTGTTGGTCAGATGCTTAGTGGTATAGCTGAATGATCAAAGGAGACGATAATCTGCTTTAAACGTTTATTATAAGACTGGAATTTTACTTCCGTGTTTGATCGACGGCTGTTGCTGAAAACAAATCGAAATAGCGAACGATCTCAGGTAAGAATGTGCTACGTCACCAAGTTCTAAAAATAGTAACAGATTTCCAGAAGACTTTTATCGGACAAGTCGAATGAATTGATGAATATTTATCTGAATGAATTGATGAATATATTATCTTAATGAAAACGATGTTCCTGGGGCTAAATTAAGTTATTATTGCATAAAATCTATGTTTTACGCCCGCTTAAGGGATACAGAAACATTGCAAAAGACGGGCGTAAACAGCGAGAAAACGTGTATAAACAAAGCGATTCTCGCGTACGTGCCGTTTCAATCTGACTAAAGTACACGATCTGACCAAATGTAACCTATGCGTAGCGTTAATAGGAGATGATTTTAATGAGATTGGTGCCGTTTCAGACCGGTTATATGTTTTACATATGCATTACCCGGGCACCGTTAGTAAACAAAACATGGACGCTGCATCTCACCTAGAATATTAGATTTTTAGCTTTAGAAATATTTAATTATGAGGACGACAAGGATTTCATTACTATACTTTTTTCTATATCTTCATCTACATCTTCCCAACATCTTACCCCCATGAACTCATTGATCCTTCAACAATGACAATACATAACCTGAGAATTGGTCTATGGAATATTCAGGGTTTGAACCATGACAAAATAAAGGACCCTATATTTATGAAAATTATTTCTAATATGCATGTTTTCAGTTTAATAGAAACGTGGAATGACAGTGGAACTATTTTAAGTATACCAAATTATGCACTTATTTGTAACAGTAATCGAACTAAACGCCAGTATGCAGTAACTGCTGGTTGTACTATTGTTATAGTGTTACGGGAGTAGTCTCCCTTGTTCCTATTTCCGGCTTTCGAAATGACAATGTTTTATGTTCGCTAATTGTAGCAATTGATTACGATTAAACATTATTCCAGAGTTCATTGACTGTGTTATCTTGTCAGAGATATTCTGTATCCTTTTACTGGCGTGGTGGCAGCGGTTGGTCTTACGGACTAAATCAAGTGCATAAACATTCGTACTTTAAAACTTCAGTGTAAAGTGGATACGTTTTCGACCAGGAACGGTATTCGGACAAGGCAGTTTTTACAGTAACTGTTAAACGACACAGGCGTGGAAAGGACATTTCTTTTGTATAATGGCGAACATTCGGGCACCGAAACAATGGTCCTTAACCAAAAACGAAAATATAACGTCTTTCGAAGCTTGGAGACAAAATCTCCAGTATACTTTATCTCTGGACCGGAATTTCGCTCCATTTCTCGTTGACGGTTTTGTTTGGCAAAGAAAATCTCACGCCAACCCTCGACGCGGTTTAGTGGACGATGATGAGGCAGTTCCAGAGGCTCAACGACGAACTGCAGACCAGAAAGTTACTCACCTAGAGTTGATGCTTGGGCAGATTGCCAACTACTGCCCAATCATCTCTAGAAATACTATTGTCAAAAATTCAACATCTCTATCCGGTATATGGCAATCCGTTAGATTACATTTTGGGTTCCAATCCACTGGCGCTCACTTCATAGACTTCAACAACATACGCATCGAACAGGGAGAGCGACATGAGGATCTTTACCAAAGACTGAACAGCTTTATTGAAGACAACCTCCTAAAATCAGACGGCAACATACGCCACCATGGCGAGATACCAGAAGCCGATGAAGAAATGTCTCCGTCACTTGAAAATTTCATAGTCTTAACATGGCTTCGCTTAATACATAATGATCTTCCGAATTTGGTTAAACAAAGGTACGGAACAGAACTAAGATCGCAAACTCTCTCCTCATTAAAACCTGAAATATCCCAGGCATTGGACAGTCTCCTGGATGAGATACATTCGTCAGCAGATGCCAAAATATTACGAACTGCTTACAAAACCCCTCAACGATCAACACGTTTCCCCAACTCAAAACGTCAATCCAAAATATGTGCCTTGTGCAAACAAGCTGGGCGTCCAAATGTTCAACACTTTCTCAGTTCATGCAAATTCCTACCAGAGGAAGACAGAATGTTTATGACTCGAGTACGTCAAACCTTTGATGGAAATGTTGAAAACGATGATGAACATGAATATGACAACTCCATGAACCAACTCCACGATTTAGGAAATGACAAAACTGACAATGAATACACTATCGTTACTTCTCGCCGCGTTAGTACAAAAAAGTCACCTCAGATGAAAGTATTTTATAAACATTTTCCTTTACAAGTAACATTGGACACAGGAGATGAAATAAGCATGATCAGAACTTCTGTAGCAGAATATATTGGAGCTATAATTAAGAAAAGTGACCAAAGTGCGCTCCAAGCAGATGGGTTAACGCCACTTAATATAGTTGGAGAGACGCGTCTTACCTTATCGAGAGACAACATGGAGCTGCAGCTAGAAGCACTCGTTGTCAACGAGATGGATGTTGACATTCTCGCTGGAATCCCATTTATGATGACTAATGACATATCTGTTAGACCTGCTAAACATCAAATCATCATCGGCGAATCTGTGCATATTTACAATGGCCCAACCGTATCCGATTCTACAGGTAATCGAGTTCGGCGTACTCAGGCTTATGTCTTAAGATCAGGAACTTCTTCCACGGTTTGGCCTGGGAACTACATAGAAATTGATGTTGATAATGAAATTGACCCAGAAACTACTCTCGCCATAGAGCCACGCAAAGATTGTACAAAACTATCGCAAAACTGGCCACTTCCACACATCACCGAAGTAATTGGTGGTAAAGTTAGGCTAGTAAATGACACTCAAGAACCTCAGGTTCTCAAGAAAAATGAACATTTTTGCCAGGTGCGCTACACCGTTCAGCCAGATTTGAACATAGATTTGCAGATCCCCATCTCCGAAAAGGTCACTAAATCAGACAAGTTCACGTTGAACTCAGACACTGTAGTACTCGACCCAGACAATGTATTAACGGATAATGTAAGAAAAGAATTTAATAACACATTGCTTGAGTTTGACGAAGTTTTTGATGCAACCATAACGGGTTATAACGGCGCTATGGGCCCCTTCGAAGCAAATGTCAACATGGGCTCAATGCAACCCCCCCAAAGAAAGGGCAGGGTACCTCAATATTCTAGAGACAAGCTTGTCGAGTTACAACAAAAATTTGATGAGCTTGAAAGTCAAGGCGTGTTTCAACGACCAGAGGATATCGGTATTACAGCAGAATACCTTAACCCATCCTTCCTTGTGAAGAAACCTAAAGGCGGTTTTCGACTTGTGACTGCATTTGCGGATGTTGGGCGGTATAGCAAACCTCAGCCTTCATTGATCATGATGCCCGATGTGGACTCGACACTGCGCAGCATCGCACAATGGAAATACATCATTGTATCAGATCTTACCAGCGCATTTTACCAAATACCGCTAGCGAAGTCCTCAATGAAGTATTGTGGGGTAGCAACACCGTTTCGCGGAGTAAGAGTTTATTCGAGATGTGCTATGGGAATGCCGGGATCAGAAACCGCCCTTGAAGAACTCATGTGTCGGGTGCTTGGTGATTGCCTTCAAGACGGTATCGTAGCAAAGCTAGCAGATGATTTATACTGTGGTGCTGACTCACCTGAACAGCTGCTAGCAAATTGGAAACGCGTACTTCGAGCATTAAAGCAAGCTAATCTACGATTGTCACCTACCAAGACTATTATCTGTCCAAAATCGACAACCATCCTTGGATGGATTTGGTCACAAGGAAGTCTAACTGCCAGCCCTCACAGGATTGCGGTTTTATCAAACTGTCCACCTCCAGATACCTCCAGATACTGTACGTGGCTTGAGGTCCTTTATAGGCGCTTACAAAGTACTTGGCCGATGTTCACAGTTATTATCTCCATTAGACAACGCGATAGCTGGCCAGCAGTCAAATGACAAAGTAGTTTGGACTGATAACTTGTACAAACATTTCTCCGATGCACAAATGGCCCTGGCTACTCACAAATCTATTGTTCTTCCTAGACCTTCAGACCAATTGTGGATAGTCACTGATGGCTCTGTCACCAAACATGGAATCGGGGCGACATTATATGTAACGCGGAAAGATAAATTACAGCTAGCTGGGTTTTTCAGTGCAAAATTGAGAAAACATCAGGTGACTTGGCTACCTTGCGAGATAGAGGCATTGTGTATCGCAGCCGCAGTAAAGCATTTTAGTCCATTCATCATTCAATCAAAACTCCAAGCATGTGTTTTAACTGACAGCCAGCCATGTGTTCAATCCATAGAAAAGCTGTGTCGCGGAGAGTTCTCAGCCAGTCCACGTGTCACGTCATTCTTATCCACTGTCAGTAGATATCAAGTAAATGTTAGACATCTTGCAGGCTCTGCAAATGTTCCGTCAGATTTCTCTAGTCGAAATGCACCAGACTGCAATGAACCACGATGTCAGATCTGCTGTTTTATTATACAAACCGAAGACTCAGTTGTAAGGTCAATAAATGTCCAAGATGTCGTTGATAATATGACACGTCTACCATTTACTACTAGATCTGCATGGACCGACATTCAGTCAGATTGCCCAGATCTTCGTCGCACACATGCCCACCTTAAACAAGGCACTCGGCCTTCAAAGAAACTTACCAACATCAAAGATATAAAGAGATATCTAAACGTTGTTTCCATTGCCAAAGACGGTGTTTTAATTGTGCGCCGTAATGATCCGCTTTTACCATCTACAGAGGCTATTGTGGTTCCGCGACCCGTGCTCGATGGTCTTGCAACAGCACTTCATATTAAATTAGACCACCCAACCAATCATCAACTTCAGCTGGTAATGAAACGACACTTTTATGGACTAGATATGAATAAAGTAATAAGTCGAGTAAGCGAATCGTGTCACATTTGTGCCTCCTTACAAAAGTTTCCGAAAACCCTAATCAAACAGTCATCAGAAGATCCTCCCGAAATGGTCGGCGTTTCCTTTGCTGCGGACGTTATTAAACGCAATCGACAACTGATACTAGTTCTTCGTGAAACTGTAACCTCGTTTACTACCGCGTGTATCATAAAAGATGAAAAACGTGACACACTCCGAGATGGCATCGCGTTATTAACTATTGACTTACATCCGTTGGACGGCCCTCATGCAGTAATCAGAGTCGATCCAGCACCGGGATTTGTGAGCTTAAGAGATGATGACTTGCTAAAAAAACTTCGTATTTCTATTGAGATTGGCCGTGTAAAAAACATTAACAAAAATCCTGTTGCTGAAAGAGCCATTGGAGAACTTGGAGAAGAGATTCTCCGCCAAGAACCCGGAGGAGGACCAGTCTCAGACCTTCAATTGGCAATTGCTATCGCGCGCTTAAACTCGCGTATCCGTAAAAGGGGATTGTCCGCCAGAGAATCGTGGACACAACGAAGTCAATTCACCCATGATCAGCTACCAGTGTCAGATAGAGACATAATCATTAACCAACATAGACAGAGAATAAAGAATCACCCAAAGAGTGAGCTCTCTATAGCCAAAAATGACATGACCCTTAAACAATCTCAAATTACGGTTGGTGACTTAGTGTATGTATATTCTGATCGCGACAAATCCAAGGCTCGTAGCCGCTATTTAGTAGTCTCAGTTGATGGGGAATGGTGTTTCATAAAAAAGTTCTCGGGCAACCAGCTACGCGCTACGTCATATAAAATAAAAACTTCTGAATGTTTTCGAGTCCCATGTGACATGCCTTCTTTACAAACTCAAAACATCGACTTAAACGATAGTGACGATGATAATGACATCCGCGCCCCAACTGATTATCATCCACCTGCTCCAGTTGATATACCAGTCAAATTATCTCTACCCGCTGAAACTATTGATACGCATGTTTTACATTCAAACCAAGATGACTATCCGATTCTCCTGGGAGAGTTTATAAGTGACAATGACAGCACTAATAGTTCAGTTCAATTTGATCGCAACATTGCCAGTGATTCAGAACAGCTACCTAACAGCAGTGATTTAATGCAATGTGATAGACCAAAACGTAATCGTAAACCTCCAAAGTACTTACAAGACTATGAGACATAGCTTAAACGTGAAAGATTTATAATATAGGTTGCCAATACAGACTGTTGTTGTAGTTTAATGAAAAAGACAATTTTAAGGATGTTCTTACAGTAACTTACTACTTGTCAAATTAACAAATAACAATTATTGTTTTGTCAAACTCTGTTTACACGTATATAGTTATACACTAAATTGCAAGTTTTGAATTGTTTCAATTATTTGTCTAATGTGCTTTCTTGCTGAACATAAGTTTTACATTGTTAGTCTTTGCTATACTGCAGTATAATATCTGATTCATAACTTGTATAAGACTGTATTTTAATTTCAGTTATAATTAACAGTTGTACTATTATCTTGTATTGTTTTCAATAGGTAAAATAATCAGTTACCTAAGTGTTTTCAAAAAAAAAAAGGAAGGCAAAAAGAAGAAGAAATCACGCCAGTATGCAGTAACTGCTGGTTGTACTATTGTTATAGTGTTACGGGAGTAGTCTCCCTTGTTCCTATTTCCGGCTTTCGAAATGACAATGTTTTATGTTCGCTAATTGTAGCAATTGATTACGATTAAACATTATTCCAGAGTTCATTGACTGTGTTATCTTGTCAGAGATATTCTGTATCCTTTTACTGGCGAAACATAAAAAAAGCCAGGCGTAATTCAGGTGGAATTGCAATATATGCCAAACACTCATTGACAAAAGGCTTGTCTAAGCTTCCTAATGAACATAGTGATATCCAGTGGGTTAAGCTAAACCACAACTTTTTTAATCTTCCAAGAGATGTATATCTTGCTTTTATCTATTTTTCCCCAGAAAGTTCTTCCGGGCAACCAAAGGATATTGAAGAAATGTTTTCAAAATTACTCAGAAACATAGAATACTACAGTCAATATGGCGAGGTATTGATTCAAGGGGATTTTAATGCATATACTAGCACATCCTCTGACTTTGTGTCTTCAGATGAATCTAAGTATCCTCATACAGAGGATGATAATTATGTATATGATATATGTACACCAAGAAATAATATTGATCATAAAAGGCCCAATAAGAGTGGCAAGTTATTAATTGAGCTCTGTAAAGAAGCTGGGCTAAGAATACTGAATGGTAGAACTATTGGAGATCTACATGCATGGTAAATATACCTGT
Source organism: Serripes groenlandicus (assembly GCA_031761405.1). Classification (NCBI taxonomy): domain Eukaryota; kingdom Metazoa; phylum Mollusca; class Bivalvia; order Cardiida; family Cardiidae; genus Serripes; species Serripes groenlandicus. Next base: position 11,647,273 of record JASEVX010000011.1, read on the forward strand.
ATCAAATATAATGGTTCTAGTGTTGTTGATTATGCAGTTGCATCTGCAAAGTTATTACATATGCATGCCATAAGTAGTTTTACTGTGCATGACTTTACACCATTATCTGATCATTGTGCAACAAGCTGTACCTTACTGACATCTTTTTTTGATAATACAAATACTCAACAAGCATATTTAGAACCACTCCCAGGTAAATTTGTATGGGATTCAGAGGCGATTAATCGTTACTCTACTCTTATTCAGAATAATAAGTCTAAAACCAAACTGCAACAATTTCTGAGTAGAAAATATTCAAATTGTAATGAGGCTGTAAATGATCTAAATACAATTCTACAAGAAACAGCTATGGCCTCTGCCAAATTTATCAAAGGGCGTATTAAAAAACAAACAAATAAACCAAAAAGAAAACCCTGGTTTTCAGAGTCATATGTGATGACTTATATAAAACTGTTAAACACTATGCATTTCTTATAAATAAATTTCCATTTAATGGAGCTTACAGAAAAGAATACTACTCTTATCGCTCAAAATTAAGGCGAAAATGCAAACAAAATGAAAAGAAATACAAAAATGAAATATGTTCTGATCTATCCAGTAATATCAACACTGACCCAAAATCCTTCTGGGATTTACTTAATAAATTAAGCCGAGCATCAGACAATAATTCTACTGAAAACATTGATGAGCAAGCATTCTGTAAATTTTTCAAAAATTTAAATTCTTGTGAAGCACAATCAAAGGACAGTACATTTCATAGAATTATTCGTACGAAATTAGAAGAACTTAAAATTGCACTAAATAACGAAGATAATATGTCTTATAATCAACCAATAATGGCAGATGAAATAATTAAAGCCTCTAAAACCCTGAAAAATGGTAAATCCACTGCAAAGGACTTGATTTCAAATGAAATGATCAAATATGGTATACCAATACTAGTTGGCCCTATTACTAAACTGTTTAACCTTATTTTCAAAGAAGGAACATTCCCCAAGGTATGGAATGAAAGCGTCATTTCTTTAATACACAAAAAGGGCAGTAAAATGGACCCTGCAAACTACAGAGGTATATCCATAACTTCTAACCTAGGGAAATTGTTCAACAAAGTTATCTATATGAGAATTACAACATTTGTCAACGAACATAACATTATAAGTGAAAACCAAATTGGTTTTAAAGAAAAATCCCGCACCTCAGATCACATCTTCACCCTAAAATCTATAATAGAACATAAGAAAAATAAGAAGCAGAAAGTGTTTGCTGCCTTCGTTGATCTGAGGAAGGCTTTTGATACAGTTTGGAGAAATGGATTATTTTATAACCTCTTGGAACTTAAATTTCCCTGCAAACTCTTTAAAATAATTCATTCTATGTATGATGATACTGGGTATAGAATAAAATTCCCAAATGGTCTTAGTGAAGAATTTGTCTCCACCCGTGGTGTAAAACAGGGAGATGTTCTCAGTCCTATACTATTTAATCTTTACATAAATAATCTGGTAAACAGTCTTCAAGGTGCTAATACAGACCCGATAGTAATTGGAGACACAACAATAAATTCCCTTTTATTTGCCGATGATATAGTTTTATTATCTAATTCTGAGAAGGGACTGCAAACATCTTTAAATGTTCTTAGTGACTTTTGTCAATCTTGGAAACTAGAAGTAAATATAAACAAATCAAAAGTCATTATATTTAACTCAAATGGCAAAACCCATAATAACTTTTTTAAATATAATAATGAATTCCTGGAAACAGTTAAATCATACTGCTATCTTGGCATGACACTGCAGTACACAGGGAATCTAAACCTATGCAGCTCATTGCTTGTGGAAAAGGGTAGAAAAGCCATTTTCAAAATAAAAAAAACAGTTGGACTTAATAACCCATGCAAGCTTTTAGAAAAACTATTTGACTCCCTTGTTGTGCCTATTGCTCTATATGGTAGTGAAGTATGGGGGATAGGGAAACAATACAAGGATTCAGATCGATTTGAACACTTGCAGTTAAAATTTATTAAAGAAATTCTAGGAGTTAACTGCAAAGCATCAAATGCTGCATGCCTAGCTGAGCTGAACAGATTGCCCCTATATACCAGAATAGAATCTTCAGCAATAAAATATTGGCTCCATATACTAGAGTCAAATAATTCACTCATTTTAAAAATATATAAAGCAACTGAAGAAAAAAACTCATGGATAATAAATATGAAAAATCTCATTTCAAAACTTGGATTCCATTTTATTAGTCTAAATCCTTTTGATATTAAGATCTATCTAAAACGCATTCAAGAGAGAATTAAAGATACAGCCTTTCAAAGGCAAGAGACTGACATCAGTCAAAATAAAAAATTAAACTTCTTTAACATACTATATAAACCAAATAAAAGACCCTCATATGTTGATCATTGCAAATCCAAGTATGATAGATCAACATTATGTAAGTTGAGGATAAGTGCTCATACTCTGTCAGTTGAAAGAGGACGATATTTAAATATACCAAAACAGAGTAGAATATGTCTTTGCTGCAACAACGGAGACGTTGAAGATGAACTTCATTTTCTTTTAAAATGTTCTACGTACAAATACTTGAGAGATAACCTCATTAAAAAATTAAATAATGTTCTAATGAACAACAAATTTATTTTTTTATCATACAACTTGCTTATCTCAATTCTCAATAGTAATTCTCCAACTGTATTAAAAATTGTAGTGAATTACTTGAATGAATGCTTGTTGGTTAGAAATTCATTGTCAAATGATACTTGAGTTATCTCATACTTATCCACTGTCACTCCTACATTGTACATATTTAATTGTAATTTGTCTGTATTTTGTTGCCATAACCATTTATTGTTAATGTGTTAGTGCTAATAAAGTTATTATTATTATTATTTCTTAGTTAATTTGCATATGTGTTTTTGTATCCACATAGCAACTTCAATGCTAAACTGTATGCTGCATTTTGATTGGTTCTTTGGATTGGATTCTCTTTCTCTTTATTGCCGATTCGTTATATTTTAACATTAAATCTTTGGAGCACTGCATGCGGACGGTGAGAAAACTACGCTATGCGGACGTTTTCATATAAGGAGGTGATGAATAACTGTGCCCGCACACAGTGCCGCCCACTGTTACAGATTGGTTAAAATGAGTATTTTAATAACATTACTGTTCTATGATTGGACATCACCAATGTAAAGTAATTTTACTGACAGGTTCGGGTGATGATATCTGGTAACCGGAGATGGGGATTTATAAACACAGTGGGGTCGCGGCAATTTAAAATGTATGAAACTTTAAACAGAGTTAGAATAGACCGGCCATGAAAAAAGAAACAAAACTATGACATAGCTCTATTTTGTTAAACATAATCATTAAATAATCGGTTTCAACATACGACCAATCTGCAGCAGATAACTTTGAAAATAGGCCTAGTTATGCAAGACTAAAGCAAATTCATACAAATGTATGTTTTATTCCTTGAAATAATCAAAAACACTGTGTAAAAGGTCGTCTGGTGGAGATGCGTCTATAAGTATGAAAGGTATATGTTATTTATCAGAAAAAACGTTCACGTAGGTTATAAGGAGGAAACATGTCCGCAAAGGTTATTAGGAAGATAAACGTTCGCAAAGGTTATAAGGAAGATAAACGTTCGCAAAGGTTATAAGGAAGAAAAACGTCCGTATAGGTTATTAGGAAGAAAAAAGTCCGTATATGTTATAAGGAAGAAAAACGTCCGTATATGTTATTTGTCAAAGAAACGTCCGTATATGTTATTTGTAAGAAAAGAGTCCGTATAGGTTATTAAATGTCAGAGAAACGTCCGTATATGTTATTTGTCAGAAAAGAGTCCGTATAGGTTATTTGTCAGAGAAACGTCCGTATAGGTTATAAGGAAGAAAAACGTCCGTATAGGTTATTTACCTGAAAAACATCAGCATAGGTTATAAGGAAAAAAAACGTCCGCATAGGTTAATTGAAAGAAAAACGTCCGTATAGGTTATAAACACGAAAAACGTCCGTATAGCTTATATACACGAAAAACGTCCGTATAGGTTATATACACGAAAAACGTCCGTATAGGTTATATACATGAAAAACGTCCGTATAGGTTATTCATCAGAAAAACGTCCGCATAGGTTTTTTACGAAATAAGTCCGTATAGGTTATATACAGGAAAAACGTCCGAATAGGTTATTCGTCAGAAAATCGTCCGTATAGGTTATATACACGAACAACATCCGTATAGGTTATATACATGAAAAACGTCCGTATAGGTTATTCATCAGAAAAATGTCCGCATAGGTTATATACACGAAAAACGTCCGTATAGGTTATTTATCAGAAAAGCGTCCACATAGGTTATATACACGAAAAACGTCCGATAGGTTATATACACGAAAAGCGTTCGTATAGGTTATATACCTTAAACACGTCCGTATAGGTTGTATACATGAAAAACGTCCGTATAGGTTATATACACGAAAAACGTCCGTATAGGTTATATACATGAAAAACGTCCGTATAGGTTATATACCTTAAACACGTCCGTATAGGTTATGTACATAAAACACGTCCGTATAGGTTATATACATGAAAAACGTCCGTATAGGTTATATATCAGAAAAACATCCGCATAGATTATAAACACGAAAAACGTCCGTATAGGTTATATACCTTAAAAACGTATGAACAAGTTTTATACACGAAAAACGTCCGTATAGGTTATATACACGGAAAACGTCCGTATAGGTTATATACCTTAAAAACGTCCGTATAGGTTATTCATCAGAAAAGCGTCCGTATAGGTTATATACACGAAAAACGTCCGTATAGGTTATTCATCAGAAAAACGTCCGTATAGGTTATATACATGAAAAACGTCCGTATAGGTTATTCATCAGAAAATAGGTTATATACACGAGAAAAGTCCGCATAGGTTATATACACGAACAACGTCCGTATAGGTTATATACATGAAAAACGTCCGTATAGGTTATATACACGAAAAGCGTTTGTATAGGTTATATACCTTAAACACGTCCGTATAGGTTATATACATGAAAAACGTCCGTATAGGTTATATACACGAAAAACGTCCATATAGGTTATATACATGAAAAACGTCCGTATAGTTTATATACACGAAAAGCGTTTGTATAGGTAATATACCTTAAACACGTCCGTACAGGTTATATACATAAAACACGTCCGTATAGGTTATATACATGAAAAACGTTCGTATAGGTTATATATCAGAAAAACGTCCGCATAGGTTATATACACGAAAACGTCCGTATAGGTTATATACCTTAAAAACGTCTGAAAAGGTTTATACACGAAAAACGTCCGTATACGTTATATTCACTGAAAACGTCCATATAGGTTATTTATCAGAAAAACATCCGTATAGATTATATACCTTAAAAACGTCTGAAAAGGTTTATACACGAAAAACGTCCGTATTTTATTATATACACGAAAAACGTCCGTATAGGTTATATACATGAAAAACGTACGTATAGGTTATATACCTGAAAAATATAGGTTATACGAAAAAAAAACATAAATGGTTTTTTTCGCTTATAGTTAACAGGTGATATTTTTTTTCAATAACCTAATATGAAAAAGGCAAAGCCTCATCACGAGCACAGCGTCAATAATGGGTCTAGCCTGTAGGTATATGACTACCATGATAAAGGAATCTGTTTCAAGCTGTCGGAACTGAGACCGCTGTTGTACACTATTCCTACTTTATCTTTTGGTGCAAAGTCAAATCTTCAACAATTTTAACATTCAATTCATCACATGAACATAATCAATACAGAAAGGTAAAACAAATAAATAATGAAAACAAGTTTTTCCTTCAATTAGGCTTAGTGACATAGTTTCTGGGTTAAAAGCAATGTTCAAAACTTCTATTCTGCCAAAGTTTCAACATGCTAACATTAAAAGAACAGCTGTCAGAGTGTTAACAAGATTTTCCTTTAATTTGGTCTAGTGACCTTATGCTTGACCCGACTTGACCAATATTTGAACTTGGTCTAGATATCAATAATCATCAGGCGAACATTCTGACAAAGTTTCAAGATGTTGAATCAAACCTTGAGGTCGAGCTGTTTACAAGATTTTTCTCAAATGTTTTTCTTTGGACCTCATTGTTGTTTTTATCCAACATGATGGTCCTACATCGCTCACCTGATTTAATCAAACTTAAAAAGTGTTCAGTGTTCTTTCCCCTATATGAGTCCATGAAAAACAAGTGACCCCCGGGGAGGCGTCATTTTTTTAACAATCTTGGTAGAGGTCCACTAGATGATGCTACATACCAAATATCTTTTCGACAAGATTTTTAAAGTCTTTTCCCTATATGAGTATATGTAAAACAAGTGACCCCTGGGGAGGGGTAAATTTTGAACCCAGGGATAAAATTTGCACAATCTAGGTAGAGGTCCACTAGATGATGCTACATAACAAATATCAAAGGTCTGGGCCTTCTACTTTGAGATAACAAGATTTTTAAAGTTTGTCCCCTATCTATGTCAAACAAGTGACCCCTGGGGAGGGGTCATTTTTGACCCCAGGGCTATAATTTGAACAATCTTGGTAGAGGTCTACTAGATGATGCCACATATCAAATATCAAAGGCCTGGGGCCTCTACTTATAGACAAGAAGATTTTTTTCTCTATATGAGTCTATGTAAAACAATAGACCCCAGGGGATGGGTCATTTTGACCCCAGGGCTATAATTTGAACAATCTTGATAAAGGTCCACTAGATGATACTACATACCCAATATCAAAGGCCTGGGGCCTCTACTTTTAGACAAGAAGATTTTTCTCTCTATATGAGTCTATGTAAAACAATAGACCCCAGGGGAGGGGTCATTTTGACCCCAGGGCTATAATTTGAACAATCTTGGTAAAGGCCTTTGATATTTGGTTTGTAGCATCATCTAGTGAACCTGTACCAAGATTGTTCAAATTATAGCCCTGGGGTCAAAAATGACCCCTCCCCGGGGGTCACTTGTTTTACATAGAATCATATAGGGGAAAATCTTCTTGTCTAAAAGTAGAGGGCCCAGGCCTTTGATATTGGGTATGTAGCATCATCTAGTGGACCTTTACCAAGATTGTTTACGAAAAAGGGATGCTAACGAAAATGGAATGTCCAACGATACATGTATATTAGTTATGTCAAAAAGCCAAGCTTTGGGTTCTGCAACCAGTTTTGTTTTAGACCAGTTTGTACCCCTGTGCAGTCTTATCTAGATTATTCCTTTAAACTTATCTTTTTACAAACGAAAAAGATTAACTTTTGATTATCACATCCTTTTTTCACTTGTAAAAACATTTTTAAAAATTCTGTTCAGAACACACAGCACAAGGCATGCCTATATAAATCCGTCTCGGCCACACATATGTGTCTCGGAGCACAGGGATTCGGCACCATGTATCCTCGAGCATCCGTAATTCGTGAGTGTAAGGCTTCAAAGACAAAATATGCAGAAGGCTTAGTGAATGATACGAAATTTCATGTCTTATCTGAAAGATTTATTTATTTCCTCCAAGTTTCGAGCAAAAAATCCTTTAAAAACTAATAATTCACAAAAAAAAAAATCTTGAATACACATGTGTTCAACAAGTCAGAAGCCGAAATTGTTATCCTATTTTCGTGACGTCATTATTTTGGCACTTTGCAGTTTCCATAAAGACAACACACACAAAAAATATTTATTTTTTAAAAGGGGCAATAGGTCGTAACATATTGAAAACTAAAAAACTGAAGTAATTAAACATTTTATATAGTTTAAATCAATTAATTTGAAATTATCCTTGATATAAATATGAACTTTTTTTTTTTTAATTACTCAACTTTGAATCTTCGTTAAACTTATTTTCCTTTCTCATTTTTTATCCCACTGTATCAACCTAAAGGGTTTGCATGGATGTTTGGACCCTCTAAGCATCCTATATTTATATCATCACAAAGATCAATACAGATTTCAAAATTGCCATATTTCTAATGGGATATTATTTAAAATATTTTAGTTATTTTACATCTCTATGCGTAAGCACCTTTAGGAATGTGAAATCCAATGAAAAATTGCATTGACCTAACTAGGTCAAACAAATCACATGACCCTAGCCGCCATTTTGTAAACAACATAATACCCTTTTTACGGTAAATTTTCATGTCCGATTTTTCCACTTTTTGGGGTTTAAACTGTTCTTTAAATTTGGTATATAAAAAATAAGGGTATTTTGGCTAGTCCTCCCATGACAACAATTAACAAAACTGTTTAAGATGCATTTTATTGTTGAAATATGTCAGCAAATACATTGGCCATTGGGAAATAATTTAACAGTTCCAAATCGGCTGCAAGGACAAAGTCATGTGATATAAGCCCGAAAATAGTGACGTCACGAAAAAGGGAAGCTAACGAAAATGGAATGTCCAACGATTATTGTAATATAAAAAAAGTATTGTATGTAGGTTAATGCCGAATCCCTGTGTCTCGGAGACTCCAGTCAAGTCTTTTAAAAAACTTGTTCAAACTTCCTTTTTTGGACACCCGATATGTCTCTTGAATACATTGGGGTAGTCTCAATATTTCGCCGTTACATATTTCATTGTAACGGATGCGAACAGTCAAAATATAACATCGCATTTAGAGTACAGAATCCTGGACTAACACTGGGGACGCTTCTTCTAGGGTTCTTTTAGCCTAAAAAGCTGTTAGTTTTAACTGATTAGCCATTAGTCTTAAATATTCCGTCCACATTGCAAATGTGTTCACCACTAAAAAATGAAGTGGATGCCATGCAGTAGACACGTAAGATATTACGTCATTAAATGTGTAAACAATCTGCACTCGAGAACTTCGAAGAACACTTCTAAAAATAGATTTACTTTCTTATGTGCTATTTTTGTGATATTTATGCATAGGGACTTAGGGTCATATTTATTTCTTACATCATACAGTAAGCGTGGGAGTTTCAGATCACTAACGAAACAAATAGTGATAGCTAGAATAAAGGAATTGAGAATTTAAAAGAAACTTTTTGCAGTTTAATGGCAAAATATCCCACCTTTCATCTTATACGGGTAAATAAATCGACGGCGAAGCCGGCGATATTTCCCGTCAATAGGTAATGTGTATGAACTTTGCAAAAAATTGCTATACCGTCTTTCCTAAAATTGTGTCCAGAGCAAACTTTTCGATGCAGTGATATGCAGTCACGATACTCGTACGTTTTCATTGGATGAAAAGAAAATATCGAAACAAAAAAAACTTCTAGAGGAAATAATTAAATATGATAATACGTACACGATAAAGGAACAAGCACAAGTTATTTTATGTGTGATAATTTGCGTGTAATAACACTCGTCGTCTATTTCTAAAACGAGTTCAAATAAAAACTTGTAAGGGTTTTTTGACTTTCTGGAAGTTATAAATCCAAATTTCTGTAATATGACGTCATAATGTGACGTCATTCTATTAGTGGTGCAGAGGTAGAGCGTCGGCCTCTTGTATCAAAGGTCCCTGGTTCGAGTCCCGTGATGAGCGGGTCCTGACTTTTTTTTGTTTTTTTTGTTTTTGTTTTTGTTCTGGTATTTTGATTTGTTAATTCATTGTATTTGGTTCGAAACATTGTATGTATGTTTATAATCAATAAATATGTTCTATGTTCTATGTTCCTGACTTTGGGATTTAAGTCTCCAGGAAGCAGACATCGAGCGTGATTAATATAAGCTGAAAGCTTGTTTCACAATCGATGTAATATAAATAAGTTTAAACTAAATGAACCAAAAGGAAAACGACAGAAAGTATAGAAAACGTTAGTTTGACTTGTCACAAATGTAGTTCCGTAAATTATGGAATCGTTTTATTTGAAATACTTTATGAAGGGCAAGTTGATTATTTGTTGTACCTGTCATCATAATTTCATGGATGTAAATTCTTGGCTATATTTTAAAGTTAAATATAAGCTTAACCTGATGATGATTTTTATGTTCTTTGCTTAGGTCGGTAGGACTCGTAATTGACGTAAATAACTGATCGTGCTGCAAGCATGGGACTAACTGCAGTTCGCGGGGAATTATTCACCGATCACAACATATAATAAATGTTTACCCGAAATAGGTAGCACCTATAATCATATTATTTGTTGTCTGTCACACACATGAACATTGTTTTAGTGTTTAGTTTAGTTTAGTTATAAATACATGTCTCTGATTTGGGTCACAGGTTGTATGTTCAACCAATTTTTGCATCGATCTTTGACCGTCCAAAGGAGTTTTGTCAGAAGGACTGACGACTTTAGTAGGTCTGTGAAGCATTGTCATTGATCTAGTGAAACAAATTTACCACGAAGAGCATCTTAGGTCAGACAGTTATCCCATCGCCAGGAACATCCGTCAATGAATGCAAAACATTCAAATTTACAATACAGCTAGATCTTACCTACAAGAACGCCAAAATGATATTGTCTGTGTTAATATATGTTACGAAAACGAGAGGGATAAAAATTCTTACCTAAAACAAAGGGAATCGTAGCCGATAGGTTCTGGTTATAAGCCTTTACTGTAAACAAAAAAGTTATTGCCGTTATCTCGGGAACCAGCTTGATTTGGACGGATGTGACGTCGGCCGGATATGAATAAATGTCGGCCATGGTTCCCTGCTTTGTTCTATGTAATTTCATTTGGATTTCATGAGCTGGGCCGTTGTATCTTTGCACCCAATTTTTTTCCATACTGAATATAGGAAATTTCCCCTTATTAAGGTTAAACCTCATAACGAGCTCAAAGAAACATGTTGCTTGGCTGGAGAATGGATACCCCTTTATACTTCTTGGGAAGAAGGTATTAGAGTGTCACCATGGAAAAGACAGGAATTGGACGCACACAGAGAAAAGCAAAATGGTTTGAACAAATAATTTGTAATAAGCCATTTTTTGTCTAAAAATTGCAGAATGGTAACTTTCCCATGTGTTGCCTAAGGAATCTGCGATGTTTAAGTGGTTACCATAGGAGATTTGAAACCGGGTGTCCCGGGTCGATCCCAAGTCGCGGCATGAAGGTCACGGTGGAGTGTACTTGAGCAAGGCACATTTTCTAACTTACTGGTTTGTTTACCGAGGGATCATGAATAAGTGAACCGTGATATAACTGATATAATGTTGACACTGAGTAAAACCAAATTAAAAAAAAAATGTTAGTCAATCAAATATATTTTAAAAACTTTCAGATGGAGGTTATTATTGAAGTTAATTGCCCCAAACATTAAGGCATTAAAAGCACATAAAAGTCCTGCAATACATACACATGATCGCACATAAATGAAAATAAAAGATACAAAGCGTGTAAAGGTTCATTTATCTTTATTCACCACAGGTTACTTACACAATCTACTTCCCTTAGAAGAACTTTCTCATCATAGTTGTCTCCTTTACAAACCATGTAAATAGTCATTCCATTTTGACTTCCCTTCTAACTATTATCAATAAACTATTAACTGATAACATATTAACACTTGAATGTTATGATTTTCTTTTAAGTCTTCCACTAATTGTCAGGTACTGTTGCTGTACACAATATAGGGGTCTTTTAGGCCAGCCCATGTCATTCTTGAAAGTCCCCTCTCAGAGGGCATCCTGAAACGAAATATAACTTTTATGACAATACTCATATGAAGGGAAATTTGGAAACTCCCTTTAAATGAAAGTACAATAATTGAATAGAGTTGAAAACATGGTGACAAACGGAGAAATTGGTGGTTTTGAGCAATTTCTTCTTTTGTTGCCATGTTTTCAAAAATCCGACTGCTGCAGAGGCGTCAGAAAGCGTCTATATGAGGCAACGGGTTGTAAGTTATGTTCATTTAATTTAACTGTGTCAGTTAAAACATTTAAACACATATATCACTCTATTATGGTATGTAATTTGTTTAGTGTGTCTTATAATGTCATTAACCCTTTCCCACATACAACACATAGTGCAGCAGACTACATTGAAAACATCATGGGCAAAAATAAAGCAAATGTCAAATGTCTGTTCAAAATCAGGTAAAAACATGAACATTTACAATGTATTATTTCTCTAAACTATTTATTTCGCACATACAGACGCTTTCAGACACCTCTGCAGCAGGCGACTTTTGGAAACACAGTAGCAAAAGTAAAAATTGCTCAAAACTGCAGATTTGTTGTATGTGGGAAAGGGTTAAAGCAATTTTAACAGTATTTCTGTGATATTATTTTAGCCGGCTCCTTATACATGACGTGCTTCCTGGTTTCTATGTCCAGTACTCTATATCTCACTCCTCCCAGACATCTGGCTGCTTTCCCATATAGAACACTTTACCCCAAGTTTTGAAGCGTGATGGGAATACATGTACATTCATTATTCATGTACAATATACTCATTTTTGAGGCTACATGTTGAATTGGTCTCAGCATATTATACCTTTAAATGTCAGACAAAATGATCTGACACAAAATGAAATGGCTAGTGTAAAGACTAGATTAAAATGAACAAAACATATTAACAACAGTGTTCTAATATGCAGAGCGAGGAAGAAAGTGCCATATTAAATGTCCACAACATTTTTGAACTTTAGAGATTATCGATGACTTGCTAGCGGGCTTTGGGACTGATGGTTTTGGACAGGCACTCTCACTCTAGTCACAAAGTGGTCCAATCTCCTCATATAGGTACCACAAACGTTGTGGTTCCAGTCCTGGAAGTGGAAGTATGTCTGAGAGCCTGTCTGGAAGTATAGGATCTTTCTTCAAAACAGTAATTTCCACCTCTTGATCTTCTGCATGCTGTCTAGCAAAAATTATACCTGGTCGGGCTGATGTCATCCTACAATTAGTAAAAACGAACTATAAGAATGACAAAAATTACTTTCATATATAGACAAATTGAAACGTGCGCTCAATATTTCAAAGCAAACTGCAGAGTCCTAGATAAGATTATTATCACAATATCTATCATTTTCCTTTTTACCCAATGGTGTGGTACTCACAAGATTTGCCTCACTGAGTCGATTATTTTGAATACTAACAACATAGGGTTTTTTATCTGAAGCTTTTAATATCTTGAAATTATCTACAGCTTTGATACTATATATAAAATACAAAGTTATTACAACCTTATAAATAAAGAAGCACAACAAATAGTTCAAATAACATTTCAAACTAGAACTATCACTGAAGATGATAAATACCCCCAAAACAGCATATTGACCTACACCATAACTTAATAAGAAAAAAGGACCATAACTTTGTAAAATAACATGCAATTGTAACCCCTTTAGGATATTCACATCTGCTCTTGGTATAGAAGCTTCATGTAAAATGTTATTGAATTCCACCCAGTGGTTTGTAAGAAATAGGCCGGACAAAATATGGCTTACGGCCAACCGACCGACAGACAGACTGCCCGACACAGTGACTCCTATATACCCCCTCTTCTTCGAAGGGGATATAATAACTTATAAAAGAGACAAAGTCTTCAATTGATATGAATATCAAATTTTTAAAAAAAGTATTTCTTTTAACAAACCTGAAGTGATGGTATGACAGTAACTTCGGTAATGGCTTGAAAAACTCTCTTATGTACGGAGACCAGTTGTAGAAATCCACAGGTTTCTCTTCATCTTCAACAAGATGCGGGAAGTAATGACCATTCTGTGATGAATTTCGGACAGTCCCAGCAATATCTTCAAGTGAGCTGACATTAGAATTTCTCCAGCGAACCTGTAAATTGGTGAATATATCATTTTGACAAGACAATTTCAATTTTCATTACAACAAATACAGTATATTTCAAACCAAACCAAGGTTTTTGACAACACTGTGTAAAGAGGAGAAACTCCTACATTGGGTGCAATGCTTTCAATTCTACATTTGACCTATGATTGCAATTATTTAGATGTTACAATCAGAATACTGTTTTCAAAGTTCTTTAAAATTATGTGAGGTTAAATGTTATAGCATGCTTCCTAACATGGAACCATGAAGTTGTCTCACTGACCTAAGAAGTAATGTATTGGTTTAGGATAAATGAATTTTATATCCTTAAAACCTGTGTTACTGGAAGTTTCTTTCAAAACTATGATTTTAATAAAATTGATATATATATATATATATATATATATATATATATATACAAGTATATATACAGCACCTCTCGACCTCCTATATTGGATGCCGAATTAAAGCTACTTCAGAACTAGAAATATCACTGAAGGTGATGAATACCCCCAGCTGGTGCCTGACAATATACATATGTATGAGAAATTCAAGGGTCCATAACTCATTTAAAAATAATTCCAGTGCAACACGCCAACAATATGCACAGCTAGGCTTGGTATCAATCATTCGTGTGAAGTTATATTAATTTCTGATCAAGGGTTGCTGAGAAATAGTGTTCACAAAATATGGACATATACATGTATGTAAATATGTATGAGCAATTCAAGGGGCCATAACTCATTTAAAAATAATTCCAGTGCAACACGCCGACAATATGCACAACTTAGCTTGGTACCAATCATTCTTGTGAAGTTATATTAAATTCTGATCAAACGTTGCTGAGACACAGTGTTCACAAAATATGGACATATAGGTAATATGTATGAGAAATTCAAGGAGCCATAACTTATTTAAAAATAATTCCAGTGTAACACGCCGACAATATGCACAACTAGACTTGGTATCAAACATTCTTGTGAAGTTATATTAAATTCTGAGCAAGGTTGCTGAGAAATAGTGTTCACGTAATATGGACATATATGTAATATGTATGAGAAATTCAAGAGGCCATAACTCATTTAAAAATAATACCAGTGCAACACGCCCCCAATATGCATAACCAGGCTTGCTATCAATCATTATTGTGAAGTTAAATTGAATTCTGACTAAGGGTTGCTGAGAAATAGTGTTCACAAGAAATGTCCACAGACCAACGGACCGACAAACTGACCGACCGACGAGCGTGACTCCTATATAGCCCCCATATACTATGTATCTGGGGGTATAACTCTTTAGGAAAAGCAGATATATATTTTGTATTATTCATTTATGTTTATTTATGAACATACCTTCCATAAACCAAAATGCCAATCCGAGCTGAATTTGGTATGACCCGCTTCTATCATACTAAATATCGATGGTGTCATGCCTTCCAGTCATTGTGCGCCATAGTCCATAGCTGAAATTGGATATTTAAATTAAATTACTAGTGTTTAACCCTTTCCCACCTGCAATAAATCTGCAGCAGACGACTTTGAAAATATATTCGCAAAGGCATGACAAATCTCCACAAAAAAGGGTTTAATTAATAGAGTTAAAAACATTGTGGCTAAAGGAGAAATTGCCCATTCTGATCAATTACTTTTTTTGCCAAAATATTTTTCAAATGGATTCTGCTGCATATGTGTCAGAATGCGTCAATATGGGGGATAGGGCTAACCAAGTATTGTTTTCATACTCAAAAGACACTATGATTGTAGTTAATACACCAATATTTCATACTAAGTATTGTTAACAATTATCTGATGATTCTGAACAGTTTATTCCATTATAATAATACTAATTTGTTTATAAATAATAGACACAAAAATAATTATTTAGTGGACAAGAAACAATAGCTTCAAGAATGAAATTCAAGATATATAGCTGAAGACAATAACTGCTTACCCAATCACAGTATTGTTTTTGTTTTGACCAGAGCAGTTGTCCATATGTATGACAGCATGTTTTTCCCCATATCCGAGGCTCTCAAAATGGTGATGGAGCAGTGAGGTGACACTGTTAGCACCTTTACCACAGTCTGGAACTTTTCATCAACTAGATAGAAAATCTGAGTACCTGTAATTAATGTAAAATGGATTGAGCATATATATGCAATTTTTTATAATATACATTTGCAGGGACTTTTTCGCAATACATATGCTATCATTACACTTTTTTGAAAGGATATGTAAAGAAAAATATTGACAAATGAAACAACAACTTGGGGCCCTGTAGAACAAAGTTTGAAGTATAAACTGTTCATAATGAATTTCTCTGACTTCTTATAATTACTTTTCTGAAAAAATTAGTTTGTATTGTATAAAGGAAAGGGTTGTTACACTAGTGTTAACTAGTGAACTGTTTGAGTGTAATTAAATATATTCTATATATATTTTCCTATTACCTGAAGATTCACAACATACTCCAACAACTGACATTTGCGTGGAGTCTTGAAATATAGAGGGCCAACTTGTTGTGCCTGATGGGGGTAAAATACCTTCTGTGCATAATCAAAGCTATAATGCAACTTTACATCGAACTCACCAGAACTTTGTCCTGAAAAAGAAGATTTTTTTTAGTCCATATTTCAAAAACTTTACCCACAAAGGACAGATTTGTACGAAAGCCTATTAGGACCATCTGAGAAAAAAAATATAACGTCAAGTCGTAATAACGCGAAAAAAGGCGTTATAATGCGAAAAAAGGCGAAATAACGCGAAACAAGGCATAATAACGCAAAGAAAAGGCGTAATAATGCGAAGTAAGGCGTAGTAACGCGAATAAAGGCATTATAACGCGAAACAAAAGGCGTAATAACGCGAAATTAAAGGCGTATTCACGCTAATAAAAAAGCGTTATAACGCGAAATAAATGCGTAATAACGCGAAAATAAACGCGTAATAACGCGAAATAAAGGCGTAATAACGCTAATAAAAAGCGTGATAACGCGAAATAAAGGGCGTAATAACGCGAAAATAAACGCGTATTAACGCGAAATAAAGGCGTAATAACGCTAATAAAAAGCGTTATAACGCGAAATAAAGGCGTAGTAACGCGAAAATAAACGCGTAATAACGCGAAATAAAGGCGTTATAACGCTAAACAAAGGCGTATTAATGCTAATAAAATGGCGTTATAACGCGGAAAAAAGGCGTAATAACGCGAAATAATGGCGTTATAACGCCTTTTAGCTATATATATATAAATCGATTACTGCTTTAAAGACTCTTTTCAACCATGGAACTACGACCCAGATCAACCAATTCGCTATGTTTTTTCATTGGCTGAGCTACGATTTACGATCCAGATCGACCAACTCGCTATGTTTTTATATTGGCTCACCTACGATCTAAGACCCAGATCAACTAATTCGAATTTTTAATTCAGTGGCTGAGCTACTATCTAACACCCAGATCAAACAATTTTCTAATTTTTTCAGTGGCTGAGCTACGATCTACGACCAAGATCAACCAATTAGCTATGTGTTTTGAGTGGTTGAACTACGATCTATGACCCGTATCAACCAATTCGCTATGTTTTTTCATTGACTTAGCTACGATCTACGACCCAGATCAACCAACTAAGTATATTTTTTCATTGGCTGAGCTAAGATCTACGAGCCAGATCAGCCAATCCGCTATGTGATTTGAGTGGCTGACCTACAACCCAGACCAACCAATTCGCTATGTGTTTTGAGTGGTTGAGCTACGATTTACGACCCAGATCAGCCAATACGCCATGTGTTTTCATTAGCTGAGCTACGATATACGACCCAGATCAACCAATGCGCAATGTTTTTTTCATTAGCTGAGCTACGATCTACGACCCAGAACAACCAATTCGATATGGGTTTTCAGTGGCTGAGCTACGATCTACGATCCAGATAACCAATTCGCTATGTTTTTACAATGGCTGAGCTACGATCTACGACCGAAATCAACCAATTCGCAATGATTTTTTATTGGTTGAGCTACGATCTACGACCCAGATAAGCCACTTTTGTATGTTTTGTCAGTGACTAAGCTACGATCTACGACCGAGATCAACCAATTAGCTTAATATGTGTTTTGCGTGGTTGAACTACGATCTACGATCCAGATCAACCTATACGCCATGTTTCTTCAATGGCTGAGCTACGATCTACGATCCAGATAACCAATTCGCTATGTTTTTACAATGGCTGAGCTACGATCTACGACCGAAATCAACCAATTCGCAATGATTTTTTATTGGTTGAGCTACGATCTACAACCCAGATAAGCCACTTTTGTATGTTTTGTCAGTGACTAAGCTACGATCTACGACCGAGATCAACCAATTAGCTTAATATGTGTTTTGCGTGGTTGAACTACGATCTACGATCCAGATCAACCTATACGCCATGTTTCTTCAATGGCTGAGCTACGATCTACGATCCAGATAACCAATTCGCTATGTTTTTACAATGGCTGAGCTACGATCTACGACCGAAATCAACCAATTCGCAATGATTTTTTATTGGTTGAGCTACGATCTACAACCCAGATAAGCCACTTTTGTATGTTTTGTCAGTGACTAAGCTACGATCTACGACCGAGATCAACCAATTAGCTTAATATGTGTTTTGCGTGGTTGAACTACGATCTACGATCCAGATCAACCTATACGCCATGTTTCTTCAATGGCTGAGCTACGATCTACGAACATTGTGAATTGGTTGATTTCGGTCGTAGATCGTAGCTCAGCAATTGTAAAAAACATAGCGAATTGGTTGATCTGGGTCGTAGATCGTAGGTGAGCCAAAATAAAAACATAGCGAGTTGGTCGATCTGGGTCGTTGATCGTAGCTCAGCCACTGAGAAAAACATGGCGTATTGGGTGATCTGGGTCGTAGATCGTAGCTGAACCACTCAAAAGACATAGCGAGTTGGTTAATCTGGGTCGTAAATCGTAGCTCAGCCAATGAAAAAACATAGCGAATTGGTTGATCTGGGTCGTAGATCCATGATTGAAAAAGAGTCTTCAAAGCAGTAATCGATTTATATATATAGTTAAAAGGCGTTATAACGACTTTATTTCGCGTTATTACGCCTTTTTTCCGCGTTATAACGCCCTTTTTCCGCGTTATTACGACTTTATTTTTGCGTTACTACGCCTTTCTTTCGCGTTAAATCGCCTTTTATAAGCATTAATACGCCTTTGTTTAGCGTTATTACGCCTTTATTTTGCGTTATTACGCGTTTATTTTCGCGTTATTACGCCTTTATTTCGCGTCATAACGCTTTTTATTAGCGTTAATACGCCTTTAATTTCACGTTTTTACGCCTTTTTTTCGCGTTATAATGCCTTTATTCGCGTTACTACGCCTTACTTCGCATTATTACGCCTTTACTTTGCGTTATTATGCCTTGTTTCGCGTTACTTCGCCTTGTTTCGCGTTACTTCGCCTTTTTTCGCATTATAACGACTTTACGATATATTTTTTTCTCAGATGGTCCTAACAGGCTTTCGTAGATTTGCAGCAGATGACTTGTAAAACAATAACTAAAACATATGGAATCTCTCTAAAGAAGTAATAACTTGTGTTGTGTCAAATATGGCAAGTGGAGTGTTGCAATATTGTATAAAACAAATATATGGAGTAAAAAATATTTATCACATAAATACCCTTATTTTCAAGTTGAGAAAAATCACGGAACAACGATATCCAACATGTGTGATATTAAAAACACGTCATACACGCGACTACTGATGACGTCATTTTGACCTTTATCTTTATTATGTTTATTGTTAAGTTGTTAAATTTTACACATTGAAAAATGCAATAATACGTCATTTTGAATAAATAACGAGTCTTAATTGTTTAAAACATTGTTTTTTTTTTCTTCTTATTCAAAAATGATGAGGACTACTTTTTTATGCGGTGAATCACAAGTTCTCATGAAGAATAGGTTATTCGGTCTTTGTTTTGATGTTGTCAATATTTTTCATTAAAACACACTGTTTAGGTGTGATAAAAAGAATCCATCACTCATCACTCGTTTTTCTTTGGAGAAGATTTCTTAAATTCGTCTCGAAAAAGAGAGTTATTAACCTCGCCAAGAGGCTCGGTTAATAACCGTCTTTTTCTAGACTCATTTAAGAAATCTTGATCTCCAAAGAAAACTCATGATGGATCCTATATATATATGGGGTAAACAAAATATATATATGGAGTAAAAAAGAATAAAAATGTATGGTAAAAAAATATATATATGGAGTAAAAAAAAGATATACATATGGAGTAAAAAAAATATATATATGGAGTAAAAAAATAAATATATGGATTAAAAAAAAATATATGGAAAAAAAAAAATATATATATATGGAGTAAAAAAAATATATACATATGGAGTAAAATAAAAAATGTATGGAGTAAAAAAAAAATATGGAAAAAAAAATATATGGTAAGAAAAAAAAAATATATGGAGTAAAAAAAATATATATGGGGTAAAAAAAAAATATATGGAGTAAAAAATAAATATATATGGACTATAATTTGAATTGTGGGATAGACATATCATTTTGTAACAACGCATTTCATTGGCTCGTATATTCCAATATGGCAGCACGCTTAAGAAGGCATTTCAGCAATATCCACTAGTCTCTCACTCTCTCTCTCTCTCTCTCTCGTCTCTCTCTCTCTCTCTCTCTCTCATCTGTCTCTCTCTCTCTCTCTCGTCTCTCTCTCTCGCTCTCTCTCTCTCTCTCATCTCTCTCTCTCTGTGTGTCTCTCTCTGTCTCGCTCTGTCTCTCTCACTATGTCTGTCTGTCTGTCTCTCTCTATGTCTGTCTCTCTCTGTGTCTCTCTGTGTCGCTTTCTGTCTCTTGTCTCTCTCTCGGTCTCTCTGTCTCTCTCTCTGTGTCTCTCTGTCTCTCTTTGTCTGTCTCTCTCTCGTCTCTCTGTCTCTGTCTCTCTCTCTGTCTCTCTGTCTCTCTGTCTCTCTTTGTCTTCTCTCTCTCGGTCTCTCTGTCTCTGTCTTTCTGTTGCTGTCTCTCTGTCTCTGTCTGTCTGTCTCTCTCTCTGTATGTCTGTCTGTCTCTCTGTCTCTGTCTGTCTGTCTCTGTCTCCCTCTCTGTCTATTTGTCTGTATGTCTGTCTGTCTGTCTGTCTGCCTGTCTGTCTCTCT
>JASEVX010000011.1:11668437-11848437 GCA_031761405.1 Serripes groenlandicus
ACACACAGATCTATCCATACTGGTGTTCCATCTGCCATCTTTCATTAGAAAAATTAACAGTGAGAAGCAGGTTTTCACCATTCTTAAAATTTTATTTGTTTTTAGCAGGCAATAAAATTTCTTTATAGCCTCAAAGGTACGAATAGTGAAATTATAATAATAATGTTGGCCTTAGGTGTGCGCGTTTTCTGTTATAGAGAGCGCCGTCCGTACTTTTTACTTTGTAATTTCGGTCGGTTCCGTCATTTATTCTGCATTGTTGCCAATTACTGTCCTTCTTCTTAAAATAGACAGACTGATCCTCATTTAGCTTTGGATGATCATTTTTATTTCTATCGAATGACCGCTTTACTGATTTCTTCCTTGAAATCCATTCCTTCGTTCGCTACATGGCTCGATTTCTATTTTCTGAGGCAACATTGTTCGGGGTTTCAGTTTAAGAAGCATTTATGCTGGACTTAGCATTGTGTCAGCCCTTAGTGTGTTGCTCTGTTCCAATATGGCTTCTAAAGGGTCATTCTTTGACTGATGACACTTAATTAACATGTTTTTCATGGTTTTAACCCCTGACTCTGCTTTTCCGTTCGATGATGGGTGGTCAGGAGATGTAATGTGGTGTTTTGTGTAAATATCTGTTTTCGGTTTGGAATGATAAACTTCCGGAATTTCCTTTAGTTATTTGCAGTCATCTCCCTTGACCAAGGACCACAACTCGGCTTTTTACGGAATGTTCACGGATTTAGCCGAATACCCCATATTCTGGAATCAATCGGAACGCCTCGGGTAATTCCGTCATCCTTCATCACCCGGGTTAAATATGGAGTTCCTCCCCCTTATTACTATGTAAAGGAAGTCGGGAACCAGATTAACCCGAATATAGTTCGTTATCGGAAATTAACCAGACAAGGTCAAATGGAAGCAATTCAGTTTCCATAGGGGAACCATTATAGCGTTTTGGGCTATGGCTCTTTCACAACAGTTAAAAAAAACATGTTATCATATTTTTTTTTTTTTAGCTATGACGTTAAATCAAAGGTCACCCTTATTCCGCAATGAATTTAATTTTTAATTTCAGAAAAAACATGTTGTTCTGAAAATGGCTCCTAAGCTGTCAATAAAGCTAAAGGCAAACAATGTTTTGATCACAAATAAGTCAAAGGGTATTCAACTTTATTAAAAAACACTTTCAACTTTCAACAAAATCATTATTGTTCAATGGGAGACCACTTCATTCTTATGAATTCATATGAAATTCCGTCCACAAAATTGTCTGCCCGGCAAGTCGATTCGATTTACTTCCCTTTGACCACAATATACATAATGTTGGGGTTTACAACTTCTACACCAAGACGAGAATTTTGTAAAATTAAGTACTCCGGAAAATATGAAATCCGAATTGGTCCATATTGAATTTATCTCTCCCCTGCCCTCTCTACTTAAACAACAGGGCCATGATGGCCCCGGATCGCTCAATTGATTATTTTTCTTCAATTTAGCCATATAAGCCCCGCCCCCTGGCGGCCATAGTTTCCGACCAATCAACTTGGCTTGAAGGAATCTGATAGAGGGTCACCCTAGGAACATTTCTACAACATTATTTGAAAATCGTCCTGACACTTTCGGAGGAGAAGATTTTTTAAGTTTTCACTATAGCCATATCATGCAAAATAGCCCCGCCCCCTGGTGGTCATGGTCTTTCACCAATCAACATGGCTAGAAAGAAACTGATAGTGTCATCAAAGGAACATTTCTACAAAATTATTTGAAAATCGGCCCAACACTTTTGGAGGAGAAGATTGTTTAAGTTTTCACTATAGCCATATCAGGCAGTATTGCCCTGCCCACTGACGGCCATGTTTTCCGACCAATCAACATGGCTTGAAGGAATCTGATGGTGGGTCACTTAAGGAACATTTCTACAAAATCATTTGAAAATCGGCCTTACACTTTCGGAGTAGAAGATTTTTAAGTTTTCACTATAGCCATATAAGGCAAAATAGCCCCGCCCCCTTCTGGCGGCCATGTTTTTCGACCGATCAACATAGCTTGAAGGAATCGTATAGAGGGTCATCCAAGGAATATTTTATCAAATTTTTTTGAAAATCTGCCAACCAGTTTGGGAGAAGAAGAATTTTTAAGGTTTTTTCTGGTAAAGTCATTGAGAGGTTGCTTTCTGTGAAGTTTCATCTCAATTGACCCACTGGTTACTGATGAGAAGATGTTGACGCATGACGGGCGACGCACAGCGGACAAAAGGCGATCACAATTATTCAGCTTGAGCAAAGCTCAGGTGAGCTAAAAATCCGGTCATTTTTTGTCAAAAGTCTACTTATACAACACTCAATAGATATTAGCCTATCTATGTTTTAACGAAATCTAGTGCCCGGTTTAAGATATTAAATATATACAAAACGACGCTGGGGGGGGGGGGGGGGGGGGGGGGGGGGGGGGTGCAAGCGGTGAGAGGATTCCCATCATCCTGCACCTCCACACGGTGTAATCAAGCTCTCCTTGTCTACTATTTAGTCTTTTGATAAAATATTGAGTTGAGTTTAAGTATGTTGAACCAGTTTCCCATATACATAAATACTATTTTCAATTAAGTATACTTTCTTTCAAAAATAGTATGTGGTGTATAACCTGTTTACACATATACGATTGACTTTTCCATCCTCTGTAGCATAGTCCATATAAAACGTTGCGGAAAAGAATGCATCTTCTTCTTTTTCTGAAAACTTTTAATACAAAACTAAAACTATCACTGAATGTGATTAATACCCCCCAAACGCCGCCCTGGTAGGAAAGGTAGTGAACTATTTAGAAACTCCACCTTAAAATGACAATGTTATCGATCGGATTATTCTTGTTTTGTTCATTTTTGGATTGTATTTGTAAAAATTAGTAAATAAAGCATTTTTAATTGTTATGCAGTGCACAATCTTTAATGGAAATTTAAGTATTTGAGTTATGCTGAGGGACCCAATGAAGAGAAATAAACAAAAGAGCAACAGAGAAATACAATCACGCCTCCTTTGCTTAAACTCCATGTATTCATCAATTTGGTTATTCCATGAACTTTATTGAGAATGTTATCACTGATGGCCTGTTTTATGAAGAAGAAAAATGTATAGAATAATGTTTTATTAAATTCCATCCAGTAGTTTTCAAGTTATATTCCGGACACAAAAAAATACAGTAACAAAGGAAACTGACTGTATTTAGCTAAAATAGAGTTATGGTTCTTGTATACTGTACTTCCTGTCATTGTGGAGGCCATTGTGTGAAGTTTTATTAGATTCCATCTAGAAGTTATTAAGTTATTCTCCGGACAAGAAAATTTAACAAAGGCCAATAACTCTGTAATTGTGTAAATTAGAGTTATGGTTACTGTACACTGCACTTCCTCTCAATGTGCTCTACCATTGTGTGATGTTTTATTATATTCCATCTAGTAGTTATTAAGTTATTCTCCGGACAAGAAAAAGTAACTAAGGGCAATAACTCAGTAATTGGGTAAATTAGAGTTATGGTTCCTGTACACTGCACTTACTCTCATTGTGTTCTCTTAGTCAAACAGTTTTCATCCGATCTTCACAACACTTGTTCAACATGTGTGTGGGTAAGATGTATCAGCCAAATTCGCACGCACGCATGTACACATGACATAGGCTCGACTGGATTTCAGCCAATGGAGCTAAAAATTGCTCTTAATGAAAAACGTCTCCATTCGTCACAATAGCTTCAAATGTACTCTGCAGCAGAGGCATAACAAACAAGTCTACCTGAGGAAAAGAGTTTAAACTCATTTACTTGTCATGATCCAAATGTTTTAGTCCGAAAATCTAGCGACAGTTTCTTTAAGTAAGAGGGTATAACAACGAGTGGGTCATTGGGATTGTTTGTTGAGTCGCTTAAGGTTGTGTATTCGACTCACAACCAATTATTGTGTGAAAATATTTTTTACTTGAGTTGTGATCTCGTGAAATCTTTCCAGACCGAATACCTGTACCAGATACCCTATCATGTTTTAACAATGTTTACAAGATAACAAATTCATACATAATAATAGTAATCTCATTTATCAAATAATTAAAAATTAATACACATGTACATCAACAATCTTTCTGATTAATATAAAATTTTATTTTTTAAATTTTTCTTCACTTATGAAACACTTTGATAATAATCTGACCATACTTCTCCTCTGAACCCTTTCCCACCTGCAGACGCATTTTGACGCAATAGCAGCAGACGACTTTTGAAAACAATGCGGCCAAAGGTGAAATTGCTCATGATGAGCAGTTTCTCCTTTGGCCACTATGTTTTCAATTATATTCATTAATTACACCATCTTTTGTAGAGACTTTAAGTGTTTTTGCCTAGTAATTATCAGAGTTCTCTGCTGCAGATTTGCTGTATGTTGGAAAGGGTTAATGTCAAATGGTGAATAAGACTCCATAACCATTTACCCAATATGATATTTTAAAGTTGATGAAATGTTTTTCATACAGAGTTGCAAACATTGATGGAAAAAGAAAAATTGCTTCTTTTATTTTAATCATAAAGGTGTAACACTTTCCAACATATAGCAAACCAGAAGCAGACGATTTAGAAACATTAAGGCACAACTTTGGCGAATCACTATTAATGAAAGTATACTTATAGAATACTGGTAAAAACATTGTGGCAAAAGGATAACTAATTGTTCATAATGAGCAACTTTTCCTTTTGCCACAACGATCTAATATTTCATCTGCTGCAGATATGTAATATGTTTGCATATAGGAAAGGGCTGAAATAATCAAAATATAATGTTATGGCTTTATTTTGTTTAACACAAATATACAGAACTGTACCTCTAACCCCTTTTCTCATATAGACGCTTTCTCTGACGCTTCTGCAGCAGAAGCCTTTTGAAAACATAGTGACAAAAGAAGAAATTGCTCAAAACGAGCAATTTCTCCTTTTGCCACAATATTTTCCACTTTTAATCATAGGTTATCCATTCAACTATAGAGAGTTTCCATTTTTTAACAAAATATGTTCAAAGTCGTCTGCTGCAGAATTGTCATATATGACAAATCTGCATTATACAACTTTGATTACACATCAACAAAATATGTTTAATCTCTATAAATGAAAGCATAAATATTGTATTCATTTGAAAACAGTGTGGCAAAGGGAGAAATTGCTTAACTTCACCTTTTGTCAATAATGAACAAATTCTCCTTTTGCCACAATGTTTTCAAAAGTCATCTGCTGAATATTTGTCACAATATGGGTGTATATTGGAAAGGGTTAACCCTTTCCCTCATATAGACGCTTTTTGACGCCTCTGCAGCAGACGGCTTTTTGAAAACATAGTGACAAAAGAAGAAATTGCACAAAACGTGCACAATGTTTTCCACTTTTTGTCATAAGTTATACATTCAATTATAGAGATTTTTCAGTTTTTGACAAAATATGTTCAAAGCCGTCTGCTGCAGAATTGTTGTATCAGGGAAAGGGTTAAACTAATAATCGACACATAATTTCATGGCTTTTTTTAGCTAAACACAAATATATACTAATTTACCTTTAACTCTTGCGACATAATATATTAAATCTGCAGCAGACAGCTTTGAAAACACATGGACCAAAATATTGTTAACCCTTTCCCTCATACGACAATTCTGCATCAGACGACTTTGAACATTCTTTCTTGTCAAAAAAAGAAAATCTCTATAATTCAATGGATAACCTATGACTAAAAGTAGAAAACATTGTGCCAATAGGAGAAATTGCTTGTTTTGAGCAATTTCTTCTTTTGTCACTATGTTTTCAAAAAGCCATCTGCTACAGAGGCTTCTCTATAAATTAAAGTATAATGATAATATTCAGTTGATAGAAAATATTAATTACAAGTAACTACTTCATTTGCAAATAATGAACACTTTCTGCTTTTTCCACACTATTTTCAAAAGTCGTCTGTTGCAGATGTGTCAAAATGTATCTGCATAAAGAAAGGGTTTAAATAAAAGTAAACAAAAAATATTAAAGTTGATTGCTTTTAAAAAGATCTGAGGAGACAACGGTATTATGTCATAAATAACATATACAACACAGATTTATAGTATACAGGGGTGAGAAAAGTAAAAGAGATTATGAGTTGGCCGCATAATATGAAATGACTTCATGTATTAAGTCACCACCTATGAAGGTACCTATTTAATTTAATATAGTGCCGTAACAAGAGCGCCGCGGAGTGAATGCCAACGCTTGTCTGTTTTTTTGTCTCAGTCAAAAAAAGGGCATTACTGAATAATTATTAAAGCCAGAGTTCTGGGACTTAATACAGACATGCCTAGTGTTCCAAGGAATATGTGTACCAAGTTTCATTTGAAAATGTTGAACGCTTTTGAGTAATATTAAGGTTAAACCTATGTATTTTAAAGTCCAAAAAGGGGCATTACTGAATAATTATTTTTAGCCAGAGTTCTGTGACTTGGTATAGACCTGCCTATTGTTTCCTAGGACCATGTGTACTAAGTTCCATTTGAATATGTATAATTGTTTAGATTTATGAGTTAAGGTTAAAGTTTTGTGACAACGCAGACAACGATGCCAAGGGTGTCACAAAACCCCTTTTTCTTTCTTAAAAAAACCCAGACAAGCTAAAAATAGCTTCTTTTATCAAAATATTACATCCAGTAATAACTTCAATGGAAATTAATCAGAAATGAAAACAATTACATTTTGAGCAATTTCTCCTTTTCCCACAATGTTTTCAAACTTCAGTGCTGAAAAGATATCAAATGTTGTCTGTATCAGGAAATGGATGATTGACAAAGCACGCTTCATCAAAAATACTTTTCTTACCTATCGATAATCATTGCATTATAATGATTGTCTCAGGTACAACAAATCTGCAACAAACAAATTTGAAAATCGTGGCAATAAAAATATAATCAAGAGCACCGCCGAACCAAAGCTGGTCTGTTTTTCCTAAGTCGAACAAGACCTCGGGCTGAGGGTGTCTCGCCCTTCTAAGAAAATCAGATATTAAATGGTATCACTATGCAAAAAGAAAGTAAAGTTGATGAAATGTGAAAAAGTAAGTGTCTGTCAATGCATTGTTATCAACATGTCATGATAAATAATAAACTCAGTACATGTGTATATATCTTAATATATTTATTCACACATGAAGTAAAGAG
Source organism: Serripes groenlandicus (assembly GCA_031761405.1). Taxonomy (NCBI): domain Eukaryota; kingdom Metazoa; phylum Mollusca; class Bivalvia; order Cardiida; family Cardiidae; genus Serripes; species Serripes groenlandicus. The sequence continues at coordinate 11,675,634 of JASEVX010000011.1, forward strand.
TGATCAATAATACTGCATTAAATTCCAAATAATTGCAATTACTATGATACTGCACAATTATGACCTTGACCCTGAACATTTTGACGTTGATGGATGTCCCATGACCAAACAATACATCTGACAAAGTTTCAGAAAAATTCCAGCAGGGGTTGCTGAGATATAAGAAAGGGTCAAGTTCTGCACAATTATGACCTTGACCCTGAAAATTATGACGTTGACAGATTTCCCATGACCAAACAATACATCTGACAAAGTTTCAGAAAAATTCAAGCAGGGGTTGCTGAGATATAAGAAAGGTTAAGTTTTGAGGTTAAGTTACCTAACAAAGGTCAAGTTCTGCACAATTATGACCTTGACCCTGACAATTTTGACGTTGACAGATGTCCCATGACCAAACAATACATCTGACAAAGTTTCAGAAATATTCCAGCAGGGGTTGCTGAGATATAAGAAAGGGTCAAGTTCTGCACAATTATGACCTTGACCCTGAAAATTATGACGTTGACATATGTATCATGACCAAACAATACATCTGACAATGTTTCAGAAAAATTCAAGCAGGGGTTGCTGAGATATAAGAAAGGTTAAGTTTTGAGGTTAAGTTACCTAACAAAGGTCAAGTTCTGCACAATTATGAACTTGACCCTGAACATTTTGACGTTGACAGATGTCCCATGACCAAACAATACATCTGACAAAGTTTCAGAAAAATTTAAGCAGAGGTTGCTGAGATATAAGAAAGGTTAAGTTTTGAGGTTAAGTTATCTAACAAAGGTCAAGTTCTGCACAATTATGACCTTGACCCTGAACATTTTGATGTTGACAGATGTCCCATGACCAAACAATACATCTGACAATGTTTCAGAAAAATTCAAGCAGGGGTTGCTGAGATATAAGAAAGGTTAAGTTTTGAGGTTAAGTTACCTAACAAAGGTCAAGTTCTGCACAATTATGACCTTGACCCTGAACATTTTGACGTTGACAGATGTCCCATGACCAAACAATACATCTGACAAAGTTTCAGAAAAATTTAAGCAGAGGTTGCTGAGATATAAGAAAGGTTAAGTTTTGAGGTTAAGTTATCTAACAAAGGTCAAGTTCTGCACAATTATGACCTTGACCCTGAACATTTAGATGTTGACAGATGTCCCATGACCAAACAATACATCTGACAAAGTTTCAGAAAAATTCAAGCAGGGGTTGCTGAGATATAAGAAAGGTTAAGTTTTGAGGTTAAGTTACCTAACAAAGGTCAAGTTCTGCACAATTATGACCTTGACCCTGAAAATTTTGACGTTGACAGATGTCCCATGACCAAACAATACATCTGACAATGTTTCAGAAAAATTCAAGCAGGGGTTGCTGAGATATAAGAAAAGATATAGCTATTTGTAAAAGCGGCCGCCGTCGCCGGAAAAGTGACTGCTATGTCTCACTCCACTATCGTGGGCGAGACAAAAAGGGGCCTTCCTGATCAATTATTAAAGCCAGAGTTATGAGACTTGGTACAGACATGCCTAGTGTTCCTAGGACCATGTGTACCAAGTTTCATTTGAAAATGTTGAATGCTTTTGAGTAATATTAAGGTTAAACCTTGTGTATGAATTTTGTAGTCCAAAAAGGGGCATAACTGAATAATTATTAAAGCAAATGTTATCCTACTTGGTATAGACATGCATAGGGTTTCTAGGAACATGTGTACCAAGTTTCATTTAGATATGTGTAACTGAGTTTGAGTTATGAGATAAGGTTAAAGTTTTTTGACGACAATGCCGTAAAGGGTATCACAATAGCGCGTCTGTTTTCGAAGAATAAAGAAGTGCTAATAAAACTCTTTAAATTAGATGATAATTACTGGATATGGTTGAAAACATTGTGCCAAGAGTTTAATTGATTGGGGTTTAACGCAATTTTCAACAATTTTTCAGTCATACCACGGTGACCAGTTCACCTAATTATGTTTCCTGGTTTTCTCACACCAGTACCCCACACAACAAACAGTGACTTTTGTCAAACTTCAGAAAGAATGTTGGCCGAGCTGGGGTTCGAACTCACAACCCCTGGATTGACAACCCGCAACCTTGGTCAAGAGTCACGGATGCGTCTCCATTTTGGGAAAGGTTTAAAACATCAACAATCTAATGAAAGCCAGACCGTAAACTTTGTTGCAGAAGCTACTCGCTCATACAAGGGAAATATTAGGTCTTATTTCAATGAGATTAAAATAAAAACTCCCAATTTATTGAATACTAATGTAATCACAAAAAGAAATTTTAATCTATGCCTTTCGGGTGGAGCCAAAAGATGGCACTGGCTGAGGAATAGGGACAGGAAAATCTATATCAGGTTCGCTTCCTTTCAGAGGATAGCCCGGTAAAAAATACAGCTTCTGTTTCAGCGAGGATCGAACTTCACACAGCTTGATAAATTGGCCGCTATTTCCATCCTTTTGAAGCTGATTTATCTGAAAATAAAATGGATGCAAGTCAAGGGTACATCTTATTGATTAATTGAGGGTGTCTCCAGTACATTGTTGTACATTTGACCCATTTCCCACATATAGATGCTTTCTAATGCCTCTAAGGCACATGACTTTTGAAAACATAGCGACAAAAAGAGAAATTTCTAAATAATGAGCAATTTCTCCATTTGCCACAATGTTTTCAATCTTTTTCAGTAATCATACCTGAATTCCCATGTTTTTTGTCTAAATGTTTCAAGGTCGTCTGCTGCAGATTTAGTGCATGTGGGAAAAAGTTAAGTGTCTATGTATACAACTAAGAACAGAGTTAGTAACCAATCCAGGCTACAGAAAAAAAGCCCACTGAAGTCAAATTGTATACTATCTTCCACAGCTCTAGAAAAGCGGATTTTTTTATCTTCTAAAATCCTTAATTTACCCTCAAACCCAACTAGAACTATCACTGAAGATGATAAATACCCCCTAAACAGCACCTTGACCTACACCATAACTTAATTAGTAAAAGGGCCATAACTCTGTAACATATCATGCAATTGTAACCCTTTTAGGATATGCACATCTCCTCTTGGTATAGAAGCTTCATGTAAATTTTTTATTGAATTCCACCCAGTGGTTTGTAAGAAATAGGCCGGACAAAATATGGCTTCCGACCGACCGACCGACAGACAGACTGCCCGACACAGTGACTCCTATATACCCCCTCTTCTTCGAAAGGGGTATAATGATGTTGGTACTCAAAAGAATCGTCTCATTTGGTTGGATGATAAGATATGATGAGATATCGTGGGGGAAAGAGATGTATACTCCTCCTTATCTGGACCTCTGCTATCTTCTACATGTAATTCTACACAATTAACCCTTTCCCTCATACGACAATTCTGCAGCAGACGACATTCAACATATTTTGTCAAAAAATGGAAAATCTCTATAATTAAAAGGATAACCTATGACTAAAAGTGGAAAACATTGTGTCAAAAGGAGAAATTGCTTGTTTTGAACAATATCTTCTTTTGTCACTATGTTTTCAAAAAGCCGTCTGCTGCAGAGGCGTCAGAAAGCATCTATATGAGGGAAAGGGTTAATAGGGCCATTATACTTCTGAAGTATGTCAGGCTTATTTAGATCACAACGTACAAACAACCACCTTCAGAGGCAATTCAAAACAAATTGAAAACTTTTACAGTCAGGGTTTGGCTCAAAAGAGTTCTTCATAGAAGGTGAATATGGAAGACCGTGACTTCACAGGGCGAAAAAGTCCCGAAGGTCAAATTTTAAATAATGCGGCCCATGTTAGGTTCAGTAACTGGACAGAAAATAGAAAAGTATGATCACTTAGCACAAATGTACAGTTTGCTGTACACCAAGGAGGGCAGGCTTTACTACCATTTTTAAGGTCTTACAGACAGAACAAAAGCCCTGGGTTTAAATATCCTATTGACAGTATTGCACACTTTTCTTGCAAGAATTACATCAGAATAATGATTAAAATGATCTCTGTCTTAAAATATTTGTCAAGGGGGTTTGAGAGTAGGTATTTGAAAAAAAAGAGACTGGAGAGAGCATAACTAACTGTGCACTTTGGTGAGACTGTGGTTTAACCCTTTCCCACATACAGACGCTTTCTGACGCCTCTGCAGCAGACGTCTTTTGAAAACAATGTGCCAAAAGAAGATATTGCTCAAAACGAGCAATTTCTCCTATTGCCACAATGTTTTCAACTTTTTTCAGTAAATATACCCTCATTTATAGGGATTTTCTCTATTTTTGTCCACATGTTTCCAAAGTGGTCTGTGGTCTGCTGCAGATTATTTGTATGTTGGAAAGGGTTAAAAGTTTCCCGCATACAACAAATCTAAACCATGATGACTTTAGAAAATATCTAGACAAAAATTTTGAACACAATAAAAGCATGATTATTGAATATATTTGGAACATTGTGGCATATTAGCAATTTCTCCTTTTGCCACAATTTTTATACAAAGTATAATTATTGAACCAAAGCCGAGCACCGGTAGCTCAGTCGGTAGCGACGCGGGCTGTCAATCCAGGGGTTGTGAGTTCGAATCCCGGCTCGTCTTCAACCAATGGGCTTAGTCTATGTGGAAAAGCAGCCAGTTGCTTGGGAAGATTGTTGTGTGGAGTACTGGTGTGAGAAAACCAGGAAATGCATGAGTAGGTGAACTGGCCGCCTTGATATAACTGAGAAATTGTTAAAAACGGCGTTAAACCCCAATCAATCAATATTGAACCAACTTGAAATCATTGTGGAAAATGAGTAAGGTCTCAATGGATTAAAAAGTTATCCGCTGCAATGGCATTCAAATGCATCTGCATGTCCGAAATTTATTTATTGGGGTTTGAAGCCTTTTTCAACATTATTTCAGTTATATCACGGCAACAGTTTACATACATTTATGATCCCTGTGTAAACAAACCAGTACTAGGCTTGGAAATGTGCCTTGCCCAAGGGCACTCCACCATGACCGTCATGCAGCGACTGAGGATCGAACCCGGGGCATGTCAGAAAGGGTTCAAGTGAAGTTAACTTACCCTTTGTAGCATCATGGCGAGATCCTGATTCTTTGAGCAATGACAAAATACATAGGACAGGGCCAGAATGAACACTGAACCGTAATTAAAGTGCTTTATATCTGTAAATAAAGGAAGTTATACCTTTCCCACAAACATGTACAACAAATGAGCCATCCCGTGAGAAAACCAATATTATCCTACCTGCATAATGTATCAACCCAGATCAGCCTGCGTAGTCCGTGCTGACTGATACGGGCCAACACATTCCGTCTCAGGTGGATAGAGGTATAGAGTAATGATGCCTGAAACAGAAAATCTACAGAAGACAAAAAGTGTCTATCCGGGTAAGCCTGCACGGCATGCTTATGTTGATCCGGGTCCACAATGTTGGTTTTCTCGCGGGACTGGTCAAATCTGTAGCTGACTACTCTGATATCATCTTTGGCAACAAAATATAGAAAATCTCTCTAAATGACAGTTTTTATTATTGAATAGAGTTGAAAACATTGTGACATAAGGAATAATTTGCTCATTTCGAGCAATTATTACACCTGTGAACAAAAAGTAAAGTAAAAGGGATGTAACTGTTTCCCATCAAGTGAAAATATCACATGTGATTACCTCCCTTTGGTTTGCTCATCTTACCAGTAAATCATCTAACCAGCTAACATTCACATCTTGTATATAGTATAGTAAATTATCGATCTTGAAATATTCTTGAGGAATAAACATTTTGTAGAATTCCAAGAGCAGCATTTGAAAGATAACTCTAAATGAAAGTGTTATTGTTAAATAGAGTTGAAAACATTGTGGCAAAAGCAGAAATTACTCATGTGGAGCAATTTCTCCTTATGCAAAACTGTTTTCAGAAGTCGTCTGATGCAGGGGCGTCAGAAAGCATCCGTATGTTGGAAAAGTTTAATCAACTACAATATAATCTCTCCAGAGTTACATAATCCTTTTCCTCGTATAGATGCTTTCAGGCGCCTCGGCAGCAGACGGATTTTTGAAAACATAGTGACAAAAGAAGAAATTGCTCAAATCAAGCAATTTCTCCTTTTGCCACAATGTTCCACTTTTGGTCTTAGGTCATCCATTCAATTATAGAGATTTTCCATTTTTGTCTGCTGCAGAATTGTCGTATGAGGAATATATATAATTAACATTGTTTTAATGATACGGGATTTAAATCCCAAGTGGAAGAGATTCTTGCGATATCAAAACGAGTGCGCCATAGCGCACGAGTTTTTATATGCAAGATTCTCTTTCACGAGGGATTTAATTCCCAAATCAAGAAAACAATGTTTATTAAACTATATATTATATATACTCGGCGATAATTTTCGTTTTTTAAACGACAATACCCCTGTGCAGCTCTTTTATTTTTAGCTCAGAAGTGGAGACATCTGAATGACGTAATCTGCCAGTTTTGCAATGACGTCACTATATATATATATATATATACACGTGACGTCACCGACAATGTACATTGATTGAAATAAACTTGTGTCATGTCGATTCAAGCTCTTATTTGCGGATTTAAAAGTGCAATTGTGGATTATTTAACGGTTCATCATGGAAATAAAGTGTTAAGCAGTGAAAACGGAGCTTAAAAGTGTTTAAAAAGAGATTTTAAAAAAGTCGTTGTAATACAGCTTTTCGGCTTCAACAGTTTTCTCAGAGGATTATCAACGAATGGAATTCACTCCCAAAGTATGTTGTCAACTCAAAAGATTTAAATGATTTCAAATCAAAACTGGACCGACACTGGAATCACGATATAATATGAAAATTTTGATCAACCATGTCATGGATGTTTATTGAACATTAGACGTGTATATATAACCTATGCGGACGTTTTTCTGATGAATAACCTATACGGACGTTTTTCATGTATATAACCTATACGGACGTTTTCGTGTATATAACCTATACGGACGTGTTTCGTGTATATAAGCTATACGGACGTTTTTCGTGTTTATAATCTATACGGACGTTTTTCTTTCAATTAACCTATGCGGACGTTTTTTTTCCCTTAAATAACCTATGCTGATGTTTTTCAGGTAAATAACCTATACGGACGTTTTTTTTCCTATACGGACGTTTTTCTTCCTAATAACCTATACGGACGTTTTTCTTCCTAATAACCTATACGGACGTTTTTCTTCCTAATAACCTATACGGACGTTTATCTTCCTAATAACCTATACGGACGTTTTTCTTCCTAATAACCTATACGGACGTTTCTCTTCCTAATAACCTATACGGACGTTTTTCTTCCTAATAACATATACGGACGTTTTTCTTCCTAATAACCTATACGGACGTTTTTCTTCCTAATATTCCTATACGGACGTTTTTCTTCCTAATAACCTATAAACGGGACGTTTCTCTTCCTAATAACCTATACGGATGTTTTTCTTCCTAATAACCTATATATATACCGACGTTTTTCTTCCTAATAACCTTTGCGAACGTTTATCTTCCTAATAACCTTTGCGGACATGTTTCCTCCTAATAACCTATACGGACGTTGTTCTTCCTAATAACCTTTGCGAACGTTTATCTCCCTAATAACCTTTGCGGACATGTTTCCTCCTAATAACCTATACGGACGTTTTTCTTCCTAATAACCTTTGCGAACGTTTATCTTCCTAATAACCTTTGCGGACATGTTTCCTCCTTATAACCTACGTGAACGTTTTTTCTGATAAATAACATATACCTTTCATACTTATAGACGCATCTCCACCAGACGACCTTTTACACAGTGTTTTTGATTATTTCAAGGAATAAAACATACATTTGTATGAATTTGCTTTAGTCTTGCATAACTAGGCCTATTTTCAAAGTTATCTGCTGCAGAGTGGTCGTATGTTGAAACCGATTATTTAATGATTATGTTTAACAAAATAGAGCTATGTCATAGTTTTGTTTCTTTTTTCATGGCCGGTCTATTCTAACTCTGTTTAAAGTTTCATACATTTTAAATTGCCGCGACCCCACTGTGTTTATAAATCCCCATCTCCGGTTACCAGATATCATCACCGAACCTGTCAGTAAAATTACTTTACATTGGTGATTAATTGTCCAATCATAGAACAGTAATTGTTATTAAAATACTCCGTTTAACCAATCTGCAACAGTGGGCGGCACAGTTATTCATCACCTCCTTATATGAAAACGTCCGCATAGAGTAGTTTTCTCACCGTCCGCATGCAGTGCTCCAAAGATTTAATGTTAAAATATAACGAATCGGCAATAAAGAGAAAGAGAATCCAATCCAAAGAACCAATCAAAATGCAGCATACAGTTTAGCATTGAAGTTGCTATGTGGATACAAAAACACATACATGCAAATTAACTAAGAAATAGAAAAAAGTAAATGAAATCCTTGTCATAATTAAATATTTCTAAAGCTAAAAATCTAATATTCTAGGTGAGATGCAGCGTCCATGTTTTGTTTACTAACGGTGCCCGGGTAGGTAAACATACTATGACAAACATCGCAGGTAATTTTTCGGACAAACACCAGAGGTGTGGGCGGGACCTATTAAAGGGCGTTGCTTTTACCTTTATTTGGGACACCCTTATTTGTTATAACGGATTTTAGCCATCGCGGGTGGATGTGCTGAAGAGCAAGCTATTTAAACATAATAGTTATCCGCAATTATTCGTTTTATGTATTTTATTTAGTGAATTCTGGTCAGTTCGGCCTCGGGTTCGGTCGGCCCTGGTAAATTGACATGTTTTGAAAGTATATTGGTGCGTTTGTTATCCATTCTAAGTATGACTTATCCAAAAATATGAGTGCTCTTCTACTCAACCTGGCGTCCGCATCACACGTTGGTTCAGAATGTGCATGCTTATATATACTACATGTATATATGTTTTGGGAGACCGTGGTACAGAGGTAGAGCGTCAACGGTCACGGGTTCGAGTCCCGTGATGAGCGGATACTGCCTTTGGGATTTTTCCACACAAACGGCGCGAGTACGATTTGCATGCTTATATATACTACATGTACACGTTTTGGAGACAGTGGCGCAGAGGTATAGCGTCAACGGTCCCGGGTTCGAGTCCCGTGATGACAGGGTTCTGCGTTTGGGAATTTTCCATTTTTCCACACAACCGGCGCGAGTACGAATTTGCATGCTTATATATATTACATGTATACGTTTGGGAGACGGTGGCACAGAGGTAGAGCGTCAACGGTCCCGGGTTCGAGTCCCGTGATGAACCGGTTCTGCATTTTGGATTTTTCTACACAACCGGCGCGAGTACGAAATTGCATGCTTATATATACTACATGTATACATACGTTTGGGAGACCTTGGCACAGAGGTAGAGGGTCATCGGTCCCGGGTTCAAGTCCCGTGAGGAGCGGGTTCTGCCTTTTGGATTTTTCCACACAACCGGCGCGAGTACGAATGTGCATGCTTATATATACTAAATGTACACGTTTTGGAGACCGTGGCAAAGAGGTAGAGCGTCAACGGTCCCGGGTTCGAGTCCCGTGATGAGCGGGTTCTGCCTTTGGGATTTTCCACACAACCGGCGCGAGTACGAATTTGCTTGCTTATATTTACTACATGTATACGTTTTGGAGACAGTGGCATAGAGGTAAAGCGTTAACGGTCCCGGGTTAGAGTCCCGTGATGAGCGGGTTCTGCCTTTTGGATTTTCCACACAACCGGCGCGAGTACGAATGTGCATGCTTATATATACTACATGTATACGTTTGGGAGACCGTGGCACAGAGGTAGAGCGTCAACGGTCCCGTGATGAGCGGGTTCTGCCTTTGGGATTTTTACACACAAACGGCGCGAGTACTGGGTCCGAAACTATAAAATTTTAATCTGTGCTCAGAATTTGTGCTCAAGTATCTGTTTGGCCAGAAGCAAATTCGTTCTCCAAATTGACCAATCAAAAGCCTTATTTGGAGCATGGAGTTCATTTCTGAGCATGGAGCACGTTTTAAAAGTTTTATAGTTTCAGGGCCTGGTTAGGAATCCATGAAGCAGAAGCCGAGCTTAAAGCTTGTTTCGCAATCGATGTTAAATGGATAAGTTTAAACTTACATGTATTGCATTGTTGTTTCTTTACTTATAAATTATGGTTAGAGTTTAAGAGTCCATATCTCAGTATTCTCCATTCACAGGTTATAATTGCTGATTTTCTCCGCGAGGGAAATGTACTGTAGGGCGCATACATGTATACATACACCTACACCCATACTGGTTAACAGATGCAAATAATTATATCATGCATGCAAATGAACTCTGATGATTGACAACATATAAATATCACAAAGATATACGTTGACAACCATCTGAGGAAATTCTGTTTAAGTTCAATCTCTCCATACACAAGTTCTAGTCGATGGTTTTTTCATTGGGATAATGAATTATGAGGCACATTCACGTATGAAAGTATCACATACTTATGAACAGACCCTAATTACATAACATGCGTGAAAATTACCCCGGATGTTTGTTAACGTATACAATTAACCAAAGATATACGATGACAACCATCACATGACATTCTACTTCAGTTCAATATCTCCATATAATGATTCTAGTTGATGACTTTCTGCATGGGGGAAATTCATTCTACGGCACTCATAAATATGCAATAATCACATATAACCATGTACATATAAACACACCCTAAATACATAACATATATGCGTAAAAATGACCCCTGGTGTTTGTCAACGTATACAGTTAACCAAAACAACACAATCTCTCTATACACTAATTATAGTTGGTGGCTTTCTGCATTGGGGGGGGGGGGGGGGGGGGGGGGGTGCATTGTAGGGCAGGAACACGTATACCATTATCACATATACACACGTACTTATGACCAGACCCTAAATACATATCATGCATGAAACCGACCTCTGATGTTTGTCAACGTATAAATTTCACCAAAAATATACGTTGACAAACATCACAAGGACATTTTGCTTCAGTTCAATCTCTCTATACACTGATTCTAGAGGAAGGTCTGCGAAATGCACTGTAGGGCACGAACTCGTATGAAATTATCACATATACACACGCACATATTCACAGACCCTAAATACATAACTTATGCGTGAAAATGACCCCTGATGTTTGTCCACGTATAGAGTTAACTAAAACTATACGTTGCCAAACAACACAGGACATTTTTTCTTCAGTTCCATCTCTCCCATCTCTCCATACACTGGCTCTAGTTGATGGCTTTTTGCATGGGGGAAATGCTTTGTAGGGCACGAACAGGTATACAATGATCACATAATTATACACACGTACTTATGTATGACCCAAAACTATACGTTGACAAACATCACAGGACATTCTCTTTCGGTTCAATGTCTCCATACACCGATTACTAGTTGACGGCTTTCTTCATGGGGGAAATACATTGTAGGACACGAACAGGTATACAATGATCAGATATACACAAGTACTTTGGACCAGACCCTAAATACAAATCTTGCATGAAAACGACCCCTGATGTTTGTCACCGTATAAATTTCACCAAAAATATACGTTGACAAACATCACAGGACATTTTCTTCAGATCAATCTCTCCTTACACTGATTCTAGTTAATGGCCTTCTGCATGGAGGAAATGCATTGGAGGGCACGAACACGTGTGAGATGATCACATATATACTTATGAACAAACCTTAAATACATATCATGCATACAAACGACTCCTGATGTTTGTCAACGTAAAAAATACACCAAAAGATATACGTTGACAAACATCACAGGACATTCTCTTCAGATCAATCTCTCTATACACTGATTCTAGAGGAAGGTCAGGGAAATGTATTGTAGGGCACGAACTCGTATTTAATTATCACATATACACACGTACATATTCACAGACCCTAAATACATAACTTATGCGTGAAAATGACCCCTGATGTTTGCCCGGTTTGGCCACGTATAGAGTTAACCGAAACTATACGTTGCCAAACATCACAGGACATTCTCCTTCAGTTCAATCTCTACCATCTCTCCATACACTGATTCTAGTTGTTGGCTTTCTGTATGTTGGCAATGCTTTGTAGGGCACGAACAGGTATACAATGATCACCAAATTATACACACGTACTTATGAACCAAAACTATACGTTGACAAACATCACAGGACATTCTCCTTCAGTTCAATGTCTCCATACACTGATTACTAGTTGACGGCTTTCTTCATGGGGGAAATGCATTGTAGGGCACGAACACGTATACAATGATCACATATACACATGTATCTATGACCAGACCCGTAATACATAACATGCATGAAAACGACCTCTGATGTTTGTCAACGTATAAATTTCACCAGAAATATACGTTGACAAACATCACAGGACATTCTGCTTCAGCTCAATCTCTCCATACACTGATTGTAGTCGATGGCTTTCTGCATGAGGAAAATGCATTAACACGTAAAAAAAGGATCATATATAGACACGTACTTATGAACAAACCCTAAATACATAAAATGAGTAAAAATGACCCCTGATGTTTGTCAACGTATACAGTTAACCAAATATATACGTTGACAAACATCACAGGACATTCACTTATTCTAGTTAATGGCTTTCTGTATCGGGGAAATGCATTGTACGGCACGAACACGTATGAAACGATCACATATACACACGTATATATTAACAGATCCTAAGTAGACAACATATGCGTGGAGATTACCCCTGGTGTTTACCAACGTATGAAGTAAACCAAAGCAATACGTTGACAAACATCACAGGACATTCTCCTTCAGGTGAATATCTCCATACAGTGTTTCTAGGTAAAGCATTGAAATTGACCCCTGACGTTTGTAAAAGTATAACGTAAACCAAAACTATACGTTGACAAACATCACAGGTAATTCTCCTTCAGATCAATATCTCCATACACTGTTTCTAGGTAAAGCTTGGAAATGACCTCTGATGTTTGTCAAAGTATGACGTAAACCAAATATATACGTTGACAAACATCACAGGTAATTCTCCTTCAGATCAATATCTCCGTACACTGTTTCTAGGTAAAGCTTGGAAATGACCTCTGATGTTTGTCAAAGTATAACGTAAACCAAATATACACGTTGACAAACATCACAGGTAAATCTCCTTCAGATCAATATCTCCATACACTGTTTCTAGGTAAAACTTTGAAATGACCTCTGATGTTTGTCAAAGTATACATTTCACCAAAACTGTACGTTGACAAACATCACAGGACATTCTCCTTCAGATCAATATCTTCATACACTGTATCTAGGTAAAGCTTGGCTTGGAACTGACCTCTGATGTTTGTCAAAGTATAACGTAAACTAAAACTATACGTTGACAAACATCACAGGTAATTCTCTTTCAGATCAATATCTCCATACACTGTTTCTAGGTAAAGCTTTGAAATGACCTCTGATGTTTGTCAAAATATAACGTAAACCAAAACTATACGTTGACAAACATCACAGGTCATTCTCCTTCAGATCAATATATCCATACACTGTTTCTAGGTAAAGCTTTGAAATGACCTCTGATGTTTGTCAAAGTATAACGTAAACCAAATATATACGTTGACAAACATCACAGGTCATTCTCCTTCAGATCAATATCTCCATACACTGTTTCTAGGTAAAGCTTGGAAATGACCTCTGATGTTTGTCAAAGTATAACGTAAACCAAAACTATACGTTGACAAACATCACAGGTAATTCTCCTTCAGATCAATATCTCCATACACTGTTTCTAGGTAAAGCTTGGAAATGACCCCTGATGTTTGTCAAAGTATAACGTAAACCAAAACTATACGTTGACAAACATCACAGGTAATTCTCATTCAGATCAATATCTCCATACACTGTTTCTAGGTAAAGCTTGGAAATGACCTCTGATGTTTGTCAAAGTATACATTTCACCAAAACTGTACGTTGACAAACATCACAGGACATTCTCCTTCAGATCAATATCTTCATACACTGTATCTAGGTAAAGCTTGGCTTGGAACTGACCTCTGATGTTTGTCAAAGTATAACGTAAACTAAAACTATACGTTGACAAACATCACAGGTAATTCTCTTTCAGATCAATATCTCCATACACTGTTTCTAGGTAAAGCTTTGAAATGACCTCTGATGTTTCTCAAAATATAACGTAAACCAAAACTATACGTTGACAAACATCACAGGCCATTCTCCTTCAGATCAATATCTCCATACACTGTTTATAGGTAAAGCTTTGAAATCCTCTGATGTTTGTCAAAGTATAACGTAAACCAAATATATACGTTGACAAACATCACAGGTCATTCTCCTTCAGATCAATATCTCCATACACTGTTTCTAGGTAAAGCTTTGAAATGACCTCTGATGTTTGTCAAAATATAACGTAAACCAAAACTATACGTTGACAAACATCACAGGTCATTCTCCTTCAGATCAATATCTCCATACACTGTTTCTAGGTAAAGCTTTGAAATGACCTCTGATGTTTGTCAAAGTATAACGTAAACCAAATATATACGTTGACAAACATCACAGGTAATTCTCCTGCAGATCAATATCTCCATACACTGTTTCTAGGTAAAGCTTTGAAATGACCTCTGATGTTTGTCAAAGTATAATGTAAACCAAAATTATACGTTGACAAACATCACAGGTCATTCTCCTTCAGATCAATATCTCCGTACACTGACTCTAGTTGATGGCTTTCTCTATGGGGGAAATGCATTGTAGCGTACGAACAGGTGTGAAGTCATCACATATACACAGGTACTTTGAACAGACCCTAAATACACAACACATGCGTGAAAACGGCCCCTGATGTTTGTCATACACTGATTCTAGTTGATGGCTTTTTGCATGTGGGAAATGCACTGTAGTGCACGAACAGGTGTGAAGTCATCACATATACACAGGTACATATGAACAGACCCTAAATATACAACACATGCGTGAAAACTACCCCTGATGTTTGTCAACGTATACATTTCACCAAAACTGTACGTTCACAAACAGCACAGATCATTCTCCTACAGTTCAATGTGTCCATATACTGATTCTCGTTGATTGCTGTCTGCATGGGGGAAATGCATTTTAGGGCACAAACACGTATGGAATGATCACATATACAAACGTACATATGACCAGACCCAAAATACATTACATATGCGTGAAAACGTATACAACTCACAAAGGATATACGTTGACAAACATCACAGGAGATTCTAATTTAATTCAATAATTCCATTCACAGGTTATAGTTGATGGCTTTTTCCGTGACCTTTTAGTAGTGAAGACAATACAGAATGACTGTGGCCAACAACAGGGTTCTAATAGTACATATAATACCTAACCAGTGCGGTCAATTGCAAGATTCTAGTACTAGAGGAAATAAAGTATTACAGCGGCCAACTATAAGCTTTTAGTACTACAGACAGGAAAGAATTATTATTGTGGCCAACCGCAAGTTCCTAGTAATACATGCAATACAGAATAACTCCAATTTTCTAGTACTACAGAGAGGAAAGAATCACTGTGGTCAACCGCAAGCTTTTAGTAGAAGTGAATATACATAATCACTTTCGCAAACCGCAAGCTCCTAGTCCTTTCTGCATGGGGGGAATTAGCTGTAGGGCACACATACGCATGCAATGATTACATATACACACGTACATATAAATAGACCCTGAATCAATAATATATGCGTGAAAATGATCCGGCCTGTTGATATTTGTCACATATACCACTCACCAAAGATATACGTTGACAAACATCACAGGACATTCTATTTCAGTTAGATCTTTCCATTTACAGGTTATAGTTGATGGCTTTCGCCGTGAAGGAAATGTAATCTATGGCGACACACGTATAAACCTAGACCAAAGTACATTACATTTGCGTAAAAACGACCCGTGTTGTTTGCCGGTATACCGTTGTTTGCCAACGTGTTAATTTCACCAAAAATATACGTTGACAAACCTCACAGGAGATTCTTTTTCATTTCAATTTTCCATACAAAGATTCTAGTTGATGGCTTTCTAAATGAGAAAAAAGCTTTGTAGAAATGATCACATATACACACGTTCTTATAAACAGACCGTAAATACATAACATTCGTGAAAATGACCCATGATGTTTGTCAACGTATAAAACACTCAACAATATACGTTGACAAACATCACAAGAGATTCTAATTCAGTTCAAGTTCCTCATCAGCATACTCTCGTAAATGGGTTTCTTCGTGGATGAAATATATTGAAGGGCCGCGCACTAATAAGGAACATATACCAAATATATATCATTCATTAAAGTGACTCTTAATGTTTGTCAACGAATATCATGCATGAAAATTACCCCTGATGTTTGTCAACGAATAAACTCACAACAAATATACGTTCACAAAAATCAGAGGAAATTCGTATTTAGTTCAATATCTCCCTCCATACACAGGTTCTAGCTGATGGCTTTCTTTGTAGGGCAAATGAATTATGAGGCATATCCACGTATGAAATTATCACAAATTCAAACATTTTGATGAACAGACTTTAAATACATATCATGCACGAAAATCACTGCTGAACTTTGTCAACGTATAACACAATCCAAAATATACGTTGACAAACATCACATTACACATGAAAAACATCAGAGGGCATTGTCATGCATAAAACGAATTTGGGGTCTATTCACAAGTTTGAATGAATATGTGATCATTGCATATGTGTTCGTGTCCTTCAATACAATTCCCCCATGCAGAAAGCCATCAACAAGAATCTATGTATGGAGAGATTGAACTGAAGAAAAATGTCCTGTGATGTTTTTCAACGTATATCTTTGGTGAGTTTTATACTTTGACAAACACAAGTTGTCATTTTTTTGCATGATATATATTTAGGGTCTGTTCACCAGAATCTTTGTATATATATATGATCCTTTCATATGTGTGTACGCGCCCTTAATTACATTTCCACCGGGAAGAAGGCCATCAACTAGAATATGTGTTTGGAGAAATCGACTCGAAGTAGAATGTCCTGTGATGTTTGTCAACGTACAATTTTGGTGACATAACAATCATCAGGGGTATTTTTTACGCACGCATTTTATGTATTTAGGGTCTTATCATAAATAAGTACGTATGTAGATATGATAATTCCATACGTGTATGCGCCCTACAGTAACCCCCCCCCCCCCCCCCAAATCAATAAAAAAGCAATCAACTAGAACATGTGTATAGAGAGATTGAACTGAAGTAGAATGTCCTGTGATGTTTGTCAACGTATATTTTGGGTGAGGGTTATATATTGACAAACATCACGGGGAACTTTCACGCCTGTGATGTATTTAAGATATGTTCATAGGTATGTTCATAGGTATGTTTATAAATGTGATAATTTCCTTTGTGTACGCGGACTACAATACGAATGCAGAAAGCCATCTACGAGGATCAGTGTTTGAAGAGATTGAACTGAAGTAAAATATCATGGGATGTTTGCCAGTGTATATCATTGGTGTTATACGCTGACAAAGATAAGGGGTCATTTTTTATGAATGACATGAATTTGGTATATGTTCATTAGTATGTGTGTTTATGTGATCATGTCACACGTGTACGCGCCCTTAAATACATTTCCTCCACGAAGAAAGCCATCTACGAAAAGCTTAAACTGAAGTACAATCTCCTGTGATGTTTTTCAACGTATATTGTTGAGTGCTGTATACGTTGACAAACATCAGGGGTCATTTTCACGCATGTTGTGTATTTGGGATATGTTCACCATAGGAATGTGTTTATATGTGAACATTTGATAAGTGTACGCCATACAATACATTTCTCCTATGAATACGCGAACAAAGTCATCACCTAGAACCTAAGAATGTATGTATATATTGAACTGAAGTATAATGTCCTGTGATGTTTGTCTTTGTATTGTAACGTGCACCGCCCTAACGCCATCGCGGGTCATCCATCCAGGTACTAACTGCGATGAACGTTGCTTAACTTAAACGAAATGTATACCACTCTACCAACGTTGCTATAAAAGCCGGCTTCTACGACAAAGCCGTAAAAGTGATATTTAAACCTATACCCCGTTCCCGTTACAGTATGTTTTGGTGTTTATACTCTGACAAACGTCAGGGATCATTTGCACACATAAGTACATGTTTCTTTGTAATTAATTCCTACTTGTTCGTGCCCTGCAATGCGTTTCCCACACACAGAAAGCCGTTAACTAGAATCGGGGTATAGAGATATTCAACTGGAGGAGAATGACATGTGATGTTTGTCATGTTATACGTTGACAAAAATCAGTAGTCGTTTTCACACATGGTAGGTATTTAGGGTCTGGTTATATGTACATATATGTGTAAATATGATCATTTTATAAGTGTTCGTGCCCTACAATGTATTTCTTCATACATAAACCCATCAATGAAAATCAGTGTATAGAGATAGTGAACCGAAGGAGAATGTCCTGTGATGTTTGTCAACGTATATTTTTGGTGAAATTTATACGTTCGCAAACATTAGGGGTCGTTTTCACGCATATGGGCAAACATTCTTTCCGACGTTTGAATCAGTGTATTGAGAGATTGAACTGAAGTAGAATGTCCTGTGATGTTTGTCAATGTTTATTTTTGGTGAAATTTATACGTTGACATACACCAGGGGTCGTTTTCATGCATGCTATGTATTTGGGGTCTGGTTTGTGCACAATAATGCAATTCCCCCATGCATAAAGCCACAATCTAGAATCAGTGTATTGAGAGATAGAACTGAAGTAGAATATCCTGTGATGTTTTTCAGTGTATATCTTCGGTGCAATTTATACGTTGACAAACATCAGGGGTCGTTTTCATGCATGCTATGTTTTTTGGGTCTGGTCATATGTTAATGTGTTTGTGATCATTGTATACGTGTTTGTGCCCTATAATGCATTTCCCCCATGTATTAAAAGCACAATCTAGAATTAGTGCATGGAGAGATTGAACTGAAGGAGAATGTCCTGTGATGTTTGTCAACGTATATTTTTGGTGAAATGTATACGTTGGCAAACATCAGGGGTCTTTTTCACGCATATATTATGCGTTTAAGGTCAGTTCATATTTACGTGTATATATGTGATTATTTCAATCCAGACTGTGCCCTACAATGCATTTCCCCCATGCAGAAAGCCATAAACTAGAATCAGTGTATGGAGAGATTGAACTGAAGGAGAATGTCATGTGATGTTTGTCAACGTATATTTTTGGTGAAATTTATACGTTGACAAACATCAGGGGTCTTTTTCACGCATATATTATGCGTTTAATGTCAGTTTATATGTACGTGTGTACATGTGATAATTTCAATCGAGACCGTGCCCTACAATCCATTTCCCCCATGCAGAAAGTCATCAACTAGAATCAGTGTATGGAGAGATTGAACTGAAGTAGAATGTCATGTGATGTTTGTCAACGTATGTTTTTGGGGAAATGTATACGTTGACAAACATCAAGGGTTGTTTTCATGCATGTTTTGTATTTAGGGTATGTTCATATGTCCGTGTGTACATGTGATTTGTTTGTGGAATCCGCTGTGGTCGAGTGGTTAACGTCGGGGATTTCGAAACAGGGTTCGATCCCCAGTCGCGTCAATTCGGTCATGGTGGAGTGCCCTTGGGCAAGGCACATATTCTATCCTAGTTCTGGTTTGTTTACCCAGGGATCATGAATAATTATATTTAATTGCGCGCTTAATGACCTTAGCTGTCGATGCGCCATAAAACAATATACATTCATATGTGATTTGTGCATGCGAGTTCGTTTCCTACAATGTATTTCCCCCATACAGACAGCCATCATCTAGAATAAGTGTATGGAGATATTGAACTGAAGGAGAATGTCCTGTGATGTTACGTATAATTTGTGTTAACTTTATACGTTGACAAACACCAGGCGTCATTTTCACGCATATGTTTACGTATAGTTTTGGTTTCAGTTATACGTTGACAAACACCAGGGTAATTTTTACGCATATGTAATGTATTTAGGGTCTGTTCACATGCGTGCCGTGCAATGCATTTTCCCAATGCACAAAGCCATCAACTAGAACATGTGTGTTGAGAGATTGAACTGAAGGAGAATGTCCTGTGGTGTTTGTCAACGTACTATTTTGGTTGACAAACATCAGGGGTTAATTTAAAAAGTTAAATCTGTAAAAAACATACGTACAATAATACGAAATAAAGAGGCGTGTGCTGTACTTAATAAAGGTTCAGAAGATGCAAAGAATATTGGCCTCTCTGAAATTCGTTTTAAAAAATCTTTATTTAATTTGACGTCAAACTTCGAATAAAAGAAATAAGAATTTAAAAAAGTTATTTCCCTTGTTAGTCCTCCATTTGTAGTTTACATTTCTATTTATAAACACTTCATCGATAAACTTTAACTGATATATATAATATGTGTAAACAGACGGGACACCTGTCAATTATTGTTTTAACTCCTCCCACTTCATTGCATAAATTAAAATGACCTGTGATGTTTGACAAAGTATAAAAAGTGACCTGTGATGTATGCCAACGTATGCCTATATATACCGACGTTTTTCTTCCTAATAACCTTTGCGAACGTTTATCTTCCAAATAACCTTTGCGGACATGTTTCCTCCTAATAACCTATACGGACCTGATAAACTTGTCCGATAAAAGACTTCTGGGAATCTGTTACTATTTTTAGAACTCTGGTGACGTAGCACATTCTTACCTGAGATCGTTCGCTATTTCGATTTGTTTTTAGCAACAGACGTCGATCAAACACGGAAGTAAAATTCCAGTCTTATAATAAACGTTTAAAGCAGATTATCGTCTCCTTTGATCATTCAGCTATACCACTAAGCATCTGACCAACAGTGTGCTGCAGAGGCATCAGAAAGGGTAAACAAGGTATTATTACTTTGGGGGGAAATCTGATTCGAAATCGAAAGTACAATAATTTAAAAGATTTGAAAACATTATGACACACAGATAAATTGCTCATTATGAGCATTTTCTCCTTTTGTTACAATATTTTAAAAATTCATCTGCTGTAGAGGTGTCAAAATGTGTCTGTATCAGGGGAAAATGCTAACATTATTTGTTTAAATGTTCTGTCCTATAATCAAATAGATCTATGTTTCCACAAGTATTTTTACACCAAGATGTATCCATGATAAATGACAAATTTATGTTGAAGTTCTATCATTAGTCGCGGGGCAGAAGCCCGCGACTTCTATTTTTAATAGGTTTTCGGAAATCACATGGGAGGAGGAGTTATTATTAGAAAAAAACAAATTTAAATGTCTTGAACATATTACAATTGCGTTTGTTTAAAAACACTAAGACACATCTAAAATGAAATAAATATTCCGATGTTTTAAGTATAAGTAGTTTCTTTATTTTGTCTCGCATCTCTTTTTTTGGGTTTTATTTACGAAGACAAAACCGTCCCCATGAGACTTGCAGCAAGCAGACTGTTATGTGTCAATATCAAGTAAAAATCACGTCGAATTCTCCTTTAAAATAGCAATCTTAACTTATTGAATGTTATTTTCATGTTCAAAGAGATGTCTTGATTTGTGAGGAATTCATTTTATAATGTTTATCCATGTATATCTAAAATATGAACTGTTTCTAAGCTAAAACTGTTGATCGCGTGACTCGCGAATACCAACTGCGTAGATCAATCTCCTTTGCAGAGAGCCGCTCTTTACACTCACTTACAAATAGTAAATTATAGGTGATTTAAAATGTTTATTTGGTTCGAAACAAATGAAGAAAAGAACAAACCGAGATAAAACTGGTTTTAATAGAAAAATGACTTTGAACGAACACTCTGCCTATAAAGAGAGTTTCAAGAACGACACCTCTGCGAAGAAGAATGTAGGTCACGAATCGGGTCTTTCGTACAAAATTATTTCGTCCTTGACAATTTTAAATGTGTCATTAAATTCCTTAAAGGCATATTGCTTCCGATCTGCATATTGTTATGCATCACTGACACAAGGGCGCTCATCATAATATAATTTTAAAACATGAGTAGTTTGTTATTTTCATTATAAAAAAGGAAGGAAAGAATTACAATAAATTAACATGTTGTAGGGCTCATTTTATGTTCGAAATTAAGTTTAAATTATACAACAATTTCAATGAGATTTAACTGTTTAGCTGATATTATATTTCGAAGGTGGTCTTATTTGTAAATATTGGATTACATTTTATCATTTGTTAAGGTATGATATAATTAGGATGCCAAGCTAATATCATTTTGAGAGAAAGAGAAAACTCATGTCTTCAGCGATTTAACCCTTATCTCATTGTTTTAAAAGTAAATTGCTGCAAAGGTGTCCAATGTTGACTTTAATAGGGGAAACATACAATGACGTGCTATTGCACGAAAATCTTAAATTGTCTGTTTTGTGGTTTTATTGATAAATGATAGAATTCAAATATTCTGACACATCTTGAAAAGTGTATGTGGAATTCACAAAACTTATAAATTTATTCCTTAATGAAAGCACTGTATACATACTAAGACTAATGATTGTCAAGATTACTCATTTCCATTACTGTGTATAATCAATAATTAGTTGGCTGTGTGTATGGTCAACCTACTTTGGAATGGAGATTGATCATATAAACAATGAAAGGCTTCAATTATCATTCACTTCGTTGACAAAACAATGCAAGTTATGATACATTTTCACTTGACTCCGCCCCTGATGTTCCAATATGCCCCTCAGTTGATAACTGTTTATTCAACTACTATAATGTTAGTGTTATGCATAACTGCAGTATGCATTTCCGGCGACATTGATGCGTTGCATCAACTTTCTCTTGTCAGTATCTTTTTTACCACAAGAAAACGTTCACGAACAGCCTGGTTTACCGATGTATTCCTCTTTCATACAGCAGTTCTGACAGAATATCTTTATGCATTACATCTAGATATCAAATCCAACACAAATGTGCATTTTCAAAACGCGGCGGACGACATATATGTTGAGCTTTCTTGTGTACTGAAGCGACAGCCAATCTGCAATACTAATACGCTTCTACTATGTATATGTTTAAGTTAATATTGCCGTGTAAAGGTATTTTGTCACAATTCAGCATACATAAATTAAGTAGTATAATCGAGATATATTAAGTTGAAATCGGAAATCTTTAGCTTCCATAAAAAAATTATGCAGGGTTGTCAAAAATAACTGATTGCCGATCAGAATTATCTGTTAAAATCGATCTTTGATCTGTTAGTTTTGCTCCCCAGGGCCCGCTACCAGGGCTTTGCAACAAAACATTTTGACAATCCTGCATATGTTGTGTGTATACAATGTAATTTGGCACGTATTCATGATTATGTGCCACCATTCTTTTGTTGGTGGATTCATTTATGGTTGGGCTGTTGTAATTTTGTATGTAATTTCTTAAAAGTAGTTGTAAATGAATGTACCTGAAAACACAATTTAGCCTGCAAGATAAATAGAATATTACGTCCTTGACTTTTGATATGAACTGTATCAGACTTGGCTGGGAAAAGAGATAATTGTCTCAACCTCGTCAGATAAAGTTCATATCTTAAGTTAGGGATGTAATATTCTCTATACATCTGAATTATAGCTTGAGTAATCTGCCTCTAGATAATAGGGTCACGAATAAAGGTAAGTCTGGTAAATTAGTAGGTCTGGCATGAACCAAAAATAAATGAGCACTAGATTTGTCACCCAACCCCTCAATATGTATCGCTATATTATTATTGTTTGTTCATGCCAAATATACTAACTTATTATAGTATGCCAGGTATAAGAATGGAATGATGGATGTGTAACCAAACAAATTGATCATGGAGATCAACATAATACAGCGAAGATTTATAGATATCCAGAGATGAGAAAAATCATTATATCCGTGTGAGAACCAGTTTGATAAACCTGTTTGTTACACCAGGGACGGTATATACAGTCCCTGAATTTACTTAGCAGTTTCCTAGTCTTCTGCTGACAAGGATCATGATACATGAGACTCATGCGATAGAATGCAAGATTTCATGGTGAATCAAATCTCTGTATTTATAATGTCTCTGGTGATACAAAGACATACATATAGCCCTGCAGAGGTCAAGATAAGGAGGGGTATTCAGCTCTTTTCCCCACAATTGTTATTATTAAACCAAACCCTATGTTGTGGGTACTCAAAAGAATCGTCTCACTGAGACGGTTCTTTTGAGTACCTACAACATAGGGTTAGAGGGTCTAATAAGGATTTTAGAACATGTATGCGAAACTCCCCTTATCTTGAGCTCAGTGACACACATTTTCATTCAAAATCAAATACTATTGTCTTTTCAGATCAAGAAAAGTTTGATTGATTTAACTATGGAGGACCTTCATCAACAAATACTGCAGGACAACAGGTCGTATTTGATAAAAAACATAACCGATGTAGTCGCGATTGTCGATGTCCTGTTTGAGAAAAGAATCCTCACAGAAAACATGACACAGGACATCATGGTATGAATAGTCCTTTCCCACATACAAGAAATGCGCAACAGACTATGTTGAACACATCTAGGCAAGCTTATGGAAGATCTCTATAGAATATGTAAAGTTACTGAAAAAGAGTTTGAATCATTGTGGAAAAGAAGAAATTATGCGTTTTGAGCAATTTCTCTGTGTGCTTTGAGCTACTTCTCCTTTCAAAGTTTTCAAAAATTGTCTGCTGCATGTATGGATGTGGGAAAGGGATAGTGATGGGAATAGTTTAAACTCACGTTTTTTTTAAGAATATTCTAAATTATTATCCTCTAGAGGAATAAATAGACATTTGCGAAACAATGAACATTTGTTATTGAGAAAAAGAAGAAAATATTGAATGTAAATAATACAAATTGCTCATTATTACCAACTTTTCCCACAATGTATTTAAAGTTTTTTAATCCACATTAAAATGAGCAATTTCTCCTTTTGCCACAATATTTTTCACTTTTAGTTATATGTTATCCATTCAATTTTTAAAGATTTTCTATTTTTTGACAAAAAAGTCGTCTGCTGCAGAATTGTCGTATGAGGGAAAGGGTTAAGACATTTATCAAATAAATGACATATAAAAGTTGTAAGAACAGTTTCTAGCCATTTCTTCTTTTGTCACTATGTTTTCAAAAAGCCGTCTGCTGCAGATGCGTAAAAAAGCGTTTATATGAGGGAAAGGGTTAAACCATTTGACTTAATAGTCTATGTTGGAAAGTAGACATTTTCCAGGGAGGAATGTTGTGTGGAGTTCTGTTCTGAGAAAATCAGGAAGCAGATGTAAGGTCAACTAGTCAACAGGATGAAATAGAAATACCCTTGAAATCGACATTAAACTCAATCAATCAATTGTTTCTTTCTATTTCCAGGAAGGTGAGAAGACGCTAAACAGTAAGATAAGAAAATTGTTAGAAATCCTACCAAAACAAGGTCCTCTTGCCTTCGACACATTTTGCGATGCTCTCATTCAAAACGAACAGAGGTATATTGCCAAATATTTAAACAAAGCATTAGCAGACCGTCGTGCAATACCTGTTTCGACAAATAAAGATGAAATCCAGAACTCCAACCCTCAGCAACCAGCCGAGTACCACCAACAAACTTCTGATGCAGGATCAAATCCACAACCTTCTGATGCAGGATCAAATACACAACCTTCTGATGCAGGTTCAAATCCACAACCAAGGCAAGCTTCCAATGGCAATAATGTAGCACAACCAGAAGAAATTATTCCAGTTTTTCAGTTCCCAGCTGGTGAGTTACTAAAACAAACTATCTCAGCAAGGCTATTCTTTTGAGTGTCCACTACACAGTGTGTGGAGTTCAAATTAAGATTTCAGAACTTGAAATGCACTCTTCGAAAGAAGTTATACATGTATGTGGGACTTGTTTAGCAATGCAATTAAAGGAAGTAAGATTGAACTAGAAAACATGATAATAAATGTGTTTGTCAATCTGACTACATTGTATTACCAAAATTTAAAGGAAATTGGCTTGTGATTGTCTTAAGTGTCTTGGTTCGTCCAAAGGTTTTTTATATTCTAAGACAATACATTGCTTTTTCAATCATCCCCTATTTACCACTTTAGGAAGGCAAACGGCATCAAAAGGTTTTTAGCTCACCTATGCACGAAGTGCAAGGTGAGCTATTGGGATCACATTTTGTCCGGCGTCCGTCCGGCATGCATCGTGCGTCGTGCGTTGTCAGCATTTGAGCTTGTTAACACTCTACGGGCTACATTTTGCATCCAATCTTCATGAAAGTTTATTAGAACGTTCATCTCCATAAAATCTTGGACAAGTTCGAAACTAGGCCATATGAAGTCAAAAACTAGGTCACTAGGTCGAATTGAATGGAAATCTTGTTAACACTCTGGAGGCCACATTTTCAACTTGAGCATGTTGAAACTTTATCAGAACATTTGTCTTGATGATATGTAGGTCAAGTTCGAACATGGGTCACGTCAAATTATAAAGTAGGTCACTAGGTCAAATTGAAGGAAAATCTTGTTAACACTCCAGAGGCCGCAACTTTTGCTTCAGCAGCTTGAAATTTTGTCAGAATGTTTGTCTTAAAAATATCTAGGTCAAGTTCAATTATGGGTCATATTGGATCAGAAACTAGGTCACTAGGCCAAATTGAGGGAAAATCTTGTTAACTCTGTAGAAGCCTCATGTTTTGCTTCAGCAGCTTGAAATTTGGTCAGAATGTTGAGCTGAATGATATCTAGGCCAAGTTCGAATATGGGTCATGCCGGGTCAAAAACTGGGTCACTAGGTCAAATTGAAGGAAAATCTTTTAAACACTTTGGATGCCTCATTTTTTGCTGAAGCAGCTTGAAAATTGGTCAGAATGTTTGTCTAAATGATATCTAGGCCAAGTTCGGATATGGGTAATGCCGGGTTAAAAACTAGGTCACTAGGCCAAATTGAAGGGTAATCTTGTTAACACTCTTGATACTGCATTTTTAATTTCAGCATGATGAAACTTTATCAGAATGTTTTTCTTGATGATATGTAGGCCAAGTTCGAATATGGGTCATGCTGGGTCAGAAACTAGGTCACTAGATCCAATTGAAGGAAAATCTTGTGAATACTTTGGATGCTGCATTTTTGCTTCAGCAGCTTGAAATTTGGTCAGAATGTTTGTCGAATTATATCTAGGTCAAATTTGAATATGGGTCATTTTGGATCAGAAACTAGGTCAATAAAGGAAAATATTGTTCAAACTCCAGAGACCGCATTTTTTACTTTGAGCAAGTTGAAACTTTGTCAGAATGTTGTCTCGATGATATCTAGTCCATGTTGGAATAGGGGTCATATCAGGTAAAAAAAATATAGATCAATAGGCCAAATGAAGGAAAATATTGTTAACTCTGTGGAAGTTGCATTCAGAATAATTGTCTTGATGTGTTTTGCATTGCAGTACATTGTATAATTAAGGTGAGCGATCCAGGGCCATCATGGCCCTCTTGTTTATAGAAGACAATACATTGCATTTTTATGAGTTTGGCCGAAGAGTTCAAATGGTCTTAATGCCCAACAGATCTTTTTCAGATTGGCCAGGGAGTTTAAATATGCCACCTGTTGACAGCAAAGATAGCTGTACGCATGAAGATGTAGCGAGGATCAAAAGACAAAATGTAGGTTGTAGTTTATGTAGATTTTGTGTCGTCTGCCTGTTGGGCAATTGGGACACTAAGCCTTAAGAGATCATCTGTCCGTCCTTCTGTCTGTTATACTTTGCCTAAGGTAATTTAATTAGGAAATATATCTCATTTTGAGTGATATACCGGCTCTTATATCACGATTTGGAGTTCAGGTGTGTAGAACTAAAAACGAAGGCCGAATGGCCAGAGTGATTAGTTTATACACATCTGAACGACAAATCTAGATATAAGAGCCGATATATCATTCAAAATGAGATATATTTCAATTCTAGCACTTTCTTATGAGGGCTGTTCCAGAAAAAAATGTCTGTGGGGGGAGGAACGACAAGCTATTTAAATTCTGTGGGTGGGGGGTATTTTTTAAATAAAATTCTCTAGGTAGTGGGCAAAAGATGTAATTTAATTCTGTGGGTGGTCGTTCTTTTTACTGTATAAAAAACCTGTAATAAATTCGGCGGTAATTCAATGTCGAGCGTTTTCTAATTTTTAATCGTTGGATACGAGATCGCAAATTTACTGTATCAGCTCGCCGATAAATATTGGTGATAATGACGCTTCAGTGATTTTTACGACACCGGACACTGGTTACAATACGTGGTCTGCGGATGATGTTGAAAAAATGAACAATAAACTCCAAGAAAGGCAAGACACCCCCAGTCCGAGGTCTTGTCTTTATATTGTATTTTGAAGGCATCACGGCGGCCAGTTCACATTCTCATACCAGTACTCCACACAACAATCTCCCCCAGCAAGTGGCTGCTTTTTCCACAGACTTGGCCCATTGATGGAAGACAAATGATGCATGTCGCATTGACTTTTGTCAAACGTCGGAAAGAAAGTCTGGATTCGAACTCGCAACCACTGACTGAGCTTCTGGGGCTTGGCACAAATTATCAGAACAATAATCTCCAAGAAAGGCAAGACACCCCCAGTCCGAGGTCTTGTCTTTATATTGTATTTTAAAGGCAGTGTGTTGCCCTCTAAGTATAAATGATGGTTGTTGGAACAAAGATTGAAATACATGTTCATTATTTCATCTAGTCCAAATTACATTTTGTGGATTTCTCCATACTAGACCAGTTTGCCATACTATTATTTAACATTGGCAATGGTCCGTTACAAACTTGACCTCATATTTCAGCCAATTGTATTATAAATATGATAATAGATTGATTCAAGTTTAACGCCGTTTATCAGTTATATCACGACAGCCAGTTACCTACTATAAATGTATTTCCTGGTTTTCACACACCAGCATTTCGCACAACAATCTTCCCAAAGCAACTGGCTGCTTTTCCTCATAGACTTAGAAGATTGGTGGAAGATGCATGTCACATTGACTCTTGTCAAACATAGGAAAGAAAAATGGCTGAGCCTGCATTGCTACCGACTGGGTTTGGGTTATCTAGGAAGGTACACTCTTGGTCATGGTCAAATATGATACTACTGGATGTCTTTTAACACATGCATTTTAATTTGGATCTGCTTGATGTGTTAAAAAGTATAAAACATGAATAAAATTCCTATGAATGTGATAATTTAAATTCTCTAGGTGGGGGGTAAAATTGAAATTTTATTCTATGGGGGGGTGCCCAAAAAATAATTAAAATTCTGTAGGTGGTACCCTCAAAATTGCTGGTCGTTCCTCCCCCCCAGACTTTTTTTTCTGGAACAGCCCTGACTTAAAGGGATACAACTTAGGGGGGAACTATGTTTTGATATGACGTTGCTTTCCTTGATTAAATCACATGTAGGCTTTTCTATCCATTATTTTTATTATACCTTTTCAAATTTACATATACGCATCATGCATGGGCAATTTGTTTTATGTCTCATGCAAACACAACGTTTTTGACCGGTTAACAGTATGCTGTTACAAGGCACGCACGTCGAAAATGTTGGTCACACACGTGCATGACGTCATTTAAAACAATTACGTCACCGTTATAATTCAACTTTCCAAATGGCATTTACAACAAAAGCTTGTGACTTCATTCATAAAATGTCAAGCCCAGCGTTGTCACGCATGCGCACTTATCAAAAATACGTGGGAGAGTATTTCATCAGCCAAAAATAGTTCCGGAAGTTTAGAGTGATATACTGTGTGACATATCACGCTCAAATCCCGCTTTGCTTATAGAAGAGAAATTGTTAATAGTGTTAGAATTGTTTTTAGATTACCTGAGCCGAAGGCTTTACGTGTCCGATCAATTCTGATCACTCTCTGTTGGTTGTCCATTGTTAGCTCACCTGTGCACGAAGTGCTCAGGGTGAGTTATTGTGATGGCCTTTTGTCCGTCGTCCGTCGTCCGTCAACTTTTTCTCCCAGTAACCAGTGGGTCAATTGGGATGAAACTTCACAGGAAGCATCCCCACATTGACCTCACCAGAATTCCTTCAATTATTTGGGATCCATGCATAATTCTGGTTTCCATGGCAACGAAATGATTTTTTTTTTAAAAATCTTCTTCTCCAGAACTGGTTGGCAGATTTTCAAATGATTTTGTAGAAATGTTCCTTGGATGACCCTCTATCAGATTCCTCCAAGCCATATTGATTGGTCGAAATACATGGCCGCCAGGGGGCGGGGCTATTTTGCCTTATATGGCTATAGTGAAAACTTAAAAAATCTTCTCCTCCGAAAGTGTCAGGCCGATTTTCAAATAATTTTGTAGAAAGGTTCCTTGGATGACCCTCTATCAGATTCCTTCAAGCCATGTTGATTGGTTGAAAAACATGGCTGCCATGGGGGCGGGGCTATAAATGAGTAGAAATGTTCCTTAAGTAACCCGAGCTACATATATTTGCAATAATGCTTGGTTGAAAGACATAGCATTACAGGTGGCATCAGAAAAGGAGTAAAATTAACTTTTAGCTTCAAATGACATCTCCTCCTTATCCACTGGACCAATTGCAGCCAAACTTAAATAGAATGTTACTTTTGGGATCCACTCTCAAAATTGTTCAAAGGTATAAATTATATACAGAACTTTGTTTGCTGCAGCATCAGAAAAGAAGAAAAATTCCATAACACAACATTAATCTTGCTAAATATTCTTTGTGTGACCCTCTACTAAATTTGTTTAAACCATATTTATTGGTTGAAAAACAGGGACGCCAGACCGCATCATCAAGAGGCAAAATGACAAAACTTAAGTAAGATAGTTTAGCAGAAATGTTCCTTTATATTAGTAACACTTCACATAATTTGTTTAGCAATATTGATTGGTTGAAAAGGTTAGCTGCCAGGCAGCATCAGAAAAGGGGTAAAAGAAACTTTTAGCTTCAAACAACATCTCCTCTTTAAGCAAGGGACCAATATCAACCAAACTTCAAAGAAACTTCAAAGAAATGTTCCTTGTGTGGTTCTCTTTGAATTTATTTGTGTGCATTTTTTTGCATTTTGTTTGATTGGCCATTATCTCAATAAATTTCCAATGTATCATTTTCTTTTCTGGAGTTCGGCCATTTCTCAAATAATGTCAAATATATAAATTTAAAATTTGTTTTGTAAATGATAGATCTCCAAAATAAGAACCAGGGCTCTCACTAGGCTAATTTTTTTTGGACTCCCTCAAGGCAATTTAGGGAGAAGTGGGGGTCTTAAAGGAGAAGTGATATTTCTCATGTCATTGATATGTGTGTCATAACTGGGAGGTTTGTGTTTATTTATTTGATTTTAATATTAAATGATGACAACCAGTAAACCTTCGCTGTAATTGTAAACAAAAATTCCAGACAGAAAAGGGGGACAAGTATTTGGCGAATTTCTCGCAAACAATTAAGCTGTTAATTGCCGGAAATGTTATTATCATGATATGGCAGAGAAGCATAAAGTCGTCTAATCAATATCTATCAAATCAGCCCTTTGAATGTCCTCAAATTCTGCTTCAGAGTCGAAATTTCGAAAATTTTGGAATCTCGGAAAGTACCTCTTCAGAATAGATTGATGACGTAGTTATTATTTCAATTCTGACCAATCAAATTCTATATCCGAGGAGGAATCCATTAGGAACAAGGTTACATAGATAGTGTCTTTTAATTGGTTAATGTCAATTAGCATGGCCTAACATATTTATATTACAACATTATATTAAAAAAATATCCTGAAAATCGCTCCTTTTTTTTAAGCTGTATGTTTCATAAAAGCAAGAATTGATTAACAATATTCAAATGGTTGAAACATTTAAGGTATAATTTGACATCTATCTCATTTAAATCGGATTCGTAGTAAAAATAATTAACGGGGTGGGGGGCGTAAGGTTTGATTTGAAAATCGGCTCTTCGTTTATGCGGATAAGTTTATGCTAGATGGTTGATTGAACAATCGGTTTTACGTCATGGCGTGTTTTAAACGATTAGACTTGTCAGCTTTAAATGGGTACCGTATACATTCCTGATAATGTAACTTTGTACTGTATACCGAGAACCGATTTAAGCGACATGGCGTTTGACTGTGTTGATTTATAGCATCGATAACTAAGAACGAAATTTTTGGCAAAGTCAACTTTGCTTTCAACGAGTGAATGGGCGAAGTCTGACAATTTTAGGCAACCACTTCGCTCAAGTCGCACCCCTCGTGAGTTTTCACAATGTTTGAAACTTGTTTTGCTTTGCCTTTTTTTACTTATAAAATTATCAAGCTTTTGAAAGTGACACATTAGTCACATTGAATGCTCTTGTGTAATTCATCATACTTTTGCTACGTTTAATTAGATTCTTGTGATTTTGAACCGATTGACATAAACAAGTATTTTGATACATTGCATTTATTTATTTTTTCAGATTATCGTATTCTTGAACTTTTTTTAGCTCACCTAAGCACGAAGTGCAAGGTGAGCTTTTGTGATCACTCACCGTCCGGCGTTGTCGTCATCGTCGTCTGTAACAATTTCCTACAAATGACTTCTCCTACTAAACTGATGGACTGATTTCAAAATAACATCACAGGAATGTTCCTTAGGTGGTCCTCTTTTAAAGCTGTTCAAAGAATTTAATTCCATGTAGAACTTTGGTTGCCGCGGCATCAGAAAAGGGGAAAATTGCCAAAACTTTAAAAACCTTCTTGTCCAAAAGTACTGGCTTGATTTGAAAATAATTTCGCAGAAATGTTCCTTGGGGCATCTTCTACCAAGATTGTTCAAATTGTTCAACTCTGTTGAAAAACATGGCCGCCAGGGGGTGGAGCTTGTTTTCCTTATATGTGCATTGTAAAATCTTTAAAAATCTTTTTGTCAAAAATGATTGGCCCGATTTAAAGATTGTTTGGCACAAATGTTCTTTGGGGGACCTTCTACCAAAATTGTTCAAATTAATCCGATCCATTGAAAAACATGGCCACCAGGGGCGGGGCTTGTTTTCCTTATATGTGCATTGTAAAAACTTAAAAAATCTTCTTGTCCAAAATTACTGGCCCGATTTAAAGATAATTTGGCACAAAAATTAATGTTCCTTTGGGGACCTTCTACCAAAATTGTTCAAATTAATCCGATCCATTGAAAAATATGGCCACCAGGGGCGGGGCTTGTTTTCCTTATACGTGCATTGTAAAATCTTTAAAAATCTTCTGGTCCAAAAGTACTGGCCCGATTTAAAGATAATTTGGCACAAATGTTCCTTTGGGGACCTTCTACCAAGATTGTTCAAATTAAACCGACCCATTGAAAACATGGTCAGAAGGAGCGGTGCTTGTTTTCCTTATATGTGCATTGTAAAATCTTTAAAAATCTTCTTGTCCAAAAGCACCTGCCTGATTTAAAAATAATTTGGCACAAATGTTCCTTGGGTGACCTTCTACCAAGGTTGTTCAAATAAATCCGACCTATTGAAAAACATGGCAGCTAGGGCACCAAGCTTGTTTTCCTTATATGTGCATTGTAAAATCTTTAAAAATCTTCTTGTCAAAAAGTACTGACCGATTTAAAGAAAATTTTGCACAAATACACAAATGTTCCTTGGGGGACCTTCTACCAGAATTGTTCAAATTATTCCATTCCATTGAAAAAAATTGTTTTCCTGAATATGTGCATTGTAAAAACTCTAAAAATCTTCTTGTCCAAAAGTACCTGTCCGATTAAAAGATAATTTGGCACAAATATTCCTTGGGGGACCTTCTATCAAGATTGTTCAAATAAATCTGATCCATCGAAAAACATGGCTGCCAGGGTGGGGCTTGTTTTCCTTATATGTGCATTGTAAAATCTTTAAAAATCTTCTTGTCCAAAAGCACCAGCCTGATTTAAAATTTATTTGGCACAAATGTTCCTTGAGTGACCTTCTACCAAGGTTGTTCAAAAAATCCCATCCATTGAAAAACATGGCAGCCAGGGTGCCGAGCTTATTTTCTTTATATGTGCATTCCTGGCTGTAGCTTTTCCGGGGATATTCTGACACTTTCCATGGAAACTCCAGTACATTTAAGTGGAAAACCTGGAAATTCCATGGACAACCCGGAACGGTTCCATGGACACCCCAGAACTTTTACATTGACACCCCAGAACGATTCTGTGAACACCCTGGAATGGTTCCGTGGACCCCAGAGTATTCAAACCATTTCCAGCATTTCCATATCTTAACATTAAATTCCATGGTTTTTTCCATGGTTTTTCCATGGTTTCCCTGTATTTTCCGTGTATTTTTGTATTTTCTGTTAAGAGTCCCCGGAAAAGCTACAGCCGGGCTGTTAAATCTTTAAAAATCTTCTTGTAAAAAAGTACTGGCTTGATTTAAATATAATTTGGCACAAATGTTCCTTTGGCGACCTTCTACCAAAATTGTTCAAAGTAATCTGATCCATTGAAAAATATGGCTGCCAGGAGCGGGTCTTGTTGTCCTTATAATTATGTGCATTGTAAAATATTTAAAAATCTTCTTATCCAAAGGTACTAGCCCGATTTAAAGATAATTTGGCACAAATGTTCCTTGGGGCACCTTCTACCAAGATTGTTCAAATTAATCTAGCTGATCCATTGTAAAACATGGCGGCAGGGGCGGGGCTTGTTTTCCTTATATGTGTATTGTAATATTTTTAAAAATCTTCTTGTCCAAAAGCACCTGCCTGATTTAAAATTTATTTGGCACAAATGTTCCTTAGGTGACCTTCTACCAAGGTTGTTGAAATAAATCTGATACATTGAAAAACATGGCCACCTGGGGGGTTGCTTGTTTTCCTGATATAAAACTTTGAAAACTATTGAAGTACTATTAAATCGGTTGAGCGATATAGGGCCATCATGACACTCTTGTTTATATAGATCTTTAAGACACAATTAATAGTAAAAAAAAATTGTAAATGGTAAGGTCACATAAAAATAATAAAAAAAATGATAAAACCTTTTTATTTTACTTGGATTCCGAAACAAGCTTTCAACTTTCATTAATCATGCTGGATGCATGCTTCCTTGAGATCTATCTAACGAATACAAGAGCTGTTTGTGTATATAAATCTTAATGACAGAAAGTGCATAAATCACAGCATTAGCTTACATTCTTATATCCACTGACTGACCCAATCATCCATTTATACCAGAAAAACACAAATCACACAGTATAAGCTTACATTATTATAACCACCAGCTCACGAAATCATCCATTTATACAAGAAAAACACAAATCACACAGCATTACCTTACATTCGTATAACCACTGACTCACCCAATCATCCATTTATACCAGAAAAACACAAATCACACAGCATTAGCTTACATTCTTTTATCCACCAACTCACCAAATCATCCATTTATACCAGAATAACACAAATCACACAGCATTAGCTTACATTCTTTTATCCACCAACTCACCAAATCATCCATTTATACCAGAAAAACACAAATCACACAGCATTAGCTTACATTCTTTTATCCACCAACTCACCAAATCATCCATTTATACCAGAAAAACACAAATCACACAGCATTAGCTTACATTCTTTTATCCACCAACTCACCAAATCATCCATTTATACCAGAAAAACACAGATCACACAGCATTAGCTTACATTCCTATAACCACCAACTCACCAAATCATCCATTTATACCAGAAAAACACAAATCACACAGTATAAGCTTACATTATTGTAACCACCAGCTCACGAAATCATCCATTTATACCAGAAAAACACAAATCACACAGCATTAGCTTACATTCTTTTATCCACCAACTCACCAAATCATCCATTTATACCAGAAAAACACAAATCACACAGCATTAGCTTACATTCTTATAACCACCGGCTCACCAAATCATCCATTTATACCAGAAAAACACAGATCACACAGCATTAGCTTACATTCCTATAACCACCGACTCACCAAATCATCCATTTATACCAGAAAAACACAAATCACACAGTATAAGCTTACATTATTATAACCACCGGCTCACCCAATCATCCATTTATACAAGAAAAACACAAATCACACAGCATTAGCTTACATTCTTATAACCACCGGCTCACAAAATCATCCATTTATACCAGAAAAACACAAATCACACAGCATTAGCTTACATTCTTTTATCCACCAACTCACCAAATCATCCATTTATACCAGAAAAACACAAATCACACAGCATTAGCTTACATTCTTTTATCCACCAACTCACCAAATCATCCATTTATACCAGATAAACACAAATCACACAGCATTAGCTTACATTCTTTTATCCACCAACTCACCAAATCATCCATGTATACCAGAAAAACACAAATCACACAGCATTAGCTTACATTCTTATAACCACCGGCTCACGAAATCATCCATTTATACCAGAAAAACACAAATCACACAGCATTAGCTTACATTCTTATAACCACCGACTCACCAAATCATCCATTTATACCAGAAAAACACAAATTACACAGCATTAGCTTACATTCTTATAACCACCGACTCACCAAATCATCCATTTTTACCAGAATAACACAAATCACACAGCATTAGCTTACATTCTTATAACCACCGACTCACCAAATCATCCATTTATACCAGAAAAACACAAATCACACAGCATTAGCTTACATTCTTATATATAACCACCGGCTCACGAAATCATCCATTTATACCAGAAAAACACAAATCACACAGCATTAGCTTACATTCTTATAACCACCGGCTTACCAAATCATCCATTTATACCAGAAAAACACAAATCACACAGCATTAGCTTACATTCTTATAACCATCGGCTCACCCAATCATCCATTTATACAAGAAAAACACAAATCACACAGCATTAGCTTACATTCTTATAACCACCGGCTCACAAAATCATCCATTTATACCAGAAAAACACAAATCACACAGCATTAGCTTACATTCTTTTATTCACCAACTCACCCAATCATCCATTTATTCTACCATTGCATAGTTGTATATATGTTATGATATGAAATATTATGTTTTTGTTTCATGTTTTGTCATTGTTGTATAATAATCTATGTTTCTTGTATACGTATATATAATAAGTACTCCCCATATGTGGAGGTAATAAAGAATTATTTACTACTTACTGCATCCTCGGTACCCAGTCTATTCATAAAATATATGAAATTTTATGTATAGCCTGGGTACCGAGGATTTACTTACTGATATGAGAGACAAATACTGTACCCCTGCACCCTCGACTGTCTTCCACAAATGAAGATTAAAAGTAGACCAATTTTGCAAATGATTTTAGGTATTGTATCTAGTTAGTAGTAGCGAGTCCACCCGTGAGAAAAGATGTTTAGCTTCAGATCAGCATGTACATCTGCTCTTTCCTATCAGAGTCTACACAAGGTTGATATAAATTTATATAAAACTTCTTACAAGCTTTTGTCAATTATATAAACATAGTATAGATTTTGATCAGATCAGACCAAGAGCAAACTTGTACCCATTCCTATGCACGGTCTCAAACATTACATTTGCTATATTGTAGATGTATAGAATGTGTAATATCCTTCAGGGTCAAGCCTTGATCATAAATAATCAAGAGTTTTCTGAAGGAGGGGCACACTTCGCCAAACGGATGATGTCAGAGACAGACAGTAACAGACTTCATCAGGTTTTAAAGAGCCTTTCATTTCAGGTTCAAATTCAGACGGACTTAAATTACGAGGTAAATGAATTATTGGGTATTATTTTGTGTTGTCTAGGATAAACTGAAATAACGGTGTTCAGGTTGGTTTGTTGATCTCTTGGTTGGACCCTGAGTTTGGCATAAGTAAGAACTTTTTGGAGCAAACTACTTTTTTAATTGTTAAATGCCCAAATTTAAGAGTCATACTATGTCAAAATGCTTGTCATACATTTGTTTGTCTGACCGTCTGTAAGCAATTTTTAGCTTCACTTTTGAAGAATAAGGCTGGCTATTGCATTTGCTTTTGCATCTGCATCATCGTTATAGCTTTGCATGCAAGCCCTTTTCTCAAAATCCACCAATATTATTGCTTCAAAACTTCAAACACTTATTGGACTTAATCACAATCATGACACTTTCCCCAACTCTGAATTATGGGCGTACGATATTTGACGGGCCGGGATCTGTTGCTATGGTGATGTAGTTCAGACAGTCAGTATTATCGGTCATTTTAGAGGTCTAAAGAGGAATCGAGGAATTGCTTTGGGACTTTGAAAATGTTGTTAGAGTTTTGCATGCAACGCCTTTTCTCACAACTCACAGATGCTATATTACTTTGAGACTTCACACACTTATTGGACGTCATCATATGACTTGTAGAACAAGTACTGTTGGACGTCATCACATGACCTTGCAGGACAAATACCGTAACGCTACATAAGATTTTGACTGAATTTTGTCCCTTTTGGGACTTGATGATCCAGTGCGTACATATGTGTTGATATTCACTATACAAACAAAACAAGCCATATTTTCAATTAAATTTACCCAAGACTTAATCAACATAATAACAACTTGTTACTAAACTATCAAGCCACTATCTCATTAACCAGTGATGACTATAGTATTCAATGGATTTCAATTAACCCTTTCCCACATACAAGACATCTGCAGCAGATGATTTTGAACATATTTCGTTAAAAATTGGAAAATGGATAACCAATGACTTAGGGGAAAACTTTGTGGCAAACGGAGAAATTGCTCATCATGAGCAATTTCTTCTTTTGTCACAATGTTTTCAAAAGTCAGCAAAGAGTTTAGACAGAGGCAATCCAGATAATGTGATAGTTTGCTTGTGCATGCAACTTACGCTACAGTTTTCAAGGCATTTAAATGACATGTTTTACAAATTATCACTTTAGAACGTTAAATTTAAATGCATACCATATTTCAAATTAAGATCAAATGAGGTATACCAGAGCAAGTTCCCTTGGATCTTGAAATAAGTATATCTACTAGAATTAAGCTTGTGTATGTAACTCCATTTTTTAAATCTTTTCCACTTATATCAAATCTGCATCAGATGACTATGCAAACATTAGTGCAAAATTATGAAAAATATCTAAAAAAAAAAGGACAATTGAGCCGTCCCGTGAGAAAACCAATGTTATGGCATCTGCTTAATGTATCAACCCAGGTCAGCCTGCCCAGTCCACGCAGACTGATCCGGGCCGACACTTTCCGTCTCTGGGAGATAGAGGTAAAGAATAATGATTCCTGAAACAGAAAATCCACAGGAGGCAATTAGTTTCTATCCGGGTAAGCATGAGCGGCATGCTTAGGCTGATCCGGGTCGATACTTTCTTTATGCAGAGTCCACAATGTTGGTTTTCTCACGGGACGGCTCAATTATTGAATAAAAGTGAAAACATTACTGTAATAGGAGAAATTCTCATTATAAGCAATTTCTCCTTTCACCAAAATGTTTTGCAGCAGATGCTTTCTACAAAGGATCTCTATGAAATGTAGCAATGCATAAAATATGTAATATATGCAATATGTATTTCATACATAACGCGGATGAGGAAATCTTTAGTTATGTACCCTTGGTCTCAGAAAAAGTTTGTCTTTTCCAAGTCGTCAGCTGCAGATTTGATGTAGTAGGGAAAGGTTTAAATAAGCAATGCTCTCATTGTCTGATTGGTAATTTTTTTTTTAATGCAGGAAATGGAGGCGATGTTACAACGCTTTAGTAAAATTGAGCATAAAGATGATGTGTTCATTCTGATAATATTGTCCTATGGTGGGGATGGTACTGTATACTGTGCTGATGGTAAAGAAATGAAAATCCAGGATATTGTAAATACCTACTCAACAGATAAATGTGGTACCTTGATTGGCAAACCCAAACTGATTTTTATACAAGCGTGTGGTGTGATACTTGCAGGTATGTGATGAAAGTTTGGTGTTGATTTTAAATTACAAAGTTGTAAGTCTTTATTTGGATGGTAGTCTGGGAAGTGGGTGTCAAAATTAATCAAAAAGTACACAATCTGACTAAATGTAAGATATGATGGCGATCCATTCGAATAC
This sequence comes from Serripes groenlandicus, assembly GCA_031761405.1. NCBI lineage: Eukaryota > Metazoa > Mollusca > Bivalvia > Cardiida > Cardiidae > Serripes > Serripes groenlandicus. The sequence continues at coordinate 11,715,803 of JASEVX010000011.1, forward strand.
TTCTTCTTGTTTTATCGGATTTCCAATATCGCTATTTTTAGATCCACCAAGCTATTTTTATTTGAACCAATCAGAGAACTTGTTTCAACAAACGTTTGGCTTAACCTTCAAAATGGCGTCAATTGACGAAGTTGAGCAAATTTAAAATAGACCATTTAAAACCAGAGCAAAGAACACTTTTCGATGCTGTATGCCGTGTATGGTCAGGGAAAGACTGTATCGGTATTTTGCCTCATTTTTCCTCATTTGTAGCCATGATGCGGTCGTCATGAGAACTATACAAGCGTGTAAATTACTATGCGAAAATTGGGATCCCATGCTAAATATAGATTTTTTTTGGTAAATATAGACTTTTACTTTCACTTTCAAAAACGTGAAAGCAAGGTTCTGATTGGCTGACGGAAAGGTCGTCTGAACGTGACCCTCTATCGGTTGTCCTCAGATCCTATGCCTAGCAATAATAGGAGATGATTTTGATCAGATTGCCTTAACCCTTTCCCTCATACGACAATTCTGCAGCAGACGACTTTGAACATTTTTTGTCAAAAAATAGAAAATCCCAATAATTTAATGGATTACCTATATCTAATTGTGGCAGAAGGAGAAATTGCTCGTTTTGAGCAATTTCTTCTTTTGTCACTATGTTTTCAAAAAGCTGTCTGCTGCAGAGGCGTCAGAAAGAGTCTATATGAGGGAAATGGTTAAGGGTCAATAGGGTTAAGGTCAAGGTCACTGTTACGAAAATGTCCTCGCTTGTCTAGTGATAGAGAGTGCCTCTGGTGTGGGAGATTATATATTGGAACCCTGGCCAGGTCATACCAAAAATGTAAAAAAATGGTAGTAATGTTTTCTTCTCCATGTGTGGAGTTTTAGCATTGTGACTGACTCACTGGTATCAAGATAAATGGGTCAGTAATCAGAAGAGGTTAAATATCCAGGAAAATGCTGGGATATAACTGAAAAAAAATGTTAAAAATGGCATTTATATAATGCGCCATGCAAACAAGCATAAATATGACTAAATTATGATCACCTTTAAAACCTGGTTTCTTGACAATGCTGCTTTTCTTGTTTAGATTTTGTAAGGTATATTTACTAGGTTTCTTCAAAAAGTACAATTGATGTCAATCAATCAATTGAATGTTTCAATTTTGAATCATTGCTATTTAATCCTTTTTTAATTTTTCCATATGTAAAGCCTTTCCCACATACAACACATCTGCAGCAGAAGGCTTTGATAACATAGTGAATAAAACCTGAAAAATCTCCATAAAAGATAGCTTAATTGTTAAATAAAGTTGAAAACATTGTGGCCAAAGGTGAAATTGCTCATGATGCTCAATGTTTTCAAAAGTCGTCTGCTGCTATTGTGTCAAAATGTGTCTGCAGGTGGGAAAAAGTTAAAGAAGTTTGTAGTTAGGATACTATGTCACTGTTAGTGACTGTTCTAGTTCGTTTTGTATTAAATGCTATGATTTTGGAAACAGAGGGATAATTTGTTTTGAGCAAATTCTCTCTTCCTATTTAGTTATCAAAATCAATTGGTACACAGTTTTCTTAAGTAACTAAATTGGTCTAAGGGGGAAAGAAATGCAATACTGTTCTATGGTCCTTTATGTATACCCATTTTCACTGACCCACACCACATTTTTTGCAAATCAATGCGTAAGTAACGTGTAAGAAAAAATATGTTATACATGTATGAGCAGTTTTAAGACAGACCAACAGAGTAAATTTGAATTAATCCCAATAGCATGCATGTATACAAATGAGTGGTGCTCCAACATTAACATATTTTTAGCTCACCAGAGCACAAAGTGCTCAAGGTGAGTTTTTGTGATCGCCTTTTGTCCGTCGTTCGTTGTACATCGTCCGTCGTCAACATTTGCTTGTTAACACTCTAGTGTCAACATTTTGTATGCAATCTTCATGAAAATTTATCAGAACATATATCTCCATCAAAAACCAGGTCACTAGGCCAAATTGAAGGAAAATCTTGTTAACACTCTGGAAGCCAAATTTTGAACTTGAGCATGTTGAAACTTTGTCAGAAAGTTTGTCTTGATGATATCTAGGCCAAGTTTGAATATGGGTCATGTCCGGTCAAAAACTAGGTCACTAGGCCAAATTTAAGAAAAATCTTGTTAACACTCTGGAAGCCACATTTTTGGCTTGAGCATGTTGAAACTTTGTAAGAATGTTTTTCTTAGTGATATCTAGGCCAAGTTTGAATATAGGTCATGTCGGGTCAACAACTAGGTCACTAGGCCAAATTTAAGAAAAATCTTGTTAACACTCTGGAAGCCACATTTTTGGCTTGAGCATGACTGTTGAAACTGTCAGAAAATTTGTCTAAGTGATATCTAAGCCAAGTTCGAATATGAGTCATGTCAGGTCAAAAACTAGGTCACTTGGCCAAATTTAAGGAAAATCTTGTTAACACTCTTGAAGCCGCATTTTTACCTTGAGCATGTTAAAACTTTATCAGAAAGTTTGTCCTGGTGATATCTAGGCAAAGTTTGAATATGGGTCATGTCATGTCAAAAACTAGGTCACTAGGCCAAATTTAAGGGAAATCTTGTTAACACTCTGGAAGCCACACGTTTGGCTTGAGCATGTTAAAACTTTGTCAGAATATTTGTCTTGATGATATCTAGGGTAAGTTCGAATATGGGTCAGGTCAGGTCAAAAACTAAGTCACTAGGCCAAATTGTAGAACAATCTAGTTAACACTATAGAGATCGCATTTTTGACTTGAGCAGCTTGAAATTTTGTCAGAAAGTTTGTCTTGATGATATTGCCATTGGCGCTGAAATAGTTATGTCTTAAATAGCCCATTCTCAGGTGAGCGATTCCAGGGCCTCATGGCCCTATTGTTTATGTATGTGGGAAAAAAACTTAATCCTTTCCCTCATACAGATGCTTTCTGAGGCCAATGCAGCAGACACATTTTGAAAACATTGTAACAAAAGGAGAAATTGCTCAAATTGAATCATTTCTCGTTTTGCCATAATGTTTTGGAACTTTTTTGAAGCAATAATACCATCATTGATAGAGAATTTCTGTGCATTTTGGCATAATGTTTTCAAAGTTGACTGCTACACATTTTGATGCAATAGCAGCAGACAACTTTTGAAAACATTGTGGCCAAAGGTGAAATTGCCTATGATGAGCAATTTCTCCTTTGGCCACAATGTTTTCAACTTTATTTAACAATTAAGCTATGTTTTGGAGAGATTTTTCAGGTTTTTGTCACTATGTTTTCAAAGTCGTCTGCTACAAATTTGTTGATTGTGGGAAAGGCTTAACCCTGTTCCACATACGACAATTCTGCAGCAGACGACTTTGAACATATTTTCTATAAATCCCTATAATTGAATGGATAACCTATGATTTAAATTGGAAAACATTGAGGCAAAAGGAGAAATTGCTCCTTTTGAGCAATTTCTTCTTTTGTCACTATGTTTTCAAAAAGCTGTCTGCTGCAGAGGCGTCAGAAAGAGTCTATATGAGGGAAAGGTTTAACACATTGATGCTTAGGATGCAATTGTGAACTGTTTTACAGAAGTTTATTGAAACCGTCTATAACTAATTCTTGAAAAGTGCTGAACCAGACCAAACTGCACAAATATGCCGGCTTATCATAACTCATTACTTCACATGACTTTTCAAAGGATGTCTGCTTTACAATCATCAGACGAACAATTTCAACAATCTAGATAACTGTAAGATTTATATTGATAAAGAGTTGAAAATATTGCAATAAAAAGTAAAATGGTTTGTTTTGAACAATTTCACCTTTTATTGCAATGTTTTCAAAAGTCATGTTCAATGGAAGGTGTCAAATGTCGTCTGTGTGAAGGTTTATCTACACTGGTTGAAAATACCTTACAGTTGGTTCTCTAGCAAAGCACCTTCCAATATACACTTGTTTGACCCAACAGTATTGTTTTCGTCACTACTTTTAGATGGACAAACTAGACAGCCACAAGAGACCCAAATAGATCATGCAGCAGAGATCATAAAGGGTTTGGAGGGACTCTGTTTGGGGACCCAGGGAAGTGATGACGCGGACACAAATCCTCTGCCTGATACAGTGGCAGTTCTCCCTGTTGATACAAGTGATTCCCTAGTTGCCATGGCAACTGGGCCAGGTGAGCTTGTTAAGTACTGTGCCTTAATATTGAATGGCCTGCATTGCAATATCTGTGATATATTGCTTGTTACTGTGCTGTAATATTAAATGGCATGCATGCAATATCTGTGATATAGCGCTTAATTGTTACTGTGCTGTAATATTGATTGACATGTATGCAATATCTGTGATATAGTGCTTGTATTGAATGTATAGGCCTTATTGAATGGCATGCATGCAATATCTGTTATATAGAGCTTGTTTCTATGTGGCACAATGGTAGTAAGTGTTTTGTATTGGCTATGTATTAAAAAAGACTGAAATAACAATTATGAATTATAACCAGTGCACAATACGGCGGATCATAATGAAGGTGTTCAGCATTCTTACAGAAAAACCTCTAAAGATTGTCCCGCAGACGATCGAACCCCCCTTTAGAATAACACATAAATCTACTCCAATAGGGCTTCTTTTAACCCTTTCCCACCTACAACAATTCCGTAGCAGATGACTTTGGCAAAATTATAGAAATCAAAATTATAGAAATCTTACAATGAAACTATAATTATTGAATAGAGTGGAAAACATTGTGGCAAAAGGAGAAATTGTGCATAATGAGCAAAATTCGCATTTTGCCTAGAAAAGTTGCCTGCTGCAGATGTGTTAGAAAGCGTCTGAAATTGGGAAAGGGTAAATCAAAAATAATCTTTTTATGGCAACACCTCTTTAGAGCAGCAGGTTTTCTCTGCCTTAACCCTTTCTCTCATACAACAATTCTGCAGCAGACGACTTTGAACATATTTTGTCAAAAAATGGAAAATCTCTATAATTGAATGAATAAGACTAAAAGTGGAAAACATTGTGGCAAAAAGAAAAATTGCTTGTTTTGAGCAATTTCTTCTTTTGTCCCTATGTTTTCAAATATCCGTCTGCTGCAGAGGCGCCTGAAAGCGTGATTATGTAACTCTGGAGAGATTACATTGTAGTTGATTAAACTTTTCCAACATACGGATGCTTTCTGACACCTCTGCATCAGACGACCTCTGAAAACAGTATGGCATAAGGAGAAATTGCTCCTGGTGAGCAATTTCTCCTTTTGCCACAATGTTTTCAACTCTGTTTAACAATAACACTTTCATTTAAAGTTATCTTTCAAATGCTATTCTTGGAATTCTTCAAAATGTTTATTCCTCAAGAATATTTCAATATCGATAATTTACTATATATACAAGATGTGAATTTTAACTGGTTAGATGATTTACTAGTAAGATGAGCAAACCAAAGGGAGATAATCACATGTGATATTTTCACTTGATGGGAAACAGTTACATCCCTTTTACTTTACTCCACATGTGTAATAATATCACCAGTTAATTTCCATAATATAGCCATATATTGATGCTTTTGTAGCTGGTGATGTTTTTAACCCTTTCCCATATGCATCAAGTCTGCAGCAGATGACTTTGAAAATGTCTACTCAAATATATGGAAAATCTCTATAAGTGTAGATATAATTACTGAAAAAAATTGAAAACATTGTGGCAAAAGGAGAAATTGCTCATTTTGAGCAATTTCTCCTTTTGTCACAATGTTTTCAAAAGTTGTCTGCTGCAGATGCCTCAAAACGCGTCTATAGGTGGTAAAGGGTTAAATTGTGCAGAAATGAATAACAGCACTACTTTTTAAGTTTCTTTTCTTTTCAAAATTAAACATCCATTAACGCTCATTCTATCAGATGATTTGAACTAGGGCAATGGAGAAGTAAGAAAGGCACATCAATGTTTTAACTTTTAACGCTATCTAATCCTTTCCCGCATGCATGCTCTTTTCTGATGCCTCTACAACATACAACTTTTGAAAACATTCTGGCAAAAGGAAACGTTGCTCAAAACAAGCAAATGATCTTCCATTTGTAGAGATTTTTCCACCTTAAATACATTTTTAGCTCGACTATTCGAATAATTTGAGAGCTATACTACTCACCCTGGCGTCGGCGTCCACGTCACACCTTGGTTAATGTTTCGCATGCAAGTACTTAAATACTACATGTATTGCATTGAAACTTTCTACAACCCTACCAAACAATCACACCTATGTAGATTATCAAGTAAGATAACTCTGTCCTGCATTTTATGCAAGTCATGGCCCTTTTTTACTTAAGAATTCTGGTTAAAGTTTTGCGTGCAACTAAATTAACAGTCCATATCTCAGTATTTACATGATGCATTGCATTGAAACTTTCTACAACCCTACCCAACTATTACATCTGTGTAGATTATCAAGTTAGATAACTTTATCCTGCATTTGATGCAAGTTATCGCCCTTTTTTTACTTAGAAATTCTGGTTAAAGTTTTGCGTGCAACTAAATTAACAGGCAATATCTCAGTATTTACTTTATGCTTTGCATTGAAACTTTCTACAACCCTACCAAACTATCACACCTGTGTAGATTATCAAGTTAGATAACTCTATCCTGCATTGTATGCAAGTTATGGCCCTTTATTTACTTAGACATTCTGGTTAAAGTTTTTCGTGCAACTAAATTAACAGTCTATATCTCAGTATTTACTTGATGCATTGCATTGAAACTTTCTACAACCCTACCCAACTATCACACCAGTGTAGATTATTAAGTTAAATAACTCTATCCTGCAATTTATGCAAGTTATGGCCCTTTTTTCATTTAGAAATTCTGGTTAAAGTTTTGCGTGCAACTACATTAAGAGACCATCTCTTAGTAACTACTTGATTCATTGCATTGAAACTTTATACAACCCTTCCCAACTACCAGACCTATGTAACCCAGCAAGTATGATAACTCTATCTAGCATTTTATGCAAGTTATGGCCCTTTTTGGACTTAGAAATTCTGGTTAAAGTTTTGCAACTACATTTAGATAGTAATCTCAGTAAAAACTGAAGCATTGTATTGAAACTTTATACAACCTTTCCCAATTTCACAACTATAAATACAACCAATTAAGCTAACTCTATCCTGCATATGGTGCAAATTGTTGTCCTTTTTTTACTTAGAAATTATGGTAAAATGTTTGCGTGCAACTACATTAAGTCCATATCTTGTTAACTACTTGATGCATTCCATTGAAACTTTATACAACCCTTCCTAACCATCACACCTATGACAATAATCAAGTTAAATAACTCTATCCTGCATATAATGCAAATTATCACCCTTTAAGAAATTGTGGTTAATGTTTTGCATGCATTTTGCATTAGTCCATTATCTCAGCAGCTTTGTAATATGTAGAAAAGGGTTAACATAATTTTGCTTTTTCAGAAATTGAAAACAACTGAGGAATAAAACAAATCAAGCTGTATGAAAGAGGTTATAGCTGTCAGGCAACATTGCAAGCATTTTGGCATAAGGAGAAATTGCTGCCTATGAACAATTTCTCCTTTTACCACAGTTTTTTTGAAAAGCCTTTTGCATCTACGAAAATGGTCAAAAAGACTATACCTTGTATAAACTAAATGAAATCTTATTCCACTGCTTTATGAATTAACCCCTTCCCATATACAGACACTTTCTGATGCTTCTGCAGAAGACAACTTAATTCTTGAAAACATTGTGACAAAAAGAGAAATTGCTCGAAATGAGCTAATGATTCCTTTTGTCATAACTATTAAATAATAAAAACTGTCATTTTTTTATATTTTTTGCCATAGATGATATCAGAGTAGTCAGCTACAGATTTGAGCAAACTCCCTCGAGAAAACCAACATTGTGGACTCTGTGTAAAGTATTGATCCAAATCAATATAAGCATGCCGCGCAGGCTTAACCGGATAGACACTTTTTGCCTTCTGTACATTTTCTGTTTTAGGCATCATTACTCGATACCTCTATCCACCTGAGACAGAATGTGTTGGTCCGGATCAGTCTGCGTGGACTGCGCAGGCTGATCTGGGTTGATACATTATGCAGGTAGGATAATATTGTTTTTTTTGCGGGATGGCTCATTTGTTGTACATGTTTGTGGGAAAGGTATAACTTTGATTCCTTTATTTACAGATATAAAGCACGCTAATTATGGTTCAGTGTTCATTCTGGCCCTGTCCTATGTATTTCATTATTGCTCAAAGAATCAGGATCTCGACACGATGCTTAAAATGGTAAGTAAACTTCACTTAAAACTTTCTGACATGCCACAGGTTCGATCCCCAGTCATTCAATCCCCAGTCACAGCATGACGGTCATGGTGAAGTGCCCTTGGGCAAGGCACATTTCTAAGTTTAGTACTGGTTTGTTTACCCAGGGATCATAAATATGTAAACTGTCGCTGTGATATAACTAAATAATGTTGAAAATGGCTTAAAACCCTGAACAAATTAAATAAATAAATTTCTGACATGCAGATGCATTTTAATGCCATTGCAGCGGATAACTTTTGAATCCATTGTGACAAAAGAAGAACTTACTAATTTGCCACCATGATTTCAAGTTGGTTCAATAGTTATACTTGGACAACAACTTTGGATAAAAGATGTGGCAAAAGGAGAAATTGCTAATTTGTCACAATGTTTTCAAATATATTCAACAATTATGCTTTTGTTTTGAGAGATTTTCAATATGTTTGCGTAGATATTTTCTAGTCATCATGCTTTAGATTTGTTGTATGTAGGAAACTGTTAAACCACAGTCAAATGTCTCCCTCCAGTCTATTTACTCTTATTTTCAAATGCCTGTTCCCAAACCCCCTTGACAAATATTGTAAACACAGAGATGATTTTAATCATTATTCTGATGTAAGTATCTTGCAAGAAATGTGTGCAATACTGTTAATAGGATATTTTACCCAAGGGCTATTGTTCTGTCTGTAAGACTTTAAAAATGGTAGTAATACCTGCCCTCCTTGGTGCTCAGTGTTGCGGGTTTGAGCATTACAACTTACTGGCTGGTGTCAGGTTAAATGGACCAGTACAGCAAACTGTACATTTGCGCTGTGTGATCAGACTTTTCTTTTTGCTGTTCAGTCACTGAACCTATCATGGGCCACATTATTTAAAATCTGACCTTTGGGACTTTGAGCCCTGTGAAGTCAAGGTCTTCCATATTCATCTTCTCTGAAGAACTCTTTTGAGCCAAAACCCTGACTGTAAAAGTTTTCAATATGTTTTGAATTACCTCTGAAGGTGGTTGTTTGTATGTCGTGATCTAAATAAGCCTGATACACTTTAATAAGTTTAATGGCCGTATGAATTGTGTAGAATTACATGTAGAAGATAGTATACAATTTCATTTGAGTTGTAATACAACATAGGGTTTTTTTCTGTAACCTGGATTGTTTACTAACTCTGTTCTTAGTTTTATACATAGACATTTAACCTTTTCCCACACGCACTAAATCTGCAGTAGACGACCTTGAATCATCTAGACAAAAAACATGGGAATTCACTATAATTGAAGGTATGATTACTGAAAAAGGTTGAAAACATTGTGTCAAATGGAGAAAGTGCTTTTTTTAGAACATATCCTCTTTTGACATTATGTTTTCAAAAGTCCTGTGCTTTAGAGGCGTTAGAAAGCATGTGGGAAAGGGTTAAAATGTACAACATGCACTGGAGACACCATCTGTGGTAAAGTGGTAAATCATGTACCACAGGTGTTGGAGGTTGTGTGTTTGCTCCCCGACTGGGTCATTATATCAAAGTCTTTATAAATGGTAGTAATGGCGCTCAGGATTGTGGGATTATCACAATGACTGACTGGCTAGTGTCAGGATAAATGAACCTGTAGTACTGGTAACTTACCCAGGAAATGCTGTGATATAACCAAACAACTGTTGAAAGTGGCATTAAGCTTCATACAAGCAAGATGTACTGGAAGGTAGCCAGATTCCTGCGAAGAATGTAAGGGTTAGGGTTAGTACTAAGTACTAGTCGGTACTAGTGTGAAAGTCGGTAAGCACATTATTGTGTGACCAGGCTTTCATAATATTGCTGAAATACTATTTAACCCTTTCCCACATTCAGACACTTTCTGATGCCTATGAAGCAGACGACTTTTGAAAACATTGTGGCAAAAAGATAAATTGCTCATAACTAGCAATTTATCCTTTTGGCACAATGTTTTCAACCATATATACATGTATATTAATTAAAATCTCATTTATGGAGATTTGTTAATTTTTTTTTGCCAATATGATTTCAAAGTCATTTGTTACAGAAAGTGAGAAAAATACCCAAACTTTACAATCCTTTTCGTCCATAATCTGCTTGTCCGATTCCAAGTATTTGGTATATATGTTCCTTAAGTGACCATCTAAAAAAGCATCGGGAAAGATGCAAAATGACAAAAACTTTATAATTCCATTCTTATTAAAGTTCTTGTTAGATTTCAAGATATAAATGGCATTTACTGATAAGCTATTTCTTTTACAGTGTCCACTCCTTGCAGTTTTATTTGCACTCCTTGATCAGATATTTGCAGTCAAATCATTGCTACTACTTTACTATCAATCAGGTGATCAATTTAGGGCCATTTAGCCCTCTTGTTTAATGTCCAGGAATCCGCTGTGGTCGAGTGGTTAGCGTTGGGGATTTCGAAACCGGGTGTCCCGGGTATGATCCCCAGTCGCGGCACCTCGGTCATGGTGGAGTGGTCCAAGGGCAAGGCATATTTTCTAGCCTAGTACTGGTTTGTTTACCCAGGGATCATGAATAAGTGAACTGTCGACATGATATAACTGAAATAATGTTGAAAGCGGTGTAAAACCCCAATAAATAAATAAATAAATTGTTTAATGTCCTTGGCTGGAAATGTTAAAGTGACAATCAATCAATTAATCAATAAGATGTACCATTGACTTGCATCCATTTTATTTTCAGATAAATCGGCTTCAAAAGGATGAAAATACCGGCCGATTTATCAAGCTGTGTGAAGTTCGATCCTCGCTAAAGCAGAAGCTGTATTTTTTACCGGGCTTTCCTCTGAAAGGAAACGAAGCTGATATAGATTTCCCTGTCGATATTCCTCAGCCAGTGCCATTTGTTGGCTCCACACCAAAGGCATAGATTAAATTTTCTTTTTGTGATTACATTAGTATTCAATAAATTGGAGTTTTTGTTTTAATCTCATTGAAATTAGACCTGATGTTTCCCTTGTATGAGCGAGTAGCTTCGGCTACAAAGTTTTAGATCTAGCTTTCATGAGATTGTTGATGTTTTAAACCTTTCCCAATTGGAGACGCATCCATGACTGATGACTCTTGACCAGTCTCCGGTAGCTCGGTCGATAGCGATGCGGGTTGTCAATCCAGGGGTTGTGAGTTCGAACCCCAGCTCGGCCAACATTCTTTCCGACGTTTGACAAAAGTCACTGTTTGTTGTGTGGGGTACTGGTGTGAGAAAACCAGGAAACATGATTAGGTGAACTGGCCGCCGTGATATGACTGAAAAATTGTTGAAAATGGCGTTAAACCCCAATCAATCAAACTCTTGGCACAATGTTTTCAACCATATCCAGTAATTATCATTTAATTCAAAGAGATTTTTTAGCTCGTCTTTTTTTCTTCGAAAAACAGACAGGCTATTTGGATACCCTTTGCAGCTTTGTCATCACAAAACTTTAACCTTACCTCAAAAATCAAAAACAGTTTCACATATTTAAAAGAAACTTGGTACACAATTGTTCCTAGAAACAATATGCATATATATACCAAGTCACATAGCTCTGGCTTTAATAATTATTCAGTTATGCCCCTTTTTGGACTTCAAAATTCATACAAAAGGTTTAACCTTAATATTACTCAAAAGCGTTCAATATTTTCAAATGAAACTTGGTACACATGTTTCTAGGAACACTAGGCATGTCTGTACCAAGTCTCATAACTCTGGCTTTAATATTTATTCAGTAAGGCCCTTTTTTAGACTTAGCAAAAACAGACTAGCTTTGACTCTGCGGCGATTATATTTTTTTGCCAAGATTTTCAAATGTGTTTGTTGCAGATTTGTTGTACCTGAGACAATCATTATAATGCAAATGCAATGATTATCGATAGGTAAGAAAAGTATTTTTTAATGAAGAGTGCTGTGTCAGTCATCCTTGTCCTGATACAGACAACATTTGTTATCTTTTCAGCACTGATCTTTGGAAAACATTGTGGGAAAAGGAGAAATTACTCAAAATGTTATTGTTTTCATTTCTGCATTCAAATAAAGAGATTAATTATCGTTGAACTTTTGATATGGAACTTCTATGTGATATTCAAGCTCTTGTAACAAATGAGTCCCTTTCCCTCATACAGAAGCTTTCTGATACATCTGCAGCAGATTACTTTTGAAAACATTGTGACAAAAGGAGAAATTGCTCTTTTTGTCACAATGTGTTCAACTTTTTTATATATCAAGTATTACCATAGTTTAGCATGAAATTTAAAAAACGTCTGGTGAAGATTTGTTGTATGTGGGAAAGGGTGAATGGTAAATGAATTATTAAACATATAATTGAAGTTATTACTGGATGTAATATTTTGATAAAAGAAGCTATTTTTAGCTTGTCTGTTTTTTTGAAGGAAAAAAAAAAGGGGTTTGTGACACCCTTGGCATCGTCGTCTGCGTTGTCACAAAACTTTAACCTTAACTCATAACTCTAAACAATTATACATATTCAAATGGAACTTAGTACACATGGTCCTAGGAAACAATAGGCAGGTCTATACCAAGTCACAGAACTCTGGCTTAAATAATTATTCAGTTATGACCCTTTCTAGACTTCAAAATACATAGGTTTAACCTTAATATAACTCAAAAGCGTTCAACATTTTCAGATGAAACTTGGTACACATGTTTCTTAGAACACTAGGCATGTCTGTACTAAGTTACAGAACTCCGGCTTAGATAATTATTCAGTAATGCCCTTTTTTTGACCGAGACAAAAAACCAGACAAGCGTTGGCATTCACTCCGCGGCGCTCTTGTTACGGCACTATATTATATTAAATAGGTACCTTCATAGGTGGTGACTTAATACATGAAGTCATTTCATATTACGCGGCCAACTCATAATCTCTTTTACTTTTTTCACCCCTGTATACTATAAATCTGTGTAGTATATGTTATTTATGACATAATACCGTTGTCTCCTCAGATGTTTTTAAAAGCAATCAACTTTAATATTTTTTGTTTACTTTTATTTAAACCCTTTCTTTATACAGATACATTTTGACACATCTGCAACAGACGACTTTTGAAAATAGTGTGGCAAAAGCAGAAATTGTTCATTATTTGCAAATGAAGTGGTTACTTGTAATTCATTTTTTCTATCAACTGAATATTATCATTATACTTTAATTTATAGAGACGCCTCTGTAGCAGACGGCTTTTTGAAAACATAGTGACAAAAGAAGAAATTGCTCAAAACAAGCAATTTCTCCTATTGGCACAATGTTTTCTACTTTTAGTCATAGGTTATCCATTGAATTATAGAGATTTTCTTTTTTTGACAAAATATGTTCAAAGTCGTCTGATGCAGAATTGTCGTATGAGGGAAAGGGTTAACAATATTTCGGTCCAGTTGTTTTCAAAGCTGTCTGCTGCAGATTAAATATATTATGTCGCAAGAGTTAAAGGTAAATTAGTATATATTTGTGTTTAGCTAGAAAAGCCATGAAATTATGTGTCGATTATTAGTTTAATCCTTTCCAGTATACACGCATATTGTGACAAATATTCAGCAGATGACTTTTGAAAACATTGTGGCAAAAGGAGAATTTGTTCATTATTGACAAAAGGTGAAGTTAAGCAATTTCTCCCTTTGCCACACTGTTTTCAAATGAATACAATATTTATGCTTTCATTTATAGAGATTAAACATATTTTGTTGATGGTTATGGAGTCTTGTTCACCATTTGTCATTAACCCTTTCCCACATACAGCAAATCTGCAGCAGACGACTCTGATAATTACTAGGCAAAAACACTTAAAGTCTCTACAAAAGATGGTGTAATTAATGAATATAATTGAAAACATAGTGGCCAAAGGAGAAATTGCTCATCATGAGCAATTTCACCTTGGCCGCATTGTTTTCAAAAGTCGTCTGCTGCTATTGCGTCAAAATGCGTCTGCAGGTGGGAAAGGGTTCAGAGGAGAAGTATGGTCAGATTATTATCAAAGATATTTCATAAGTGAAGAAATATTTAAAAAATAAAATGTTATATTAATCAGAAAGATTGTTGATGTACATGTGTATTAATTTTTAATTATTTGATAAATGAGATTACTATTATTACGTATGAATTTGTTATGTTGTAAACATTGTTAAAACATGATAGGGTATCTGGTACAGGTATTCGGTCTGGAAAGATTTCACGAGATCACAACTCAAGTAAAATATATTCCCACAATAATTGGTTGTGAGTCGAATACACAACCTAGCGACTCAACAAACAATCCCAATGACCCATTCGTTGTTATACCCTCTTACTTAAGGAAACTGTCGCTAGATTTTCGGACTAAGAACATTGGGATCATGACAAGTAAATGAGTTTAAACTCTTTTCCTCATGTAGACTTGGCAAAAGGAGAAATTGCTCGTTTTGAGCAATTTCTTCTTTTGTCACTATGTTTTCAAAAAGGCTTCTGCTGCAGAGGTGTCAGAGAAAGCGTCTATATGAGAAAAGGGGTTAGAGGTACAGTTCTGTATATTTGTGTTAAACAAAATAAAGCCATAACATTATATTTTGATTATTATTTCAACCCTTTCCTATATGCAAACATATTACATATCTGCAGCAGATGACATATTAAATCGTTGTGGCAAAAGGAAAAGTTGCTTATTATGAACAATTAGTTATCCCTTTGCCACAATGTTTTTACCAGTATTCTATAAGTATACTTTTATTAATAGTGATTCGCCAAAGTTGTGCCTTAATGTTTCTAAATCGTCTGCTTCTGGTTTGCTATATGTTGGAAAGTGTTACACCTTTATGTTCTAACACATGATTAAAATAAAAGAAGCAATTTTTCTTTTTCCATCAATGTTTGCAACTCTGTATGACAAACATTTCCATCAACTTTAAAATATCATATTGGGTAAATGGTTATGGAGTCTTGTTCACCATTTGTCATTAACCCTTTCCCACATACAGCAAATCTGCAGCAGACGACTCTGATAATTACTAGGCAAAACCACTTAAAGTCTCTACAAAAGATGGTGTAATTAATGAATATAATTGAAAACATAGTGGCCAAAGGGGAAACTGCTCATCATGAGCAATTCCACCTTTGGCCGCATTGTTTTCAAAAGTCGTCTGCTGCTATTGCGTCAAAATGCGTCTGCAGGTGGGAAAGGGTTCAGAGGAGAAGTATGGTCAGATTATTATCAAAGTGTTTCATAAGTGAAGAAATATTTAAAAAATAAAATGTTATATTAATCAGAAAGATTGTTGATGTACATGTGTATTAATTTTTAATTATTTGATAAATGAGATTACTATTATTATGTATGAATTTGTTATGTTGTAAACATTGTTAAAACATGATAGGGTATCTGGTACAGGTATTCGGTCTGGAAAGATTTCACGAGATCACAACTCAAGTAAAATATATTCCCACAATAATTGGTTGTGAGTCGAATACACAACCTAGCGACTCAACAAACAATCCCAATGACCCATTCGTTGTTATACCCTCTTACTTAAGGAAACTGTCGCTAGATTTTCGGACTAAGAACATTGGGATCATGACAAGTAAATGAGTTTAAACTCTTTTCCTCATGTAGACTTGGCAAAAGGAGAAATTGCTCGTTTTGAGCAATTTCTTCTTTTGTCACTATGTTTTCAAAAAGGCTTCTGCTGCAGAGGTGTCAGAGAAAGCGTCTATATGAGAAAAGGGGTTAGAGGTACAGTTCTGTATATTTGTGTTAAACAAAATAAAGCCATAACATTATATTTTGATTATTATTTCAACCCTTTCCTATATGCAAACATATTACATATCTGCAGCAGATGACATATTAAATCGTTGTGGCAAAAGGAAAAGTTGCTTATTATGAACAATTAGTTATCCCTTTGCCACAATGTTTTTACCAGTATTCTATAAGTATACTTTTATTAATAGTGATTCGCCAAAGTTGTGCCTTAATGTTTCTAAATCGTCTGCTTCTGGTTTGCTATATGTTGGAAAGTGTTACACCTTTATGTTCTAACACATGATTAAAATAAAAGAAGCAATTTTTCTTTTTCCATCAATGTTTGCAACTCTGTATGACAAACATTTCCATCAACTTTAAAATATCATATTGGGTAAATGGTTATGGAGTCTTGTTCACCATTTGTCATTAACCCTTTCCCACATACAGCAAATCTGCAGCAGACGACTCTGATAATTACTAGGCAAAAACACTTAAAGTCTCTACAAAAGATGGTGTAATTAATGAATATAATTGAAAACATAGTGGCCAAAGGAGAAATTGCTCATCATGAGCAATTTCACCTTTGGCCGCATTGTTTTCAAAAGTCGTCTGCTGCTATTGCGTCAAAATGCGTCTGCAGGTGGGAAAGGGTTCAGAGGAGAAGTATGGTCAGATTATTATCAAAGATATTTCATAAGTGAAGAAATATTTAAAAAATAAAATGTTATATTAATCAGAAAGATTGTTGATGTACATGTGTATTAATTTTTAATTATTTGATAAATGAGATTACTATTATTATGTATGAATTTGTTATGTTGTAAACATTGTTAAAACATGATAGGGTATCTGGTACAGGTATTCGGTCTGGAAAGATTTCACGAGATCACAACTCAAGTAAAATATATTCCCACAATAATTGGTTGTGAGTCGAATACACAACCTAGCGACTCAACAAACAATCCCAATGACCCATTCGTTGTTATACCCTCTTACTTAAGGAAACTGTCGCTAGATTTTCGGACTAAGAACATTGGGATCATGACAAGTAAATGAGTTTAAACTCTTTTCCTCATGTAGACTTGGCAAAAGGAGAAATTGCTCGTTTTGAGCAATTTCTTCTTTTGTCACTATGTTTTCAAAAAGGCTTCTGCTGCAGAGGTGTCAGAGAAAGCGTCTATATGAGAAAAGGGGTTAGAGGTACAGTTCTGTATATTTGTGTTAAACAAAATAAAGCCATAACATTATATTTTGATTATTATTTCAACCCTTTCCTATATGCAAACATATTACATATCTGCAGCAGATAACATATTAAATCGTTGTTGCAAAAGGAAAAGTTGCTTATTATGAACAATAAGTTATCCCTTTGCCACAATGTTTTTACCAGTATTCTATAAGTATACTTTTATTAATAGTGATTCGCCAAAGTTGTGCCTTAATGTTTCTAAATCGTCTGCTTCTGGTTTGCTATATGTTGGAAAGTGTTACACCTTTATGTTCTAACACATGATTAAAATAAAAGAAGCAATTTTTCTTTTTCCATCAATGTTTGCAACTCTGTATGACAAACATTTCCATCAACTTTAAAATATCATATTGGGTAAATGGTTATGGAGTCTTATTCACCATTTGACATTAACCCTTTCCCACATACAGCAAATCTGCAGCAGACGACTCTGATAATTACTAGGCAAAACCACTTAAAGTCTCTACAAAAGATGGTGTAATTAATGAATATAATTGAAAACATAGTGGCCAAAGGGGAAACTGCTCATCATGAGCAATTTCACCTTTGCCGCATCGTTTTCAAAAGTCGTCTGCTGCTATTGCGTCAAAATGCGTCTGCAGGTGGGAAAGGGTTCAGAGGAGAAGTATGGTCAGATTATTATCAAAGATATTTCATAAGTAAAGAAATATTTAAAAAATAAAATGTTATATTAATCAGAAAGATTGTTGATGTACATGTGTATTAATTTTTAATTATTTGATAAATGAATATTACTATTATTATGTATGAATTTGTTATCTTGTAAACATTGTTGAAACATGATAGGGTATCTGGTACAGGTATTCGGTCTGGAAAGATTTTACGAGATCACAACTCAAGTAAAAAATATATTCCCACAATAATTGATTGTGAGTCGAATACACAAACCTAGCGACTCAACAAACAATCTCAGTGACCCACTCGTTGTTATACCCTCTTACTTAAAGAAACTGTCGCTAGATTTTCGGACTGTTTGTTATGCCTCTGCTGCAGAGTACATTTGAAAACATTGTGACGAATGGAGACGTTTTTCATTAAGAGCAATTTTTAGCTACACTGGCTGAAATCCAATCGAGCCTTTGTCATGGCAAATTGTCCGTCGTGCATGCGAATTTGGCTGAGACATCTTACCCACACACATGTTGAACAAGTGTTGTGAAGATCGGATGAAACTGTTTGACTTAGAGAGCACAATGAGAGGAAGTGCAGTGTACAGGAACCATAACTCTAATTAACCAATTACAGAGTTATTTCCCTTAGTTACTTTTTCTTATCCGGAGAATATCTTAATAACTACTAGATGGAATCTAATAATACGTCATGCAATGGTAGAGCACATTGAGAGGAAGTGTAGTGTACAATAAAAACAACTCTAATTTAGCTCATTTCTAGATATATTATTGCCCTTTGTTACTTTCTTTTTTCAATAGAATAACTTTCAATGCCCTTCACAATGACAGGAAGTGCTGTGTACAAGAACCATAACTCTATTTTAGCTAAATATGTAGTGATTTTCCTTTTTACTGTTTCTTTTGTCCGGAGAATAACTTGAAAACTACTGGATGAGATTTAATAAAACATTATTCAATACATTATTCTTCTTCATAAAAAAGGCCATCAGTGATAACAGTTTAAATAAAGTTCATGGAAGAACCAAGTTTATGAATACATGGAGTTCAAGCAAAGGAGGTGTGATTGTATTTCTCTGTTGCTCTTTTGTTTATGGAAGCATATATATATTTAAAATCTTCATTAGACGTAAAGCTTGTAAACTTTTAAAAAGTATGCAGTGCTTGAATTATTTAAGTGAGGTATGTTAATGAATCTTCCAGCGTTATCTTTGTATTGATCGCTGTTTAAGCATATAAAACATTCATGATCAATTTATTGGATGGTTAAGATAAATACAAGGTTACATATATGCGCACACTAGTCCCGGTCTACAGTGTACACACACACACACACACACACTTTAACAACGGCGATTTAGCTGATATGATTTTATTCTGGTTACTTATACTTACTGTCGGTTTGATAAACTACGATTTAGTTGTTCTTCGAACATATGCGCGCCAGACAACTTAATGTTATGGTAAAAGGAGAAATGGATCATTATGAGCATTTTCTCCTTATCCCAACTTGCACACTGTTTTCAAAAGACGTTTGCTGTAGATGTGTCAAAAGCTGTCTGTAAACACGCTTTGTGAGAAGGTATGTGTTGGATTTTATTGCATCGGGCTCGAAAATGATACTTATATTGTTATGGCAACTCCACTTGCAACCTCAATTCTGCAAACTTTGCCTTTCATCACTTAAAAGGTGGAGACTGCTTTGAAAAACAATTGGTAATCAATATTCAAGACTTTGCAAAGATTCGTTCAGTTTGTCTCCGTTATAACTGCTTGTCGTATATAACCAACGGGAATGTCCAAACGGGTTGTAAGTATCCAACCTGCGAAGCACCAGACCGACTGACCGAGTGACCGACTGATTGACCATTGATTGATAAGACGATTTTGAAACGGTTTCCCAGTTCCGTTAAGGCGCCACGTTCAGAAAACGATGTAAGTCCTGGAGTTCTCACACCAGTACTCAATATCACGTCCTTTCCAGCTAACTGCATGATGGCTATCTTCCCACAAACACAAGTTTAGTCCATTGGTGAACATCGAATGTCGCTAGGCACAATGACTGTTGCCAATCTTTGGAACGAACTCACGACCCACGGATAAAAAAAATCACAAGGTAAACCGACCTTAGTGTTTGTTATGATATCTTAGTATTGGCACTAGGACCCGAAAATTTATGTTGTTAATGGTTTTATTTCATGGAAATATGCCCAAAATATTAAACTATCGAAGGATACGAAATCTAATTATTTTTATTTTGCGCTTTTCTATCTCTTGACACGATATGGAACTGCATTTGACATCGCCCTTTTCGCCATATGAATCAACCAATGAGAAAACCAACAATTTTGTCAAATTTGACCATTTCACTTCTTTGCATTTGCTGAATCTATAAGCTTTTACCATTATAATGTTTCCAGTTTCATGCGATAAAAAAACGTCGACGTATTTTCCTGATCTTCTATTTCCCTCGATTATCAAGTGTGAGACGAGATGGGTCAGCGTTATACGGCCGCTGAAGCTACATGAAGTCGGACAAGATGTAGTGAGGAAAATACTTCGCTGTACGTATATCGGATCAATTTGAGACGACCTATTAAAGGAAGTCATCAGATCTTAACGAGAGATTCCTACTGCACAAAGTTTATAACTAAACGTGAGTATTAACGTTCCATTAATATTAGAAATACTAAATTAAACGAAAAATATATTTACTAAATTAATGTTAAACCTTCTACACCTGAGAACAAGTATATTTATTACAAAAAGGATGTTTTTTGTGTGATTCGAACCCTCGACGTATTCGCATGGTATTTATAATTGATGTACCTTCGAATATGGTAAGGTACTAGTCATAGTGGCTAAGTTCATGACTAACTCAAGGTTCAGAGGGAACGTGGATTGATGGCGCTTTGTTCTCGTGAAAGCACATCTCTACCTTGGAGTCAAAATTCAAAATGGAAGCCTCCGTGTTGTACCCGCTTGCTTTCATTATCGATACCAGAAGGCTCGTTTTCCTGTTATCTAAATTACAGAGCGCAATTAAACAAATCTTTATTTATTCGCCTGACAAAAATAAATACATCACTAGTTACTGAACTCAGAGGTACGTATTTTAGGATTATTTACACACCAGCATCCAGAATTGCCACAACTCTTCCAGCTAACTCTCGCTCGAAGCAGGGTTGCATATAGTCGGGGTCAGAAAGTTATATGACATCACTAGAGGTAAAACTCTTGGCGTTCATGAGGAACCCGGTGAACTTAGCCAGTAGTGTATGATAGCGTAAGATAATAGTAGCGTTTTTTAATCCAAGCGCTGAAGGCACTAACTTTGTTTGGGTAAATAAAACTGTTCAAACATTTGCCTTTGCATAGATATGTGATTTATAAACTATGCATTGTTTATAAATATTACAACTTCGGGTAAAAGAATAAATGACACAACCGTAAAAATAAATCATGAGACATACATGTGAATATTATATTTAATTACCAAGTTTCAAAAGACATGTAAAACAAAGTATAACCATTATAGCCCCGACTCACTCATCTAAGTATTTACCAATTTTTGTTACAAAAAAAAAACCAATTGCCCAAGGGTTTTCTAAAATCTTACTCAAAAGCTTCCTGCTTAACAAGAGGGCCAATCAAAAATGGCTTGAAGGAATCTGATACAGGGTCTCCTAAGAAACATTTCTATAAAAAAATAGGAAATTGGCCAAACACTTTCGGAGGAGAAGATATTTCAAGTTTTCACTATAGCCATATAAGGCCAAATAGCCCTGCCCCCTGGCGGCCATGTTTTTCGACCAATCAACATGGCTTGAAGGAATCTGATAGATGGTCTCCCAATGAACATTTCTACAAAAATAATTGAAAATTGGCCAAACACTTTCGGAGGAGAAGATTTTTCAAGTTTTCACTATAGCTGGCGGCCATGCTTTTCGACCAATCAACTTGGCTGGAAGGAATCTGATAGAGGGTCACCCTAGGAACATTTCTATAAAATTATTTGAAAATCGGCCTGACACTTTTGGAGAAGATTTTTTGAATTTACACTAAAACTTCACAGAAAGCATCCTCTCATTGACCTCACCAGAATTCCTTCAAATGTTTGTGATTCATGCAGAATTCTGGTTTCTATGGCAACGAACTTTAAAATGCTTTTTCTACCAAACTGGCTGGCAGATTTTCAAATTATTTTAAAGAAGTGTTCCTTTTGCCTTATATGGCTATAGTGTAAATTCAAAAAATCTTCTCCAAAAGTGTCAGGCCGATTTTCAAATAATTTTATAGAAATGTTCCTAGGGTGACCCTCTATCAGATTCCTTCCAGCCAAGTTGATTGGTCGAAAAGCATGGCCGCCAGCTATAGTGAAAACTTGAAAAATCTTCTCCTCCGAAAGTGTTTGGCCAATTTTCAATTATTTTTGTAGAAATGTTCATTGGGAGACCATCTATCAGATTCCTTCAAGCCATGTTGATTGGTCGAAAAACATGGCCGCCAGGGGGCAGGGCTATTTGGCCTTATATGGCTATAGTGAAAACTTGAAATATCTTCTCCTCCGAAAGTGTTTGGCCAATTTCCTATTTTTTTATAGAAATGTTTCTTAGGAGACCCTGTATCAGATTCCTTCAAGCCATTTTTGATTGGCCCTCTTGTTAAGCAGGAAGCTTTTGAGTAAGATTTTAGAAAACCCTTGGGCAATTGGTTTTTTTTTTGTAACAAAAATTGGTAAATACTTAGATGAGTGAGTCGGGGCTATAATGGTTATACTTTGTTTTACATGTCTTTTGAAACTTGGTAATTAAATATAATATTCACATGTATGTCTCATGATTTATTTTTACGGTTGTGTCATTTATTCTTTTACCCGAAGTTGTAATATTTATAAACAATGCATAGTTTATAAATCACATATCTATGCAAAGGCAAATGTTTGAACAGTTTTATTTACCCAAACAAAGTTAGTGCCTTCAGCGCTTGGATTAAAAAACGCTACTATTATCTTACGCTATCATACACTACTGGCTAAGTTCACCGGGTTCCTCATGAACGCCAAGAGTTTTACCTCTAGTGATGTCATATAACTTTCTGACCCCGACTATATGCAACCCTGCTTCGAGCGAGAGTTAGCTGGAAGAGTTGTGGCAATTCTGGATGCTGGTGTGTAAATAATCCTAAAATACGTACCTCTGAGTTCAGTAACTAGTGATGTATTTATTTTTGTCAGGCGAATAAATAAAGATTTGTTTAATTGCGCTCTGTAATTTAGATAACAGGAAAACGAGCCTTCTGGTATCGATAATGAAAGCAAGCGGGTACAACACGGAGGCTTCCATTTTGAATTTTGACTCCAAGGTAGAGATGTGCTTTCACGAGAACAAAGCGCCATCAATCCACGTTCCCTCTGAACCTTGAGTTAGTCATGAACTTAGCCACTATGACTAGTACCTTACCATATTCGAAGGTACATCAATTATAAATACCATGCGAATACGTCGAGGGTTCGAATCACACAAAAAACATCCTTTTTGTAATAAATATACTTGTTCTCAGGTGTAGAAGGTTTAACATTAATTTAGTAAATATATTTTTCGTTTAATTTAGTATTTCTAATATTAATGGAACGTTAATACTCACGTTTAGTTATAAACTTTGTGCAGTAGGAATCTCTCGTTAAGATCTGATGACTTCCTTTAATAGGTCGTCTCAAATTGATCCGATATACGTACAGCGAAGTATTTTCCTCACTACATCTTGTCCGACTTCATGTAGCTTCAGCGGCCGTATAACGCTGACCCATCTCGTCTCACACTTGATAATCGAGGGAAATAGAAGATCAGGAAAATACGTCGACGTTTTTTTATCGCATGAAACTGGAAACATTATAATGGTAAAAGCTTATAGATTCAGCAAATGCAAAGAAGTGAAATGGTCAAATTTGACAAAATTGTTGGTTTTCTCATTGGTTGATTCATATGGCGAAAAGGGCGATGTCAAATGCAGTTCCATATCGTGTCAAGAGATAGAAAAGCGCAAAATAAAAATAATTAGATTTCGTATCCTTCGATAGTTTAATATTTTGGGCATATTTCCATGAAATAAAACCATTAACAACATAAATTTTCGGGTCCTAGTGCCAATACTAAGATATCATAACAAACACTAAGGTCGGTTTACCTTGTAATTTTTTTTTTCCGTGGGTCGTGAGTTCGTTCCAAAGATTGGCAACAGTCATTGTGCCTAGCGACATTCGATGTTCACCAATGGACTAAACTAGTGTTTGTGGGAAGATAGCCATCATGCAGTTAGCTGGAAAGGACGTGATATTGAGTACTGGTGTGAGAACTCCAGGACTTACATCGTTTTCTGAACGTGGCGCCTTAACGGAACTGGGAAACCGTTTCAAAATCGTCTTATCAATCAATGGTCAATCAGTCGGTCACTCGGTCAGTCGGTCTGGTGCTTCGCAGGTTGGATACTTACAACCCGTTTGGACATTCCCGTTGGTTATATACGACAAGCAGTTATAACGGAGACAAACTGAACGAATCTTTGCAAAGTCTTGAATATTGATTACCAATTGTTTTTCAAAGCAGTCTCCACCTTTTAAGTGATGAAAGGCAAAGTTTGCAGAATTGAGGTTGCAAGTGGAGTTGCCATAACAATATAAGTATCATTTTCGAGCCCGATGCAATAAAATCCAACACATACCTTCTCACAAAGCGTGTTTACAGACAGCTTTTGACACGTCTACAGCAAACGTCTTTTGAAAACAGTGTGCAAGTTGGGATAAGGAGAAAATGCTCATAATGATCCATTTCTCCTTTTACCATAACATTAAGTTGTCTGGCGCGCATATGTTCGAAGAACAACTAAATCGTAGTTTATCAAACCGACAGTAAGTATAAGTAACCAGAATATAAAATCATATCAGCTAAATCGCCGTTGTTAAAGTGTGTGTGTGTGTGTGTGTGTGTGTGTACACTGTAGACCGGGACTAGTGTGCGCATATATGTAACCTTGTATTTATCTTAACCATCCAATAAATTGATCATGAATGTTTTATATGCTTAAACAGCGATCAATACAAAGATAACGCTGGAAGATTCATTAACATACCTCACTTAAATAATTCAAGCACTGCATACTTTTTAAAAGTTTACAAGCTTTACGTCTAATGAAGATTTTAAATATATATATGCTTCCATAAACAAAAGAGCAACAGAGAAATACAATCACACCTCCTTTGCTTGAACTCCATGTATTCATAAACTTGGTTCTTCCATGAACTTTATTTAAACTGTTATCACTGATGGCCTTTTTTATGAAGAAGAATAATGTATTGAATAATGTTTTATTAAATCTCATCCAGTATTTCAAGTTATTCTCCGGACAAAAGAAACAGTAAAAAGGAAAATCACTACATATTTAGCTAAAATAGAGTTATGGTTCTTGTACACAGCACTTCCTGTCATTGTGAAGGGCATTGAAAGTTATTCTATTGAAAAAAGAAAGTAACAAAGGGCAATAATATATCTAGAAATGAGCTAAATTAGAGTTGTTTTTATTGTACACTACACTTCCTCTCAATGTGCTCTACCATTGCATGACGTTTTATTAGATTCCATCTAGTAGTTATTAAGATATTCTCCGGATAAGAAAAAGTAACTAAGGGAAATAACTCTGTAATTGGTTAATTAGAGTTATGGTTCCTGTACACTGCACTTCCTCTCATTGTGCTCTCTAAGTCAAACAGTTTCATCCGATCTTCACAACACTTGTTCAACATGTGTGTGGGTAAGATGTCTCAGCCAAATTCGCATGCACGACGGACAATTTGCCATAACAAAGGCTCGATTGGATTTCAGCCAGTGTAGCTAAAAATTGCTCTTAATGAAAAACGTCTCCATTCGTCACAATGTTTTCAAATGTACTCTGCAGCAGAGGCATAACAAACAGTCCGAAAATCTAGCGACAGTTTCTTTAAGTAAGAGGGTATAACAACGAGTGGGTCACTGAGATTGTTTGTTGAGTCGCTAGGTTTGTGTATTCGACTCACAATCAATTATTGTGGGAAAATATTTTTTACTTGAGTTGTGATCTCGTAAAATCTTTCCAGACCGAATACCTGTACCAGATACCCTATCATGTTTCAACAATGTTTACAAGATAACAAATTCATACATAATAATAGTAATATTCATTTATCAAATAATTAAAAATTAATACACATGTACATCAACAATCTTTCTGATTAATATAACATTTTATTTTTTAAATATTTCTTCACTTATGAAATATCTTTGATAATCCTGATGAGCAGTTTCCCCTTTGGCCACTATGTTTTCAATTATATTCATTAATTACACCATCTTTTGTAGAGACTTTAAGTGGTTTTGCCTAGTAATTATCAGAGTCGTCTGCTGCAGATTTGCTGTATGTGGGAAAGGGTTAATGTCAAATGGTGAATAAGACTCCATAACCATTTACCCAATATGATATTTTAAAGTTGATGGAAATGTTTGTCATACAGAGTTGCAAACATTGATGGAAAAAGAAAAATTGCTTCTTTTATTTTAATCATGTGTTAGAACATAAAGGTGTAACACTTTCCAACATATAGCAAACCAGAAGCAGACGATTTAGAAACATTAAGGCACAACTTTGGCGAATCACTATTAATAAAAGTATACTTATAGAATACTGGTAAAAACATTGTGGCAAAGGGATAACTTATTGTTCATAATAAGCAACTTTTCCTTTTGCAACAACGATTTAATATGTTATCTGCTGCAGATATGTAATATGTTTGCATATAGGAAAGGGTTGAAATAATAATCAAAATATAATGTTATGGCTTTATTTTGTTTAACACAAATATACAGAACTGTATCTCTACCCCCTGTTCTCATATAGACGCTTTCTCTGACACCTCTGCAGCAGAAGCCTTTTTGAAAACATAGTGACAAAAGAAGAAATTGCTCAAAACGAGCAATTTCTCCTTTTGCCAAGTCTACATGAGGAAAAGAGTTTAAACTCATTTACTTGTCATGATCCCAATGTTCTTAGTCCGAAAATCTAGCGACAGTTTCCTTAAGTAAGAGGGTATAACAACGAATGGGTCATTGGGATTGTTTGTTGAGTCGCTAGGTTGTGTATTCGACTCACAACCAATTATTGTGGGAATATATTTTACTTGAGTTGTGATCTCGTGAAATCTTTCCAGACCGAATACCTGTACCAGATACCCTATCATGTTTTAACAATGTTTACAACATAACAAATTCATACATAATAATAGTAATCTCATTTATCAAATAATTAAAAATTAATACACATGTACATCAACAATCTTTCTGATTAATATAACCTTTTATTTTTTAAATATTTCTTCACTTATGAAACACTTTGATAATAATCTGACCATACTTCTCCTCTGAACTCTTTCCCACCTGCAGACGCATTTTGACGCAATAGCAGCAGACGACTTTTGAAAACAATGCGGCCAAAGGTGGAATTGCTCATGATGAGCAGTTTCCCCTTTGGCCACTATGTTTTCAATTATATTCATTAATTACACCATCTTTTGTAGAGACTTTAAGTGTTTTTGCCTAGTAATTATCAGAGACGTCTGCTGCAGATTCGCTGTATGTGGGAAAGGGTTAATGTCAAATGGTGAATAAGACTCCATAACCATTTACCCAATATGATATTTTAAAGTTGATGGAAATGTTTGTCATACAGAGTTACAAACATTGATGGAAAAAGAAAAATTGCTTCTTTTATATTAATCATGTGTTAGAACATAAAGGTGTAACACTTTCCAACATATAGCAAACCAGAAGCAGACGATTGAGAAACATTAAGGCACAACTTTGGCGAATCACTATTAATAAAAGTATACCTATAGAATACTGGTAAAAACATTGTGGCAAAGGGATAACTAATTGTTCATAATAAGCAACTTTTCCTTTTGCCGCAACGATTTAATATGTCATCTGCTGCAGATATGTAATATGTTTGCATATAGGAAAGGGTTGAAATAATAATCAAAATATAATGTTATGGCTTTATTTTGTTTAACACAAATATACAGAACTGTACCTCTAACCCCTTTTCTCATATAGACCCTTTCTCTGACACCTCTGCAGCAGAAGCCTTTTTGAAAACATAGTGACAAAAGAAGAAATTGCTCAAAACGAGCAATTTCTCCTTTTGCCAAGTCTACATGAGGAAAAGAGTTTAAACTCATTTACTTGTCATGATCCCAATGTTCTTAGTCCGAAAATCTAGCGACAGTTTCCTTAAGTAAGAGGGTATAACAACGAATGGGTCATTGGGATTGTTTGTTGAGTCGCTAGGTTGTGTATTCGACTCACAACCAATTATTTTGGGAATATATTTTACTTGAGTTGTGATCTCGTGAAATCTTTCCAGACCGAATACCTGTACCAGATACCCTATCATGTTTTAACAATGTTTACAAGATAACAAATTCATACATAATAATAGTAATCTCATTTATCAAATAATTAAAAATTAATACACATGTACATCAACAATCTTTCTGATTAATATAACATTTTATTTTTTAAATATTTCTTCACTTATGAAATATCTTTGATAATAATCTGACCATGCTTGTCCTCTGAACCCTTTCCCACCTGCAGACGGATTTTGACGCAATAGCAGCAGACGACTTTTGAATACGATGCGGCCAAAGGTGGAATTGATCATGATGAGCAGTTTCTCCTTTGGCCACTATGTTTTCAATTATATTCATTAATTACACCATCTTTTGTAGAGACTTTAAGTGTTTTTGCCTAGTAATTATCAGAGTCGTCTGCTGCAGATTTGCTGTATGTGGGAAAGGGTTATTGTCAAATGGTGAATAAGACTCCATAACCATTTACCCAATATGATATTTTAAAGTTGATGGAAATGTTTGTCATACAGAGTTACAAACATTGATGGAAAAAGAAAAATTGCTTCTTTTATATTAATCATGTGTTAGAACATAAAGGTGTAACACTTTCCAACATATAGCAAACCAGAAGCAGACGATTGAGAAACATTAAGGCACAACTTTGGCGAATCACTATTAATAAAAGTATACCTATAGAATACTGGTAAAAACATTGTGGCAAAGGGATAACTAATTGTTCATAATAAGCAACTTTTCCTTTTGCCGCAACGATTTAATATGTCATCTGCTGCAGATATGTAATATGTTTGCATATAGGAAAGGGTTGAAATAATAATCAAAATATAATGTTATGGCTTTATTTTGTTTAACACAAATATACAGAACTGTACCTCTAACCCCTTTTCTCATATAGACGCTTTCTCTGACACCTCTGCAGCAGAAGCCTTTTTGAAAACATAGTGACAAAAGAAGAAATTGCTCAAAACGAGCAATTTCTCCTTTTGCCAAGTCTACATGAGGAAAAGAGTTTAAACTCATTTACTTGTCATGATCCCAATGTTCTTAGTCCGAAAATCTAGCGACAGTTTCCTTAAGTAAGAGGGTATAACAACGAATGGGTCATTGGGATTGTTTGTTGAGTCGCTAGGTTGTGTATTCGACTCACAACCAATTATTTTGGGAATATATTTTACTTGAGTTGTGATCTCGTGAAATCTTTCCAGACCGAATACCTGTACCAGATACCCTATCATGTTTTAACAATGTTTACAAGATAACAAATTCATACATAATAATAGTAATCTCATTTATCAAATAATTAAAAATTAATACACATGTACATCAACAATCTTTCTGATTAATATAACATTTTATTTTTTAAATATTTCTTCACTTATGAAATATCTTTGATAATAATCTGACCATGCTTGTCCTCTGAACCCTTTCCCACCTGCAGACGGATTTTGACGCAATAGCAGCAGACGACTTTTGAATACGATGCGGCCAAAGGTGGAATTGATCATGATGAGCAGTTTCTCCTTTGGCCACTATGTTTTCAATTATATTCATTAATTACACCATCTTTTGTAGAGACTTTAAGTGTTTTTGCCTAGTAATTATCAGAGTCGTCTGCTGCAGATTTGCTGTATGTGGGAAAGGGTTATTGTCAAATGGTGAATAAGACTCCATAACCATTTACCCAATATGATATTTTAAAGTTGATGGAAATGTTTGTCATACAGAGTTGCAAACATTGATGGAAAAAGAAAAATTGCTTCTTTTATTTTAATCATGTGTTAGAACATAAAGGTGTAACACTTTCCAACATATAGCAAACCAGAAGCAGACGATTTAGAAACATTAAGGCACAACTTTGGCGAATCACTATTAATGAAAGTATACTTATAGAATACTGGTAAAAACATTGTGGCAAAGGGATAACTAATTGTTCATAATAAGCAACCTTTCCTTTTGCCACAACGATTTAATATGTCATCTGCTGCAGATATGTAATATGTTTGCATATAGGAAAGGGTTGAAATAATAATCAAAATATAATGTTATGGCTTTATTTTGTTTAACACAAATATACAGAACTGTACCTCTAACCCCTTTTCTCATATAGACGCTTTCTCTGACACCTCTGCAGCAGAAGCCTTTTTGAAAACATAGTGACAAAAGAAGAAATTGCTCAAAACGAGCAATTTCTCCTTTTGCCAAGTCTACATGAGGAAAAGAGTTTAAACTCATTTACTTGTCATGATCCCAATGTTCTTAGTCCGAAAATCTAGCGACAGTTTCTTTAAGTAAGAGGGTATAACAACGAGTGGGTCATTGGGATTGTTTGTTGAGTCGCTAGGTTGTGTATTCGACTCACAACCAATTATTGTGGGAAAATATTTTTTACTTGAGTTGTGATCTCGTGAAATCTTTCCAGACCGAATACCTGTACCAGATACACTATCATGTTTTAAAAATGTTTACAAGATAACAAATTCATACATAATAATAGTAATCTCATTTATCAAATAGTTAAAAATTAATACACATGTATGTACATCAACAATCTTTCTGATTAATATAACATTTTATTTTTTAAATATTTCTTCACTTATGAAATATCTTTGATAATAATCTGACCATACTTGTCCTCTGAACCCTTTCCCACCTGCAGACGGATTTTGACGCAATAGCAGCAGACGACTTTTGAATACGATGCGGCCAAAGGTGGAATTGATCATGATGAGCAGTTTCTCCTTTGGCCACTATGTTTTCAATTATATTCATTAACTACACCATCTTTTGTAGAGACTTTAAGTGTTTTTGCCTAGTAATTATCAGAGTCGTCTGCTGCAGATTTGCTGTATGTTGGAAAGGGTTAATGTCAAATGGTGAATAAGACTCCATAACCATTTACCCAATATAATATTTTAAAGTTGATGGAAATGTTTTTCATACAGAGTTGCAAATATTGATGGAAAAAGAAAAATTGCTTCTTTTATTTTAATCATAAAGGTGTAACACTTTCCAACATATCGCAAACCAGAAGCAGACGATTTAGAAACATTAAGGCACAACTTTGGCGAATCACTATTAATGAAAGTATACTTATAGAATACTGGTAAAAACATTGTGGCAAAGGGATAACTAATTGTTCATAATAAGCAACTTTTCCTTTTGCCACAACGATTTAATATGTCATCTGCTGCAGATATGTAATATGTTTGCATATAGGAAAGGGTTGAAATAATAATCAAAATATAATGTTATGGCTTTATTTTGTTTAACACAAATATACAGAACTGTACCTCTAACCCCTTTTCTCATATAGACGCTTTCTCTGACACCTCTGCAGCAGAAGCCTTTTTGAAAAAATAGTGACAAAAGAAGAAATTGCTCAAAACGAGCAATTTCTCCTTTTGCCAAGTCTACATGAGGAAAAGAGTTTAAACTCATTTACTTGTCATGATCCCAATGTTCTTAGTCCGAAAATCTAGCGACAGTTTCTTTAAGTAAGAGGGTATAACAATGAGTGGGTCATTGGGATTGTTTGTTGAGTCGCTAGGTTGTGTATTCGACTCACAACCAATTATTGTGGGAAAATATTTTTTACTTGAGTTGTGATCTCGTGAAATCTTTCCAGACCGAATACCTGTACCAGATACCCTATCATGTTTTAACAATGTTTACAAGATAACAAATTCATACATAATAATAGTAATCTCATTTATCAAATAATTAAAAATTAATACACATGTACATCAACAATCTTTCTGATTAATATAACATTTTATTTTTTAAATATTTCTTCACTTATGAAACACTTTGATAATAATCTGACCATACTTGTCCTCTGAACCCTTTCCCACCTGCAGACGCATTTTGACGCAATAGCAGCAGACGACTTTTTAAAACAATGCGGCCAAAGGTGAAATTGCTCATGATGAGCAGTTTCTCCTTTGGCCACTATGTTTTCAATTATATTCATTAATTACACCATCTTTTGTAGAGACTTTAAGTGTTTTTGCCTAGTAATTATCAGAGTTGTCTGCTGCAGATTTGCTGTATGTTGGAAAGGGTTAATGTCAAATGGTGAATAAGACTCCATAACCATTTACCTAATATGATATTTTAAAGTTGATGGAAATGTTTTTCATACAGAGTTGCAAACATTGATGGAAAAAGAAAAATTGCTTCTTTTATTTTAATCATGTGTTAGAACATAAAGGTGTAACACTTTCCAACATATAGCAAACCAGAAGCAGACGATTTAGAAACATTAAGGCACAACTTTGGCGAATCACTATTAATGAAAGTATACTTATAGAATACTGGTAAAAACATTGTGGCAAAGGGATAACTAATTGTTCATAATAAGCAACCTTTCCTTTTGCCACAACGATTTAATATGTCATCTGCTGCAGATATGTAATATGTTTGCATATAGGAAAGGGTTGAAATAATAATCAAAATATAATGTTATGGCTTTATTTTGTTTAACACAAATATACAGAACTGTACCTCTAACCCCTTTTCTCATATAGACGCTTTCTCTGACGCTTCTGCAACAGAAGCCTTTTGAAAACATAGTGACAAAAGAAGAAATTGCTCAAAACGATGCCACATTATTTTCCACTTTTAATCATAGGTTATCCATTCAACTATAGAGAGTTTCCATTTTTTAACAAAATATGTTCAAAGTCGTCTGCTGCAGAATTGTCATATGAGGGAAAGGGTTAACTCTTTCCCCACGTATGACAAATCTGCATTATACAACTTTGATTACACATCAACAAAATATGTTTAATCTCTATAAATGAAAGCATAAATATTGTATTCATTTGAAAACAGTGTGGCAAAGGGAGAAATTGCTTAACTTCACCTTTTGTCAATAATGAACAAATTCTCCTTTTGCCACAATGTTTTCAAAAGTCATCTGCTGAATATTTGTCACAATATGCGTGTATATTGGAAAGGGTTAAACTAATAATCGACACATATTTCATGGCTTTTCTAGCTAACCACAAATATATACTAATTTACCTTTAACTCTTGCGACATAATATATTAAATCTGCAGCAAACAGCTTTGAAAACACATGGACTGAAATATTGTTAACCCTTTCCCTCATACGACAATTCTGCATCAGACGACTTTGAACATATTTTGTCAAAAAAAGAAAATCTCTATAATTCAATGAATAACCTATGTCTAAAAGTAGAAAACATTGTGCCAATAGGAGAAATTGCTTGTTTTGAGCAATTTCTTCTTTTGTCACTATGTTTTCAAAAAGCCGTCTGCTACAGAGGCGTCTCATAAATTAAAGTATAATGATAATATTCAGTTGATAGAAAAAATTAATTACAAGTAGTAACTACTTCATTTGCAAATAACGAACAATTTCTGCTTTTGCCACACTATTTTCAAAAGTCGTCTGTTGCAGATGTGTCAAAATGTATCTGTATAAAGAAAGTGTTTAAATAAAAGTAAACAAAAAATATTAAAGTTGATTGCTTTTAAAAACATCTGAGGAGACAACGGTATTATGTCATAAATAACATATACTACACAGATTTATAGTATACAGGGGTGAGAAAAGTAAAAGAGATTATGTGTTGGCCGCGTAATATGAAATGACTTCAATGTATTAGGTCACCACATATGCAGGTACATATTTAATTTAATATAGTGCCTTAAGAAGAGCGCCGCAGAGTGAATGCCAACGCTTGTCTGTTTTTTTCAGTCAAAAAAGGGGCATTACTGAATAATTATCTAAGCCAGAGTTCTGTGACTTAGTACAGACATGCCTAGTGTTCTAAGGAACATGTGTACCAAGTTTCATCTGAAAATGTTGAACGCTTTTGAGTTATATTAAGGTTAAACCTATGTATTTTGAAGTCTAGAAAGGGGCATAACTGAATAATTATTTAAGCCAGAGTTCTGTGACTTGGTATAGACCTGCCTATTGTTTCCTAGGACCATGTGTAACAAGTTCCATTTGAATATGTATAATTGTTTAGAGTTACGAGTTAAGGTTATAAAGTTTTGTGACAACGCAGACGACGATGCCAAGGGTGTCACAAAACCCTTTTTTTTCTTCAAAAAAACCAGACAAGCTAAAAATAGCTTCTTTTATCAAAATATTACATCCAGTAATAACTTCAATTGTATGTTTATATAACTCATTTACCATTCACCCTTTTCCCACATACAACAAATCTGCAGCAGACGTTTTTTAAAATTGCATGCTAAACTATGTTAATACTTGATATATAAAAGAGTTGAAAACATTGTGACAAAAGGATCAATTTCTTTTTTGTCACAATGTTTTCAAAAGTAGTCTGCTTCAGAGGTATAAGAAAGCTTCTGTATGAGGGAAAGGGACTCATTTGTTACAAGCGCATGAATATCACATAGAAGTTCCATATAAAAAGTTCAACGGTAATTAATCTCTTTATTTGAATGCAGAAATGAAAACAATAACATTTTGAGTAATTTCTCCTTTTCCCACAATGTTTTCCAAAGATCAGTGCTGAAAAGATAACAAATGTTGTCTGTATCAGGACAAGGATGACTGACACAGCACTCTTCATTAAAAAATTCTTTTCTTACCTATCGATAATTATTGCATTCGCATTATAATGATTGTCTCAGGTACAGCAAATCTGCAACAAACACATTTGAAAATCTTGGCAAAAAAATATAATCGCCGCAGAGTCAAAGCTAGTCTGTTTTTGCTAAGTCTAAAAAAGGGCCTTACTGAATAAATATTAAATCCAGAGTTATGAGACTTGGTACAGACATGCCTAGTGTTCCTAGGAACATGTGTACCAAGTTTCATTTGAAAATGTTGAACGCTTTTGAGTAATATTAAGGTTAAACCTTTTGTATGAATTTTGAAGTCCAAAAAGGGGCATAACTGAATAATTATTAAAGCCAGAGCTATGTGACTTGGTATGTATATGCATATTGTTTCTAGGAACATGTGTACCAAGTTTCTTTTTAAATATGTGAAACTGTTTCTGAGTTTTGAGGTAAGGTTAAAGTTTTGTGACGACAACGCTGCAAAGGTTATCACAATAGCCTGTCTGTTTTTCGAAGAAAAAAAGACGAGCTAAAAAATCTCTTTGAATTAAATGATGATTACTGGATATGGTTGAAAACATAGTGACAAGAGTTTGATTGATTGGGGTTTAACAATTTTTCAGTCATATCACGGCGGCCAGTTCACCTAATCATGTTTCCTGGTTTTCTCACACCAGTACCCCACACAACAAACAGTGACTTTTGTCAAACGTCGGAAAGAATGTTGGCCGAGCTGGGGTTCAAACTCACAACCCCTGGATTGACAACCCGCATCGCTATCGACCGAGCTACCGGAGCCTGGTCAAGAGTCATCAGTCATGGATGCGTCTCCAATTGGGAAAGGTTTAAAACATCAACAATCTCATGAAAGCTAGACCTAAAACTTTGTAGCCGAAGCTACTCGCTCATACAAGGGAAACATTAGGTCTAATTTCAATGAGATTAAAACAAAGACTCCAATTTAATTGAATACTAATGTAATCACAAAAAGAAAATTTAATCTATGCCTTTGGTGTGGAGCCCAAAAATGGCACTGGCTGAGGAATAGGGACAGGTAAATCTATATCAGCTTCGTTTCCTTTCAGAGGATAGCCCGGTAAAAAATACAGCTTCTGCTTTAGCGAGGATCGAACTTCACACAGCTTGATAAATTGGCCGGTATTTTCATCCTTTTGAAGCTGATTTATCTGAAAATAAAATGGATGCAAGTCAATGGTACATGTTATTGATTAATTGATGGATTGGCACTTTAACTCTGTCCCACAACCTGACACATTTCCACACATTTCCACACATTTCCAGCCAAGGACATAAAACAAGAGGGCCAAGATGGCCCTAAATCGATCACCTGATTGATAGTAAATTAGTAGTAATTATTTAATTGAATTTGCAAGGAGTGGACACTGTTAAAGAAATAGCTTATCAGTAAAGGCCATATATATCTTGAAATCTAACAAGAACTTTAATAAGAATGGAATTATAAAGTTTTTGTCATTTTGCACCTTTCCTGATGCACCTTGCTGCCCTGTTTTTCAACGAAATAAATATGGCTTCAACAGCTTTTTTAAAGGGTCACTTAAGGAACATTTCTAACAAATTATCTTGGAATCGGACAAGCAGATTATGGAGGAAAATGATTTTTAAGTTTGGGCTATTTTTCTCACTTTCTGATGCCGCAGCAACCAAAGTTCTACACAGAATGTAAGTCTTTGAACAATTTTGAAAGAGGACCAACAAAGGAACATTCCTTTGAAGTTAAGTTGAAATTGGTTCATTGGAATGGTAGGAGTTGGTTGTCACTTGTAGCTAAAAGTTCAATTTACCCCTTTTGTGATGATGCCTGGTTGCTATGATTGTGTTACCAATCAATACGGCTTAAACAAATTAAGAAGAGGATCATTGATGTAAGATTCCTAATATATTTTCTTAAAATCAGACAAGTACTTTCATAAAAATGGAATTTTCAAATTTTGTCATTTTGCCCCTTTTCTGAATCCGCCTGGCTGCCATGTTTTTCTACCAATCAGCATGGCTTGAACACATTTTGTAGAGGGTCACCAAAGGAAAATTTCTACTAAATTATATTGAATGTGACAGGCAGATTCGGAGAAGAAGATTTTTAAAGTTTGGACATTTTGCCCCCTTTCTGAATCCGCAGCAATCAAAGTTCTCAATGGAACTTAAATCTTTGAACAATTTTGAAAGAGGACCACTAAAGGAACATTCCTGTGATGTTTTATGGAAATTGTTCCTGTGGTTCAGGAGGAGAAGATGTTTGAAGCTAAAAGTTAATGCTGGACGGAAAACCTTCGGCTCAGGTGATCTAAAAACATTGTGGAAAAAGTTGAAATTGCTCACAATATCTCATTTTGCCATAATGTTTCCGAGCTCAGAGAGATTTCCATGTTTTTGTCTAGATGTTTTCAAAATTGTCTGGAGCAAATTTGTGTGAGAAAGGGTAAATACTATTTTTAACACTCCCTTTCCCTCATACAACAAATCTGTAGCAAATGACTTTGAAAATAATATTGGCAAAAAGTGGAAAAATCTTCATAAATGAGATTTTTAATTAATATATAGAGTTGAAAACATTGTGTCAAAAGGATAAATTGCACGTTATGAGCATTTTATCCATTTGCCACAATGATTTGCATCAAAAAGCGTATGTATGTGGGAAAGGGTTAAATTGTATTTCAGCAATACTATGGTAGCCTGGTCCATACCATGTGTTTGCTGTACTGGTCCATTTAACCTGACACCAGCCAGTAAGTTGTAATGCTCAAGACTGCAACACTGAGCACCAAGGAGGGCAGGTATTATTACCATTTTTAAAGTCTTACAGACAGAACAATAGCCCTTGGGTAAAATATCCTATTAACAGTATTGCACACATTTCTTGCAAGATACTTACATCAGAATAATGATTAAAATCATCTCTGTGTTTACAATATTTGTCAAGGGGGTTTGGGAACAGGCATTTGAAAATAAGAGTAAATAGACTGGAGGGAGACATTTGACTGTGGTTTAACAGTTTCCTACATACAACAAATCTAAAGCATGATGACTAGAAAATATCTACGCAAACATATTGAAAATCTCTCAAAACAAAAGCATAATTGTTGAATATATTTGAAAACATTGTGACAAATTAGCAATTTCTCCTTTTGCCACATCTTTTATCCAAAGTTGTCCAAGTATAACTATTGAACCAACTTGAAATCATGGTGGCAAATTAGTAAGTTCTTCTTTTGTCACAATGGATTCAAAAGTTATCCACTGCAATGGCATTAAAATGCATCTGCATGTCAGAAATGTATTTATTTATTCGTTGGGGTTTTAAGCCATTTTCAACATTATTTAGTTATATCACAGCGACAGTTTACATATTTATGATCCCTAGGTAAACAAACCAGTTCTAAACTTAGAAATGTGCCTTGCCTAAGGGAACTTCACCATGACCGTCATGCTGTGACTGGGGATTGAATGACTGGGGATCGAACTCTGCAACTGGGGATCGAACCTGTGGCATGTCAGAAAGTTTTAAGTGAAGTTTACTTACCCTTTTAAGCATCGTGTCGAGATCCTGATTCTTTGAGCAATGAAAAAGTACATAGGACAGGGCCAGAATGAACACTGAACCATAATCAGCGTGCTTTATATCTGTAAATAAAAGAATTAAAGTTATACCTTCCTTTCCCACAAACATGTACAACAAATGAGCCATCCCGCGAGAAAACCAATATTATCCTACCTGCATAATGTATCAACCCAGATCAGCCTGCGCAGACTGATCCGGACCAACACATCCTATCTCAGGTGGATAGAGGTATCGAGTAATGATGCCTGAAACAGAAAATCTACAGAAGGCAAAAAGTGTCTGTCCGGGTAAGACTGCGCGGCATGCTTATCCGGGTCAATACTTTACCCAGAGTCCACAATGTTGGTTTTCTCGAGGGACTGCTCAAATCTGTAGCTGACTTCTCTGATATCATCTATGGCAAAAAAGATGAAAAAGTGACAGTTTTTATTATTGAATAGTTGAAAACATTATGACAAAAGGAATCATTTGCTCATTTCGAGCCATTTCTCTTTTTGTCACAATGTTTTCAAGAAGTTGTTTTCTGCAGAAGCGTCAGAAAGTGTCTGTATATGGGAAGGAGTAGAATAAGATTTCATTTCATTCACAAGGTATAGTTTTTTTGACCATTTTCGAAGATGCGAACGGCTTTTCAAAAAACTGTGGTAAAAGGAGAAATTGTTCATAAGCAGCAATTTCTCCTTCGCCAAAATGCTTGCAATGTTGCCTGACAGCTATAACCTCTTTCATACAGCTTGATTTGTTTTATTCCTCAGATGTTTTCAATTTCCGAAAAAGCAAAATTATGTTAACCCTTTTCTACATATAACAAAGCTGCAGTGAACTATCTAGACAACAAGAGCTGTCGGAGAACAGCGCGCTCGACTATTCCACTGCTTATTTAAGTTACTGAGATAATGGACTCTAATGTAGTTGCATGCAAAACATTAACCACAATTTCTTAAAGGGTGATAATTTGCATTATATGCAGGATAGAGTTATTTAACTTGATTATTTTCATAGGTGTGATGGTTAGGAAGGGTTGAATAAAGTTTCAATGGAATGCATCAAGTAGTTAACAAGATATGGACTCTTAATGTAGTTGCACGCAAACATTTTACCATAATTTCTAAGTAAAAAATGGACAACAATTTGCACCATATGCAGGATAGAGTTAGCTTAATTGGTTGTATTTATAGTTGTGAAATTGGGAAAGGTTGTATAAAGTTTCAATACAATGCTTCAGTTTTGACTGAGATTACTATCTAAATGTAGTTTCAAAACTTTAACCAGAATTTCTAAGTCCAAAAAGGGCCATAACTTGCATAAAATGCTAGATAAAGTTATCATACTTGCTTGTTGACATAGATGTGATAGTTGGGAAGGGTTGTATAAAGTTTCAATGCAATGCATCAAGTAGTTACTAAGAGATGGTCTCTTAATGTAGTTGCACGCAAAACTTTAACCAGAATTTGTAAATGAAAAAAGGGCCATAACTTGCATAAATTGCAAGATAGAGTTATTTAACTTGATAATATACACTGGTGTGATAGTTGGGTAGGGTTGTAGAAAGTTTCAATGCAATGCATCCAGTAAATACTGAGATATTATAGACTGTTAATTTAGTTGCACGAAAAACTTTAACCAGAATTTCTAAGTAAAAAAAGGGCCATAACTTGCATCAAATGCAGGATAGAGTTATCTAACTTGATAATCTACACAGGTGTAATAGTTGGTTAGGGTTTAAGGAAGTTTCAATGCAATGCATCAAGTAAATACTGTGGTATGGACTGTTAATTTAGTTGCATGCAAAACTTTAACCAGAATTTCTAAGTAAAACAAGAGTGCCATGAGGCCCTGGAATCGCTCACCTGAGAATGGGCTATTTAAGACTTTACTCTTTCAGCGCCAATGGCAATATCATCAAGACAAACTTTCTGACAAAATTTAAAGCTGCTCAAGTCAAAAATGCAATCTCTAGTGTTAACTAGATTGTTCTACAATTTAGCCTAGTGACCTAGTTGTTGACCTGACCTGACCCATATTCGAACTTGACCTAGATATCACTAAGACAAACATTCTGAAAAAGTTTCAACATGCTCAAGCCAACAATGCGGCTTCCAGAGTGTTAACAAGCTTTTCCTTCAAGTTTGCCTAGTGACCTTGTTTTTGACAGGACATGACTTATATTCGAACTTGGCCTAGAAATCATCAGGACGAACTTTCTGATAAAATTTCAACATGCTCAAGCCAAACATGTGGCTTCCAGAGTGTTAACAAGATTTCCCTTCAATTTGGCCTAGTGACCTAGTTTTTGACAGGACATGACCCATATTTGAACTTGGCCTAGTTATCATCAGCACAAACTTTCTGATAAAGTTTCAAGATGATCAAGTTTAAAATATGGCTTCCAGAGTGTTAACAAGATTTTCCTTCAATTTGGCCTAGTGACCTAGTTTTTGACCTGACATGACCTATATTCAAACTTGGCCTAGATATCACTTAGACAAATATTCTGACAAAGTTTCAAGATGCTCAAGTTTAAAATGCGGCTTCCAGAGTGTTAACAAGATTTTCATTAAATTTAGTTTTTGACCCGACATGACCCGGTTTTGAACTTGGCCTAGATTTAATGGATATATAAGTTCTGATAAACTTTCTGAAGATTGGAGGCAAAATGTTGCCTCTAGAGTGTTAACAAGCAAATGTTGACGATGGACGACTGACGACGGACGACGGACAAAAGGCGATCACAAAAACTCCCCTTGAGCACTTTGTGCTCTGGTGAGCTGAAAAGGGCCATAACTTGAATAAAATGCAGGATAGAGTTATCTGACTTAATAATCTACATAGGTGTGTAGTTGGGTAGGGTTGTATAAAGTTTCAATGCAATGCATCAAGTAAATACTGAGATATGGACTGTTAATTTAGTTGCGCGCAATACTTTAACCAGAATTTTTAAGTAAAAAAGGGCCATAACTTGCATAAAATGCAGGATAGAGTTATCTAACTTGATAATCTACATAGGTGTGATAGTTTTGTAGAAAGTCTTAATGCAATACATGTAGTACTAAAGTACTTGCATGCAAAACATTAACCAAGGTGTGACGTGGACGCCAACGCAGATGCCAGGGTGAGTAGTATAGCTCTCATATTCTTCGAATAGTCGAGCTAAAAATGTATTTATGGTGGAAAAATCTCTAAAAATGGAAGATCATTTGCTTGTTTTGAGCAACGTTTCCTTTTGCCAGAATGTTTTCAAAAGTTGTATGTTGTAGAGGCATCAGGAAGCATGCATGCGGGAAAGGATTAGATAGCATTAAAAGTTAAAACATTGATGTGCCTTTCTTACTTCTCCATTGCCCTATAGTTCAAATCATCTGATAGAATGAGCGTCAATGGATGTTTAATTTTGAAAAGGAAAGAAACTTAAAAAGTAGTGCTGTTTTTCATTTCTGCACAATTTAACCCTTTACCACCTATAGACGCGTTTTGAGGCATTTGCAGCAGACAACTTTTGAAAACATTGTGACAAAAGGAGAAATTGCTCAAAATGAGCAATTTCTCCTTTTGCCACAATGTTTTCATTTTTTTTCAGTAATTATATCTACACTTATAGAGATTTTCCATATATTTGAGTAGACATTTTCAAAGTCTTCTGCTGCAGACTTGATGCATATGGGAAAGGGTTAAAAACATCACCAGCTACAAAAGCATCAATATATGGCTATATTATGGAAATTAACTAGTGATATACACCTGTGGAAAAAAAAAGTAAAGTAAAAGGGATGTAACTGTTTCCCATCAAGTGAAAATATCACATGTGATTATCTCCCTTTGGTTTGCCCATCTTACTAGTAAATCATCTAACCAGTTAAAATTCACATCTTGTATATATATAATAAATTATCGATATTGAAATATTCTTGAGGAATAAACATTTTGAAGAATTCCAAGAATAGCATTTGAAAGATAACTCTAAATGAAAGTGTTATTGTTAAATAGAGTTGAAAAACATTGTGGCAATAGGAGAAATTGCTCACCATGAGGTAAAAGCATCCGTATATTGGAAAAGTTTAATCAACTACAATGTAATCTCTCCAGAGTTACATAATCTCTTCACTCATATAGATGCTTTCAGGCGCCTCTGCAGCAGATGGATATTTGAAAACATAGTGACAAAAGAAGAAATTGCTCAAAACAAGCAATTTTTCCTTTTGCCACAATGTTTTCCACTTTTAGTCTTATTCATTCAATTATAGAGATTTTCCATTTTATGACAAAATACGTTCAAAGTCATCTGCTGCAGAATTATTGTATGAGGGAAAGGGTTAAGGCAGAGAAAACCTGCTGCTCTAAAGAGGTGTTGCTATAAAAAGATTATTTTTGATTTACCCTTTCCCACTTTCAGACGCTTTCTAATACATCTGCATCTTTTCTAGGCAAAATGCGAATTTTGCTCATTATGCACAATTTCTCCATTTGCCACAATGTTTTCAACTCTATTCAATGATTATAGTTTCATTGTAAGATTTCTATAATTTTGATTTCTATAATTTTGCCAAAGTCATCTGCTACGGATTTATTGTAGGTGGGAAAGGGTTAAAAGAAGCCCTATTGGAGTAGATTTATGTGTTATTCTAAAGGGGAATCGATCCTCTGCGGGACAATCTTTACAGGTTTTTCTGTAAGAATGCTGAACACCTTCATTATGATCCGCCGTATTGTGCACTGGTTATAATTCATAATTGTTATTTCAGCCTTTTTTAATACATAGCCAATACAAAACACTTACTACCAATGTGCCACATAGAAACAAGCTCTATATAACAGATATTGCATGCATGCCATTCAATTAGGCCTACAATCAATACAAGCACTATATAACAGATATTGCATACATGCCATTCAATTAGGCCTACATTCAATACAAGCACTATATCACAGATATTGCATGCATGTCAATCAATATTACAGCACAGTAACAATTAAGCGCTATATCATAGATATTGCATGCATGCATGCCATTTAATATTACAGCACAGTAACAAGCAATATATCACAGATATTGCAATGCAGGCCATTCAATATTAAGGCACAGTACTTAACAAGCTCACCTGGCCCAGTTGCCATGGCAACTAGGGAATCACTTGTATCAACAGGGTGAACTGCCACGATATCAGGCAGAGGATTTGTGTCTGTTTCATCACCTCTCTGGGTCCCCAAAGAGAGTCCCTTCAAACCCTTTATGATCTCTGCTGCATGATCTATTTGGGTCTCTTGTGGCTGTCTAGTTTGACCATCTAAAAGTAGTGACGAAAACAATACTGTTGGGTCAAACAAGTGTATATTGGAAGGTGCTTTGCTAAAGAACCAACTGTAAGGTATTTTCAACCAGTGTAGATAAACCCATTACTTCACACAGACGACATTTGACACCTTCCATTGAACATGACTTTTGAAAACATTGCAATAAAAGGTGAAATTGTTCAAAACAAGCCATTTCACTTTTTATTGCAATATTTTTAACTCTTTATGAATATAAATCTTACAGTTATCTAGATTGTTGAAATTGTTTGTCTGATGATTGTAAAGCAGACGACCTTTGAAAAGTCATGTGAAGTAATGAGTTATGATAAGCCGGCATATTTGTGCAGTTTGGTCTGGTTCAGCACTGTTAAAGAATTAGTTTCAATAAACTTCTGTAAAACAGTTCACAATTGCATCCTACAGCATCAATGTGTTAAACCTTTCCCTCATATAGACTCTTTCTGATGCCTCTGCAGCAGACAGCTTTTTGAAAACATAGTGACAAAAGAAGAAATTGCTCAAAAGGAGCAATTTCTCCTTTTGCCTCAATGTTGTCCACTTAAAATCATAGGTTATCCATTCAATTATAGAGATTTTCTATTATTTGAAAAAAATATGTTCAAAGTCGTCTGCTGCAGAATTGTCGTATGTGGAACAGGGTTGAGCCTTTCCCACAATCAACAAATTTGTAGCAGACGGCTTTGAAACCATAGTGACAAAAACCTGAAAAATCTCTCCAAAACATAGCTTAATTGTTAAATAAAGTTGAAAACATTGTGGCCAAAGGAGAAATTGCTCATCATAA
The DNA here is from genome assembly GCA_031761405.1 of Serripes groenlandicus. Classification (NCBI taxonomy): domain Eukaryota; kingdom Metazoa; phylum Mollusca; class Bivalvia; order Cardiida; family Cardiidae; genus Serripes; species Serripes groenlandicus. The sequence goes on from JASEVX010000011.1 coordinate 11,760,418, forward strand.
GCAATTTCACCTTTGGCCACAATGTTTTCAAAAGTTGTCTGCTGCTATTGCATCAAAGTGTGTAGCAGTCAACTTTGAAAACGTTATGCCAAAATGCACAGAAATTCTCTATCAATGATGGTATTATTGCTTCAAAAAAGTTCCAAAACATTGTGGCAAAATGAGAAATTATTCAATTTGAGCAATTTCTCCTTTTGTTACAATGTTTTCAAAATGTGTCTGCTGCATTGGCCTCAGAAAGCATCTGTATGAGAGAAAGGATTAATTTTTTTTTCCACATACATAAACAAGAGGGCCATGAGGCCCTGGAATCGCTCACCTGAGAATGGGCTATTTAAGACATAACTCTTTCAGCGCCAATGGCAATATCATCAAGACAAACTTTCTGACAAAATTTCAAGCTGCTCAAGTCAAAAATGCGATCTCTATAGTGTTAACTAGATTGTTCTACAATTTGGCCTAGTGACTTAGTTGTTGACCTGACCTGACCCATACTCGAACTTACTCTAGATATCATCTAGACAAATATTCTGACAAAGTTTTAACATGCTCAAGCCAAACATGTGGCTTCCAGAGTGTTAACAAGATTTTCCTTCAATTTGGCCTAGTGACCTAGTTTTTGATGGAGATATATGTTCTGATAAACTTTCATGAAGATTGGATGCCAAATGTTGCCACTAGAGTGTTAACAAGCAAATGTTGACGACGACGAACGACGGATGAACAAAAGGCGATCACAAAAACTCACATTGAGCACTTTGTGCTCTGGTGAGCTAAACATATGTTAATGTTGGCGAACCATATACGTGCATGCTATTGGGATTTATTCAAATTTACTCTGTTGGTCTGTCTTAAAACTGCTCGTACATGTATAACATATTTTTTATGCATTATGCCACTTTTAAAAAAAATTCAGTTATATCCCAGCATTTTCCTGGATATTTAACCTCTTCTGATTACTGACCCATTTATCTTGATACCAGTGAGTCAATCACAATGCTAAAACTCCACACATGGAGCAGAAAACATTACTACCATTTTTTTACATTTTTGGTATGACCTGGCCAGGGTTCCAATATATAATCCCCCACACCAGAGGCACTCTCTATCACTAGACAAGCGAGGACATTTTCGTAACAGTGACCTTGACCTTAACCCTATTGACCCCGTAACCATTTCCCTCATATAGACTCTTTCTGACGCCTCTGCAACAGACAGCTTTTTGAAAACATAGTGACAAAAGAAGAAATTGCTCAAAACAACTAATTTCTCCTTCTGCCACAATTAGATATAGGTAATCCATTCAATTATTGGGATTTTTCTATTTTTTGACAAAAAATGTTCAAAGTCGTCTGCTGCAGAATTGTCGTATGAGGGAAAGGGTTAAGGCAATTTCAGGATTCTTTTCTAACTAGGCTTCCTTCGAATGAAATTTGCTTAGAATATGGCATGTCTTAATTAACCCTTTCCCACATACAAACAGTTTATGACGCCTCCAAAGCTCAAAATGAGCAATTTCTCCTTTGCTAAACTGTTTTCAACTTTTTTCAGTAATTTTACCTTAAATCTATAGAGATTTTCTGTGTTTTGACTAAGTATTTACAAAGTCATCAGCTGTAGATTTGTTGTATGTGGGAAAGGGTTAAGAAAGTTAATGAAAAACAAAAACAAATTTTGACACCCTCTTCCCAGACTACCATCCAAATAACCAAATAAAGACTTACAACTTTGTAATTTAAAATCAACACCAGACTTCTCACATACCTTCAAGTATCACACCACACGCTTGTATAAAAATCAGTTTGGGTTTGCCATTTAAGGTACCACATTTATCTGTCGAGTAGGTATTTACAATATCCTGGATTTTTATCTCTTTACCGTCGGCACAGTATACAGTACCTTCCCCACCATAGGACAATATTATCAGAATGAACGCATCATCTTTATGCTTGAAGTCTCTAAAGTGATGTAACATCTTCTGCATTTTCTGCATGAAAAATTACCAATCAGACAATGAGAGCATTGCTTATTTAACTCTTTCCCTACTACATCAAATCTGCAGCAGACGACATGGAAAAGACAGACTTTTTTAGTTATGTACCCTTGAGACCAAGTATGAAATACATATTGCATATATTACATATTTTATGCATTGCTACATTTCATAGAGATCCTTTGTAGAAAGCATCTGCTGCAAAACATTTTGGTGAAAGGAGAAATTGCTTTTAATGAGAATTTCTCCTATTACAGCACCCGTGAGAAAACCAACATTGTGGACTCTGCATAAAGTATCGACCCGGATCAGCCTAAGCATGCCGCTCACGCTTACCTGGATAGAAACTTTTTGCCTCCTGTGGATTTTCTGTTTCAGGAATCATTACTCTTTACCTCTATTTCCCAGAGACGGAATGTTTTGACCCGGATCAGTCTGTGTGGACTGGGCAGGCTGATCTGGGTTGATACATTAAGCAGATGCCATAACGATGGTTTTCTTGCGGGACGGCTAAATTGTCCTTTTTTTTTTTAGATATTTTTCATAATTTTGCACTAATGTTTGCATAGTCATCTGATGTAGATTTGATATAAGTGGAAAAGATTTAAAAAATGGAGTTTCATATACAAGCTTAATTCTAGTAGACATACTTATTTCAAGATCCAAGGGAACTTACTCTGGTATATCTCATTTGATCTTAATTTGAAATATGGTATGCATTTAATTTTAACGTTCTAAAGTGATAATTTGTAAAACATGTCATTTAAATGCCTTGAAAACTGTAGCGTAAGTTGCATGCACACAAGCAAACTATCACATTATCTGGATTGCCTCTGTCTAAACTAGATTTAAAAAGTTATACACACTTCTTCATTTCATAATAATCAACTGTAGAAAGTTTAACCCTTTCCTTCATATAGACGCTTTCTGATGCCGACTTTTGAAAACATTGTGACAAAAGAAGAAATTGCTCATGATGAGCAATTTCTCCGTTTGCCAGTTTTCCCCTAAGTCATTGGTTACCCATTTTCCAATTTTTAACGAAATATGTTCAAAGTCATCTGCTGCAGATGTCTTGTATGTGGGAAAGGGTTAATTGAAATCCATTGAATACTATAGTCATCACTGGTTAATGAGATAGTGGCTTGATAGTTTAGTAACAAGTTGTTATTATGTTGATTAAGTCTTGGGTAAATTTAATTGAAAATATGGCTTGTTTTGTTTGGATAATGAATATCAACACATATGTACGCACTGGATCATCAAGTCCCAAAAGGGACAAAATTCAGTCAAAATCTTATGTAGCGTTACGGTATTTGTCCTGCAAGGTCATGTGATGACGTCCACTAGTACTTGTCCTACAAGTCATATGATGACGTCTAATAAGTGTGTGAAGTCTCAAAGTAATAGCATCTGTGAGTTGTGAGAAAAGGCGTTGCATGCAAAACTCTAACAACATTTTAAAGTCCCAAAGCAATTCCTCGATTCCTCCTTAGACCTCTAAAATGACCGATAATACTGACTGTCTGAACTACATCACCATAGCAACAGATCCCGGCCCGTCAAATATCATACCCCCATAATTTAGAGTTGGGGAAAGTGTCATGATTGTGATTAAGTCCAATAAATGTTTGAAGTTTTGAAGCAATAAGATTGGTGGATTTTGAGAAAAGGGCTTGCATGCAAAGCTATAACGCTGATGCAGATGCAAAAGCAAAATGCAATAGCCAGCCTTATTTCTTCAAAAAGTGAAGCTAAAAATTGCTTACAGACGGTCAGACAAACAAATGTATGACAAGCATTTTGACATAGTACGACTCTTTGGGCATTTAACAATTAAAAAAGTAGTTTGCTCCAAAAAGTTCTTACTTATGCCAAACTCAGGGTCCAACCAAGAGATCAACAAACTAACCAACACCGTTATTTCAGTATATCTTAGACAATACAAAATAATACCCAATAATTCATTTACCTCATAATTTAAGTCCAGCAGAATTTGAACCTGAAATGAAAGGCTCTTTAAAACTTGCTGAAGTCTTTTACTGTCTGTCTCTGACATCATCCGTTTGGCGAAGTGTGCCCCTCCTTTAGAAAACTCTTGATTATTTATGATCACGGCTCGACCGCGAGGGATATTATCCATTCTATATATCTACAATATAGCAAATGTAATGTTTGAGACCGTGCATAGGAATTACCAGGGTACAAGTTGGCTTTTGGTCTGATCTGATCAAGATCTATACTATGTTTATATAATTGACACTAGCTTGTAAGAAGTTTATATCAACCTTGTGTAGACTCTGATAAGAAAGAGCAGATGTGCATGCTGATCTGAACCTAAACATCTATTCCCACAGGCGGAATCGCTACTAGATACAATACCTAAAATAATTTTGCAAATTGGTCTACTTTTAATCTTCATTTGTGGAAGACAGTCGAGGGTGCAGGGGTACAGTATTTGTCTCTCATACCAGTAAGTAAATCCTCGGTACCAAGGCTATACATAAAATTTCATATATTTTATGAATAGACTGGGTACCGAGGATGCAGTAAGTAGTAAGTAAGCAATTCTTTATTACCTCCACATATGGAGAGTACTTATTATATATACGTATACAAGAAACATAGATTATTATACAACAATGACAAAACATGAAACAAAAACATAATATTTCATATCATAACATATATACATCCATGCAATAGTAGAATAAATGGATGATTGGGTGAGTTGGTGGATAAACAAATGTAAGCTAATGCTGTGTGATTTGTGTTTTTCTGGTATAAATGGATGATTGGGTGAGTTGGTGGATAAAAGAATGTAAGCTAATGCTATGTGATTTGTGTTTTTCTGGTATAAATGGATGATTGGGTGAGTTGGTGGATAAAAGAATGTAGGCTAATGCTATGTGATTTGTGTTTTTCTGGTATAAATGGATGATTGGGTGAGTTGGTGGATAAACTAATGTAAGCTAATGCTGTGTGATTTGTGTTTTTTTTTGTATAAATGGATGATTGGGTGAGTTGGTGGATAAAGGAATGTAAGCTAATGATTATGTGATTTGTGTTTTTCTTGTATAAATGGATGATTTGGTGAGTTGGCTAATGATATGTGATTTGTGTTTTTCTTGTATAAATGGATGATTTGGTGAGTTGGTGGATAAAAGAATGTAAGCTAATGATATGTGATTTGTGTTTTTCTTGTATAAATGGATGATTGGGTGAGTTGGTGGTTATAATAATGTAAGCTAATATATATAATGCTGTGTGATTTGTGTTTTTCTGGTATAAATGGATGATTGGGTCAGTCAGTGGATATAAGAATGTAAGCTTATTCTGTGATTTATGCACATTCTGTCATTAAGACTTATACACAAACAGCGCTTGTATTCGTTAGATAGATCTCCAGGAAGCATGCATCCAGCATGATTAATGAAAGTTGAAAGCTTGTTTCGGAAATCCAAGTAAAATAAAAAGGTTTTATCATTTTTTTTAATTATTTTTATGTGATCTTACTGTTTACAATTTATTTTACTATTGTGTCTTAAAGATCTATATAAACAAGAGGGTCATGATGGCCCTATATCGCTCAACTGATTTAATAGTACTTCAATAGTTTTCATAGTTTTATATCAGGAAAACAAGCAACCCCCCTGGTGGCCATGTTTTTCAATGTATCGGATTTATTTCAACAACCTTGGTAGAAGGTCACCCAAGGAACATTTGTGCCAAATCAATTTTAAATCAGACAGGTATTTTTGGACAAGAAGATTTTTAAAGATATTACAATGCACATATAAGGAAAACAAGCCCCGCCCCTGCCCCCATGTTTTTCAATGGATCGGATTAATTTGAACAATTTTGGTAGAAGGTCCCCAAAGGAACATTTGTGCCAAATTATCTTTAAATCGGGCCAGTACCTTCGGACAAGAAGATTTTTAAAGATTTTACAATGCACATATATTGAGGATAACAAGCCCCGCTCCTGGCGGCCATGTTTTTCATTGGATCAGATTAATCAGAACAATTTTGGTAGAAGATTCCCAAAGGAACATTTGTGCCAAATTATCTTTAAATCGGGCCAGTACCTTCAGACAAGAAGATTTTTAAAGATTTTACAATGCACATATATTGAGGATAACAATTAAGCCCCGCTCCTGGCGGCCATGTTTTTCATTGGATCAGATTAATCGGAACAATTTTGGTAGAAGGTCCCCAAAGGAACATTTGTGCCAAATTATCTTTAAATCAGGCCAGTACTTTTTTACAAGAAGATTTTTAAAGATTTTGTAGCTTTTCCGGGAACTCTTAACAGAAAATACAAAAATACACGGAAAATACAGGGAAACCATGGAAAAAACCATGGAATTTAATGTTAAGATATGGAAACGCTGGAAATGGTCAGAATACTCCGGGGTTCACGGAACCATTCCAGGGTGTTCACAGAACCGTTCTGGGGTGTCAATGTAACCGTTCTGGGGTGTCCATGGAACCATTCCGGGTTGTCCATGGAATTTCCAGGTTTTCCACTTAAATGTACTGGAGTTTCCATGGAAAGTGTCAGATTATCCCGAAGTATCCCTGGAAAGGTGTCCATATACTTAGGGGATTTTCCAGGGATTTTCGTTAGAGTCCCCGGAAAAGCTACAGCCGGGAATGCACATATAAGGAAAACAAGCTCGGCACCCTGGCTGCCATGTTTTTCAATGGATCGGATTTATTTGAACAACCTTGGTAGAACTTGGAAGGTCACTCAAGGAACATTTGTGCCAAATCAATTTTAACTCAGGCTGGTGCTTTTGGACGAAAGATTTTTAAAGATTTTACAATGCACATATAAGGAAAACAAGCCCCGCCCCTGGCAGCCATGTTTTTCAATGGATCGGATTTATTTGAACAATCTTGCTAGAAGGTCCCTCAAGGAACATTTGTGCCAAATCAATTTTAACTCAGGCTGGTGCTTTTGGACAAAAGATTTTTAAAGATTTTACAATGCACATATAAGGAAAACAAGCCCCGCTCCTGGCAGCCATGTTTTTCAATGGATCGGATTTATTTGAACAATCTTGCTAGAAGGTCCCTCAAGGAACATTTGTGCCAAATAAATTTTAACTCAGGCTGGTGCTTTTGGACAAAAGATTTTTAAAGATTTTAAATGCATATATAAGGAAAACAAGCCCCGCCCCTGGCAGCCATGTTTTTCAATGGATCGGATTTATTTGAATAATCTTGCTAGAAGGTCCCTCAAGGAACATTTGTGCCAAATAAATTTTAAATCAGGCAGGTGCTTTTGGACAAGAAGAATTTTAAAGATTTTACAATGCACATATAAGGAAAACAATCACCGCCCCTGGTGGCCATGTTTTTCAATGGATCAGATTAACTTCAACAATCTTTATAGAAGGTACCCCAAGGAATATCTGTGCCAAATTATCTTTTAATCGGACAGGTACTTTTGGACAAGAAGATTTTTAAAGTTTTTACAATGCACATATAAGGAAAACAAGCCCGGCCCCTTGCGGCCATGTTTTTCAATGGAATGGAATAAGTTGAAAATGTTTGGTAGAAGGTCCCCCAAGGAACATTTGTGCAAAATTATCTTTATATCAGTACTTTTTGACAAGAAGATTTTTAAAGATTTTACAATGCATATATATAAGGAAAACAAGCTTTGCGCCCTAGCGGCCATGTTTTTCAATGGATCGGATTTATTTGAACAACCTTGGTAGAAGGTCACCCAGTGCCCCAGATAAGATGCGTATCTGCGTCATTGACGCTACAAATATGTTAAGATACGCAAGAGATTTATTTTATAAGCGTACTAAAAACGCAAGTACTTTGATAAATACGCATAAGATCAAATAAAACAGCGTAAACTAAAATGTGTCAATGCTGAAATTACCTACTTTCATTTTGATATAAACATCCGCTAAACGGTTTGCGACAATGTAACTATTTTACCCAAAATGCGCAGTAATTCTTCGATAATGGAACAGTATACCAGTCTACTCGTTTTCAAAGGCGACTACGCACCTCAATTTGTGGGGAATTCCCACCATCAAGGCACATCCATAATTGCCGTCATCCAATCAGAATAGGTTTCATAATTTCTTTCAAACTTGATTGGTGAATAAATATGGATACTACTAAAAATAACTAAGATTTTAATCGTACATGTGATTCCCTATTTTCATAATGGCGGAATGCGGAAATATTTTTGAAGACATGTTTGGAAAATCGCCTCGTAAGAGGAATTTAAATTATCCCACGTATCAGTTACGGTGAATGTGTACGTAGGATAGTTTTCTTTGTTTGATTTACAATGATTGAGATTTTCGAAGCGATGTATGCTTGATTTACTTGGGATTTATTCTTGCGATTTTCCCGAATTTCAAAATGGCGGACAACGATAATATTTGTGCAGGCATGTTTGGAAATTCGCCTCGAAAGAGGAATTTAAATGATCCCACGTATCGGTTACGGTTAATTTGTACGTAGGATGGTTTTCTTTGTTTGATAATGATCGAGATTTTCCAAGTGATGTATACTTGATTTATTCTTGCGAGTCGTCCCAATTTTCAAAATGGCGGACGGCGAAAATATTTGTGCAGGCATGTTGTTTTTTTGGAATAACAGCGTTGATAATGCTGGCGAGAAGGGCGCAGACATTTTGTTGTTATCAACAATACGAATTATCGGCTTCCGGTACGGTGTAAATCGCGGATCGCCCGGACCCGGTCAGCTTTTTATTGCGGTTTTTTTTTGGTCCGTAAAAAAGTTTCGGTCGGCGGTAAAAATGGACGGTCGGTCGGGTTACCAGAAACAAACCTATTTTTTTTTTTTTGGCCTGTCACTACCCTATAAATTTTCAAATTTTGGTCATTTACCCCCAAGCTCTAAAAACTGGGGGTAAACTACTCCCAAGTTGAAATAATTATCTGGGGCACTGGTCACCAAAGGAACATTTGTGCCAAATAATTTTAAATCAGGCAGGTGCTTTTGGACAAGAAGATTTTTAAAGATTTTACAATGCACATATAAGGAAAACAATCACCGCCCCTGGTGGCCATGTTTTTCAATGGATCAGATTAACTTCAACAATCTTTATAGAAGGTACCCCAAGGAATATCTGTGCCAAATTATCTCTTAATCGGACAGGTACTTTTGGACAAGAAGATTTTTAAAGTTTTTACAATGCACATATGATATAAGGAAAACAAGCCCGGCCCCTTGCGGCCATGTTTTTCAATGGAATGGAATAAGTTGAAAATGTTTGGTAGAAGGTCCCCCAAGGAACATTTGTGCAAAATTATCTTTAAATCGGGTCAGTACTTTTTGACAAGAAGATTTTTAAAGATTTTACAATGCATATATATAAGGAAAACAAGCTTTGCGCCCTAGCGGCAATGTTTTTCAATGGATCGGATTTATTTGAACAACCTTGGTAGAAGGTCACCAAAGGAACATTTGTGCCAAATAATTTTTAAATCAGGCAGGTGCTTTTGGACAAGAAGATTTTTAAAGATTTTACAATGCACATAATTATAAGGAAAACAAACACCGCTCCTTGCGACCATGTTTTTCAGTGGGTCAGTTTAATTTGAACAATCTTGGTAGAAGGTCCCCCAAGGAACATTTGTGCCGAATTATCTTTAAATCGTGCCAGTACTTTTGGACAAGAAGATTTATAAAGTTTTTACAATGCACATATATGGAAAACAAGCCCCGCCCCTGGCGGCCATGTTTTTCAAATTTTCCCCTTTTCTGATGCTGCGGCAACCAAAGTTCTACATGGAATTAAATTCTTTGAACAACTTTAAAAGAGGACCACCTAAGGAACATTCCTGTGATGTTATTTTGAAATCAGTCCATCAATTTAGTAGGAGAAGTCATTTGTAGGAAATTGTTTACAGACTGACTTACAGACGACGATGACGACAACGCCGGACGGTGAGTGATCACAAAAGCTCACCTCGCACTTCCTGCTTAGGTGAGCTAAAAAAAGTTCAAGAATACGATAATCTGAAAAAATAAATAAATGCAATGTATCAAAATACTTGTTTATGTCAATCGGTTCAAAATCACAAGAATCTAATTAAACGTAGCAAAAGTATGATGAATTACACAAGAGCATTCAATGGGACTAATGTGTCACTTTCAAAAGCTTGATAATTTATAAGTGAAAAAAGGCAAAGCAAAACAAGTTTCAAACATTGTGAAAACTTATGCATGCTAGTATAATTCTTCAGGGCTCTCGCGAGGGGGGCGATTTGAGTGAAGTGGTTGCCTAAAATTGTCAGACTTCACCCATTCACTCGATTAAAGCAAAGTTGACTTCGCTGAAAATTTCCTTCTTAGTTATCAATGCTATAAATCAACACAGTCAAACGCCATGTCGCTTAATTCGGTTCTCGGTATACAGTACAAAGTTACATAATCAGGAATGTATACCCATTTAAAGCAGACAAGTCTAATCGTTTAAAACACACCATGACGTAAAACCGATTGTCCAATCAACCATCGTGAATACACTTATCTGCATAAACGAAGAGCCGATTTTCAAATCAAACCTTACGCCCCCCCACCCCCTGTTAATTTTTTTTACTACGAATCCGATTTAAATGAGATTGTTGTCAAATTATACCTTAAATGTTTCAACCATTTGAATATTGTTAATCGATTCTTGCTTTTATGAAACATACAGCTTCAAAAAAAGGAGCGATTTTCAAGATATTTTTTTAATATAATGTTGTAATATAAATATGTTAGGCCATACTAATTGACATTAACCAATCAAAAGACACTATCTATGTAGCCTTGTTCCTAATGGATTCCTCCCCGGATATAGAATTTGATTGGTCAGAATTGAAATAATAACTACGTCATCAATCTATTCTGAAGAGGTACTTTCCGAGATTCCAAAATGGCGGATGTCAATGAAAATTGCCGAGAATTTTTGAAATTTCGACTCTGAAGCAGAATTTGAGGACATTCAAAGGGCTGATTTGATAGATATTGATTAGACGACTTTATGCTTCTCTGCCATATCATGATAATAACATTTCCTGCAATTAACAGCTTAATTGTTTGCGAGAAATTCGCAAACCACTTGTCCCCCTTTTCGGTCTGGAATTTTTGTTTACATTTACAGCGAAGCTTTACTGGTTGTCATCATTATTAAAATCAAATAAATAAACATTAAATTTTGTTTAAAAAGATGTGTATCTCAAACGACCCTTTGTATTGTCATAATAACTAAAATCAAATAGACAAATTCATTTATTTTGTTTAAATAGATGTGTTACAGGGTATCCCAAACCTCCCAGTTATGACACACATATCAATGACATGAGAAATATCACTTCTCCTTTAAGTCCCCCCACTTCTTCCTAAATTGCCTTGAGGGAGAAGTCACTTCTCCCAAAAAAATTAGACTAGTGAGAGCCCTGGTTCTTATTTTGGAGATCTGTCATTTACAAAACAAGTTTTAAATTTATATATTTGATATTATTTGAGAAATGGTCGAACTCCAGAAAAGAAAATGATACATTGGAAATTTATTGAGATAATGCCCAATCAAACAAAATGCAAAAAAATGCACACAAATAAATTCAAAGAGAACCACACCAGGAACATTTCTTTGAAGTTTCTTCGAAGTTTAGTTGATATTGGTCCCTTGCTTAACCCTTTCCTTCATATAGACGCTTGCTGACGCCTCTGCAGCAGACGGCTTTTTGAAAACATAGTAACAAAAGAAGAAATTGCACAAAACGTGCAATTTCTCCTTTTGCCACAATGTTTTCCACTTTGAGTCATAGTTTATCCATTCAATTATAGAGATTTTCCATTATTTGACAAAATATGTTCAAAGTCGTCTGCTGCAGGATCGTCTTATGAGGGAAAGGGTTAAAGAGGAGATGTTGTTTGAAGCTAAAAGTTTCTTTTACCCCTTTTCTGATGCTGCCTGGCAGCTATCCTTTTCAACCAATCAATATGGCTGGACAAATTATGTGAAGTGTCACTAAAGGAACATTTCTGCTAAACTATCTTACTTAAGTTTTGTCATTTTGCCTCTATGCTGATGCGGTCTGGCGTCCCTGTTTTTCAACCAATAAATATGGTTTGAACAAATTTAGTAGAGGGTCACACAAAGAATATTTATCAAGATTAATGTTGTGTTATAGATCTACTATGGAATTTTTCTTCTTTTCTGATGCTGTAGCAAACAAAGTTCTATATATAATTTATAACTTTGAACAATTTTGAAAGTGGATCCCAAAAGTAAGTTTGGCTGCAATTGGTCCAGTGGTTAAGGAGGAGATGTCATTTGAAGCTAAAAGTTAATTTTACCCCTTTTCTGATGCCACCTGTATACTATGTCTTTCGACACTATTGCAAATATATGTAGAGGGTTACTTAAGGAACATTTCTACTCATTTATCTGTATACTATGTCTTTCGACACTATTGCAAATATATGTAGAGGGTTACTTAAGGAACATTTCTACTCATTTATCTTGAAATCAAACAAGCTCATTCATATGAATGGAATTTTAAATAAAATGTAATTTTGCCCCTTTTCTGATACAGTCTAGCTGCCATATTTTTCAAACAATCAATATGGTTTGAACAGTTTTAGAAGAGGGTCACCCAAAGATCATTTTTATGAAATGATATTGAAATCCCAAGGAGATTCAGAGAAGAAGAATTTTAAAGATTGACAGTTTTCTCCCCTTTCTGATGCAGCAGCAACTAAAGTTCTTCATAGAATTTAAATCTTTGAACAATTTTGAAAGAGTACCACCAGAAAGGATCATTCCAGTAAAGATTGGTTGAAATGTGTATGGTGGTTTAATTAGGAGCTGATGATGTTAAAGCTAAAAATTAAAGACAATGGACAACCAACAGAGAGTGATCAGAATAGATCGGACGCATAAAGCCTTCGGCTCAGGTGATCTAAAAACAATTCTAACACTATTAACAATTTCTCTTCTATAAGCAAAGAGGGATTTGAGCGAGATATGTCACACAGTATATCACTCTAAACTTCCGGAACTATTTTTGGCTGTTGAAATACTCTCCAACGTATTTTTGATAAGTGCGCATGCGTTACAACGCTGGGCTTGACATTTTATGAATGAAGTCACAAGCTTCTGTTGTAAATGCCATTTAGAAAGTTGAATTATAACGGTGACGTAATTGTTTTAAATGACGTCATGCACATGTGTGACCAACATTTTAGATGCGCGTGCCTTGTAACAGCATACTGTTAACAGGTCAAAAACGTTGTGTAAGCATGAGACATAAAACAAATTACCCATGATGAGTATATGAAAATTTGAAAAAGGTATTATAAAAATAATGGATAGAAAAGCCTACATGTGATTTTATCAAGGAAAGCAAAGCCATCTCAAAACATAGTTCCCCCCTAAGTTGTATCCGTTTAAGTCATAAGAAAGTGCTAGAATTGAAATATATCTCATTTTGAGTGATATACCGGCTCTCATACCTAGATTTGTCGTTCAGGTGTGTATAAATTAATCACTCGGGCCATTCGGCATTCGTTTTTAATTTCTACACACCTGAACTCCAAAACGTAATATAAGAGCCAATATATCACTCAAAATGAGATCTATTTCCTAATTAAATTACCTTATGCAAAGTATAACAGACAGAAGGACAGACAGATGATCTCTTAACCCTTTCCCTCATGAGACAATTCTGCAGCAGACGACTTTGAACATATTTGGAAAACAAGAGGCCCATGAGGGCCTATGCTCTACTGGTATGGTTCTTTGGTCATTTTCAATCCAGAGCATGTATGTATGGTGAAGATCGGATAGTAAATGGAGGCTCTTTTGTGTTCACAAGCTGTATTATAGCAAGTTTTACAATTTCATGGGCCATAATCCAGTCTTGCATGGGCGGATCTAGCTGGTTTTCAAAAGGAACCAAGCTCTCATCAATATTTAACTACTATCTAAGTTTGGTGAAGATCAGATAGTAAATGGAGCCTCTATTGTGTTCACATGCTCAATTATAGCAATTTGGACAATTTCAAGGGCCATAATCCAGTCTTGCATGGGCGGATCTGGCTGGTTTTCGAAAGGAACCGAGCTCTCATGGATATCTAACTACTGTATAAGTTTGGTTGAGATACAATCAAACGTGAAGACTGTATCGTGTTAACAAGCTCTTTTATAGCAATTTTGACCATTTCAAGGGCCATAATCCAGTCTTGCATGGGCGGATCTGACTGGTTTTCAAAAGGAACCGAGCTCTCATAGATATCTAACTACTGTATAAGTTTAGTTGAGATACAATCAAAAGTGAAGACTGTATCGTGTTAACAAGCTCTTTTATAGCAATTTTAACCATTTCAAGGGCCATAATCCAGTCTTGCATGGGCGGATCTGGCTGGTTTTCGAAAGGAACCGAGCTCTCATGAATATCTAACTACTGTATAAGTTTGGTTGAGATACAATTAAAAGTGAAGACTGTATCGTGTTAACAAGCTCTTTTATAGCAATTTTGACCATTTCAAGGGCCATAATCCAGTCATGCATGGGCGGATCTGGCTGGTTTTCGAAAGGAACCGAGCTCTCATGGATATCTAACTACTGTATAAGTTTGGTTGAGATACAATCAAACGTGAAGACTGTATCGTGTTAACAAGCTCTTTTATAGCAATTTTGACCATTTCAAGGGCCATAATCCAGTCTTGCATGGGCGGATCTGGCTGGTTTTCGAAAGGAACCGAGCTCTCATGGATATCTAACTACTGTATAAGTTTGGTTGAGATACAATCAAAAGTGAAGACTGTATCGTGTTAACAAGAAATTGTTTACGGACGCACGGACGCACGGACGCACGGACGCACGCACGGACGACGGACACATCGCCACGACATAAGCCCTTCTGGCCTTTGGCCAGTAGAGCTAAAAAATAGAAAATCTCCATAATTGAATGGATAACCTATGACAAAAAGTGGAAAACATTGTGGCAAATGGAGAAACTAAGGCTTAGTGTCCCAATTGCCCAACAGGCAGACGACACAAAATCTACATAAACTACAACCTACATTTTGTCTTTTGATCCTCGCTACATCTTCATGCGTACAGCTAACTACATCAAAATCTTTGCTGTTAACAGGCGACATATCTAAACTCCTTGGCCAATCTGAAAAAGATCATTTGAACTCTTCGGCCAAACTCATAAAATTAACACTCTATTACGATCTCCGATACCATTCATAGAAATACCGGTACCCAAGGTAACAATATGAGTAGTCAACCATGCAGTTTCCTGTTGCATGATGCCGTTTGCTGTCCTAAAGTGGTATGTATAGGGGATGATTGTAAAAGCAATGTATTGTCTTCTATAAACAAGAGGGCCAAGATGGCCCTAAATCGATCACCTAATTGATAGTAAATTATATATCTGCGGCCATAAGTCGAATTTTTGAGACTCAAATTTTGGTGTTGAAGCAGGGACTCGACTTATGACTGAATGACAATCTCTCCTAACGCTATATTTTACACGGGACAAACAGTTTTAGGGCTAATGCAAGTCGGTTGTAACTACAGCCTATTCCAGGAGAAATTACAACCATTTTGCATATAACCATCGAGTTGGAGCTACCTCATTGTAAATTGTGTGGACAGTACAGCTACTACCACGTATTTGTAACTTTAAATGCAGATGTAGCAGACAGTGTTGGAAAACGTTGTGAGAAATAGAGATAATGCTTTTTATTAGCGGTGCATCCTTCCTTTCATTTTTTTTATCTAGTTTCAAAGCCGTAAGTAAACAAAGGAAAAATAAATACCATACCCTTTAAAATCCTTTTCAATTCAAAGTTAATTTGTCCAATTTAAGAAAATGTAGTAATTTCTCCTTTTGTCAGAGCTCTTTCAAGAGAAGTCTGCTGCAGATGCGTATAAATGCATGTGAAAATGGGTAAGAGTGAAATCTATATAGACCTTTATTTCCGCAAACCATTTTCCCCAACAAATGAGCTACGTCATAAAAAAAGAGTATGTGCAGTTTAATCACACAAGTATTACTACGCTAATACGATCGTAAATTTAACATTAATTTATATAGGTGTATTTCATTTGTCGCGGCTCAATCTCAGCTGGTAAATTAGTGACGTCATTTATTTGAGCCCTGTGTTTTTCACGCGACAAACAGTTTAGTTATAGGGCTAATGCAAGTTGGTTGTAACTACAGCCTGTTCCAGGGGAAATTACAACCGTTTGCATATAACCATAGAGTCCAAACTTCTTTCCATAGACCTTTACAACCCTTGTCTTCACCTCTCTGTGAATTACACACACTTTTAATCAACTTCGTCAATGCAATAACTCATTCCTGTGTTTGTTTTACTTTTAACTAATTATTATTTTTTGAAAACATTGAAAGGATTAATTTTCATGTGTGAAATCAGACAAATGTGTCTAAAGGGTTGACATCGACACAACCCTTTGTTCGAGTTTCGCGCTTTTATTTTTATAGATTAAAACATTTATTAAGAAATTTGGACTAGTTAGTTTGTTTGGCTTATTTGGATTTATATAATCAGGTTTGTGC
Source organism: Serripes groenlandicus (assembly GCA_031761405.1). NCBI lineage: Eukaryota > Metazoa > Mollusca > Bivalvia > Cardiida > Cardiidae > Serripes > Serripes groenlandicus. The sequence continues at coordinate 11,777,002 of JASEVX010000011.1, forward strand.
ATTATTATCTTAATGTATCATTATCCAGTTTTACATCAAGAACCATGTTTTTTAAATTTTTTGCCGAAATTTTTAAAAAGTCGACCCCCGACTTAAGGCTGGGAGTAACCTCAAAACCACCGAAATTGGGGTCAAACTGGACCCCCGACTAATGGCCGAAGTCGACATATGGCCGCGGATATACGGTAGCAAATATTTGACTGCAAATATCTGGGAAAATTTGATCAAGGAGTGCAAATGAAACTGCAAGGAGTGGACACTTCTCAAGAAACAGCTTATCAGTAAAGGCCATTTATATCTTGAAATCTAACAAGAACTTTAATAAGAATGGAATTAAAAAGTTTTTGTCATTTTGCACCTATCCTGATGCCGCCTTGCTGCCCTGTTTTTCAACGAGATCAATATGGCTTAAACAATTTATTTAGAGTGTTACTTAAGGAACATTTCTACCAAATTATCTTGCAATTGCACAAGCAGATTATGGAGGAAAAGGATTTTAAAATTTGGGTATTTTTCTCACTTTCTGATGCCGCAGCAACCAAAGTTCTCAATGGAATTTAAATCTTTGAACAATTTTGAAAGAGGACCACCAAAGGAACATTCCTGTGATGTTTTGTGGAAATTGGTCTATTGGAATGGTAGGAGTTGGTTGTCATTTGTAGCTAAAAGTTCAATTTACCCCTTTTGTGATGACGCCTGGTTGATACGATTGTGTAACCAATCAAAACAGCTTAAACAAATTAAATAGAGGATCATTACAGTAAGATTCGTATTATATTTTCTTAAAATCAGACAAACACTTTCATAAAAATGGAATTTTCAAATTTTGTCATTTTGCCCCTTTTCTGATGCCGCCTGACTGCCATGTTTTTCGACCAATCAGTATGGCTTGAACAATTTTTATAGAGGGTCACACAAGGAACATTTCTACCAAATTATATTTGAGTCTGACAGGCAGATTCGGAGAAGAAGATTTTTAAAGTTTGGACATTTTGTCCCCTTTCTGATGCCGCAGCAACCAAAGTTCTCAATGGAATTTAAATCTTTGAACAAATTTGAAAGAGGACCACCAAAGGAACATTCCTGTGATGTTTTGTGGAAATTGGTTTATTGGAATGGTAGGAGTTGGTTGTCATTTGTAGCTAAAAGTTCAATTTACCCCTTTTGTGATGACGCCTGGTTGCTATGATTGTGTAACCAATCAAAACGGCTTAAACAAAATAAATAGAGGATCATTTAAGTAAGATTCGTATTATATTTTCTTAAAATCAGACAAACACTTTCATAAAAATGGAATTTTCAAATTTTGTCATTTTGCCCCTTTTCTGATGCCGCCTGACTGCCATGTTTTTCAACCAATCAGTATAGCTTGAACAAGTTTTATAGAGGGTCACCCAAGGAACATTTCTACCAAATTATATTTGAATCTGACAGGCAGATTCAGAGGAGAAGATTTTTAAAGTTTGGACATTTTGTCCCCTTTCTGATGCCGCAGCAACCAAAGTTCTCAATGGAATTTTATTCTTTGAACAAATTTGAAAGAGGACCACCAAAAGAACATTCCTGTGATGTTTTGTGGAAATTGGTCTATTGGAATGGTAGGAGTTGGTTGTCATTTGTAGCTTAAAGTTCAATTTACCCCTTTTGTGATGACGCCTGGTTGCTATGATTGTGTAACCCATCAAAACGGCTTAAACAAATTAAATAGAGGATCACTAAAGTAAGATTCGTATTATATTTTCTTAAAATCAGACAAGCACTTTCATAACAAGAGCTGTCGGAGGACAGCGCGCTCGACTATTCCACCGCTTATTTAAGTTACCGAGATAATGGACTCTAATGTAGTTGCATGCAAAACATTAACCACAATTTCTTAGTGGGTGATAATTTGCATTATATGCAGGATAGTGTTATTTAACATGATTATTTTCATAGGTTTGATGGTTAGATAGGGTTGTATAACCTTTCAATGGAATGCATCAAGTAGTTACTAAGATATGGACTCTTAATGTAGTTGCACGCAAACCTTTAACCATAATTTCTAAGTAAAAAAAGGGCAACAATTTGCACCATATACAGGATAGAGTTATCTTAATTGGTTGTGTTTATAGTTGTACAATTGGGAAAGGTTGTATAAAGTTTCAATACAATTGTTCAAGTTGTTACTGAGATTACACTCTAAATGTAGTTGCAAAACTTTAACCAGAATTTCTAAGTCCAAAAAGGTCCATAACTTGTATAAAATGCTGGTTGGTAAGGGCTGTATAACGTTTCAATGCAATGCATCAAGTAGTTACTAAGAGATGGTCTCTTTATGTAGTTGCATGCAAAACTTTAACCAGAATTTATAAGTCCAAAAAGGCCATAACTTGCATAAAATGCAGGATAGAGTTATCATACTTGATAATCTACATAGGTGTGATAGTTGGGTAGGGTTGTATAAAGGTTCAATGCAATGCATCAAGTATATACTGAGACGTGGACTCTTAATTTAGTTGCACGCAAAACTTTAACCAGTATTTCTAAGTAAAAAAAGGGCCATAACTTGCATAAAATGCAGAATAGAGCTATCATACTTGATAATCTACACAGGTGTAATAGTTGGGTAGGGTTGTAGAAAGTTTCAATGCAATGCAGCAAGTAAATACTGAGATATGGACTCTTAATTTAGTAGCACGCAAAACTTTAACCAGAATTTCTAAGTAAAAAAAAGTGCCATAACTTGCCTAAAATGCAGGATAGAGTTATCTAACTTGTTAATCTACATAGGTGTAATAGTTGGGTAGGGTTGTATAAAGGTTCAATGCAATGCATCAAGTATATACTGAGATATGGACTCTTAATTTAGTTGCATGCAAAACTTTAACCAGAATTTCTAAGTAAAAAAAGGGCCATAACTTGCATAAAATGCAGGATAGAGTTATCTTAGATGATAATCTACACAGGTGTGATAGTTGGGTAGGGTTGTAGAAAGTTTCAATGCAATGCATCAAGTAAATACTGAGATATGGACTCTTAATTTAGTTGCACGCAAAACTTTAACCAGAATTTCTAAGTAAAAAAAGGGCCATAACTTGCATAAAATGCAGGATAGAGTTATCTAACTTGATAATCTACATAGGTGTGATAGTTGGGTAGTGCTGTATAAAGTTTCAATGCAATGCATCAATTAAATACTGAGATATGGACTCTTACTTTAGTTGCACGCAAAACTTTAACCAGAATGTCTAAGTAAAAAAGGGCCATAACTTGCATAAAATGCAGGATAGAGTTATCTAACTTGATAATCTACATTGGTGTGATAGTTTGGTAGGGTTGTAGAAAGTTTCAATGCAATACATGTAGTATTTAAGAACTTGCATGCAAAACCTTAACCAAAGTGTGACGTGGACGCCGACAGCGACGCCGACGCCGACGCCAGGGTGAGTAGTATAGCTCTCATATTCTTCGAATAGTCGAGCTAAAAATGGAATTTTCAAATTTTGTCATTTTGCCCCTTTTCTGATGCCGCCTGACTGCCATGTTTTTCGACCAATCAGTATGGCTTGAACAATTTTTATAGAGGGTCACCCAAGGAACATTTCTACCAAATTATATTTGAATCTGACAGGCAAATTCGGAGGAGAAGATTTTTAAAGTTTGGACATTTTGTCCCCTTTCTGATGCCGCAGCAACCAAATTTATCAATGGAATTTAAATCTTTGAACAATTTTGAAAGAGGACCACCAAAGGAACATTCCTGTGATGTTTGGTGGAAATTGTTCTTGCGGTTCAGGAAGAGATGATGTTTAAAGCTAAAAGTTAACAACGGACGACGATGGACACAGAGTGATCAGAATAGCTCACCTTGAGCCTTTGGCTCTAGGTGATCTAAAAACCTTTGGACGTAACCAAGACACTTAAGACAATCACAAGCCGATTTCCTTTAAATTTTGGTAATACAATGTAGTCAGATTGACAAACACATTCATTATCATGTTTTCTAGTTCAATCTTACTTCCTTTAATTGCATTGCTAAACAAGTCCCACATACATGTATAACTTCTTTCGAAGAGTGCATTTCAAGTTCTGAAATCTTAATTTGAACTCCACACACTATGTAGTGGACACTCAAAAGAATAGCCTTTCTGAGATAGTTTGTTTTAGTAACTCACCAGCTGGGAACTGAAAAACTGGAATCATTTCTTCTGGTTGTGCTACATTATTGCCATTGGAAGATAGCCTTGGTTGTGGATTTGAACCTGCATCAGAAGGTTGTGGATTTGATCCTGCATCAGAAGGTTGTGGATTTGATCCTGCATCAGAAGGTTGTTGGTGGTACTCGGTTGGTTGCTGCTGGTTGGAGTTCTGGATTTTATCTTTATTTGTCGTAACAGGTATTGCACCATGGTCTGCTAATGGTTCGTTTAAATATTCGGCAATATACCTCTGTTCGTTTTGAATGAGAGCATTGCAAAATGTGTTGAAAGCAAGAGGACCTTGTTTTGGTAGGATATCTAACAATTTTCTTATCCGACGGACTGTCGTCTTCTCACCTTGCTGGAAATAGAAAGAAACAATTGATTGATTGAGTTGAATGCCGATTTCAAGGGTATTTCTATTACATCATGTTGACTAGTTGACCTAACATCTGCTTCCTGATTTTCTCAGAACAGAACTCCAAACAACATTCCTCCCTGGAAAATGTCTACTTTCCAACATAGACTATTAAGTCAAATGATTTAACCCTTTCCCTCATATAAACGCTTTTTTACGCATCTGCAGTGGACGGCTTTTTGAAAACATACTGACAAAAGAAGAAATTGCTCGAAACTGTTCTTACAAAGCTTATAATTATGCCATTTATTTGATAAATGTCTTAACCCTTTCCCTCATACGACAATTCTGCAGCAGATGACTTTGAACATATTTTGTCAAAAAATAGAAAATCTCTAAAATTGAATGGATAACATAATTATAACTAAAAGTGAAAACATTGTGGCAAAAGGAGAAATTGCTCGTTTTAATGTGGATTAAAAAACCTTAAATACATTGTTGGAAAAGTTGGTAATAATGAGCAATTTGTTTTATTTACCTTCAATATTTTCTTCTTTTTCTCAATAACAAATGTTCATTGTTTCGCAAATATTTATTCCTCTCGAGCATAATAATTTAGAATATTCTTAAAAAAAACATGAGCTTAAACAATTCCTATCACTATCCCTTTCACACATCCATACATGCAGCAGACAACTTTTGAAACTTTGAAAGGAGAAATAGCTCAAAGCACATGTGCACAGATAAATCGCTTAAAATGCATAATTTCTTCTTTTTCCACAATGATTCAAACTCTTTTTCAGTAACTTTACATATCTTAATAGAGATTTTCCATAAGCTTGCCTAGATGTGTTCAATGCAGTCTGTTGCACATTTCTTGTATGTGGGAATGGACTATTCATACCATGATGTCCTGTTTCAGGCTTTCTGTGAGGATTCCTTTCTCAAACAGGACATTGACAATCGTATCTACATCGCTTATGTTTTCTTCCAGATACGTCCTGTTGCTCTTCAGCTTTTCGCTATGAATCTTGTCCATAGTTAATTCAATCAAACTTTTCTTAATCTGAAAAAAAGACAAGATTATTTGATTTTGAATGAAAATGTGTGTCACTGAGCTCTAGATAAGGGGAGTTTCGCATGTTCTAAAATACTTATTTGACACTCTAACCCTATGTTGTAGGTTCTCAAAAGAAACGTCTCAGCGAGACGATTCTTTTGAGTACCCACAACATAGGGTTTGGTTTAATAATAACAATTGTGGGGAAAAGAGTTGAATACCCCTCCTTATCTGGACCTCTGCAGGGCTATATATATATCTTTGTATCACCAGAGACATTATAAATACAGAGATTTGATTCACCGTGAAATCTTGCATTCTATCGCGGGTATTGCGGGAGTCTCGTGGATCATAATCCTTGTCAGCAGAAGACTGGGAAATGGCTAAGTAAATTCAGGGACTGTATTTATAGTCCCTGGTGTAACAAACACTCTGGTTTATCAAACTAGTTCTCACAAGGATATAATGATTTTTCTCATCTCCGGATATTTCTATAAATCTTCGCAGTATTATGTTGATCCCCATGATCAATTTGTTTTGTTACACATCCATAATTCCTTTCTTATACCTGGCATACTATGATAAGTTAGTATATTTGGCATGAAACAACAATAACAATATAGCGATACATATTGAGGGGTTGGGTGTCAAATCTAGTTCTCATTTATTTATGGTTCATGCCAGACCTACTTATTTACCAGACTACCTTTAATAGGCTTTATTCGTGACCCTTTTATCTAGAGGCAGGTTACTCAAGCTATAATTCAGATGTATAGAGCATATTACGTCCCTAACTTAAGATATGAATTTTATCTGACGAGGTTGGGACAATTATCTCTTTTCCCAGCCAAGTCTGATACAGTTCATGTCAAAAGTAAAGGGCGTAATATTCTATTTATCTTGCAGGCTAAATTGTGTTTTCAGGTACATTCAATTTAACTACTTTTAAGAAATTACATACAAAATTACAACAGCCCAACCATAAATCATAAATGAATCCACCAACAAAAGAATGGTGGCACATAATCATGAATACGTGCCAAATTACATTGTATACACACAACATATGCAGGATTGTCAAAATGTTTTGTTGTAACAGAACAAATGAGAAAAGTAACCAATCAGGCTGGGGATGAATCCAAGGGCAAAGCCCAGGTAGTGGGCCCTGGGGAGCAAAACTAACAGATCAAAGAGCGATTTTAACAGATAATTCTGATCGGCAATCAGTTATTTTTGACAACCCTGCATGTGGAAGCTAAAGAGTTCCGATTTCAACTCAATATATCTCGATTATACTACTTAATTTATGTATGCTGATGTGACAAAATACCTTTACACAGCAATATCAACTTAAACATATACTTAGTAGAAGCGTAAGTATTGCAAATTGGCAGTCGCTTCCGTACACAAGAAAGCTCAACATATATGTCGTCTGCCGCGTTTTGAAAATGCACATTTGTGTTGGATTTGATATCTAGATGTAACGCATAAAGATATTCTGTCAGAACTGCTGTATGAAAGAGGAATACATTGGTAGACCAGGCTGTTCATGAACATTTTCTTGTGGTAAAAAAGAGACTGATGATAGAACTTCAACATTTGTCATTTATCATGGATACATCTTGGTGTAAAAATACTTGTGGAAACATAGATCTATTTGATTATAGGACAGAACATTTAAACAATGTTAGCCTTTTTTCCTGATACAGACACATTTTGACACCTCTATAGCAGATGACTTTTTAAAATATTGTAACAAAAGGAGAAAATGCTCATAATGAGCAATTTATCTGTGTGTCATAATGTTTTCAACTCATTTCAATTATTATACTTTCAATTTCAACAGAGATTTCCCCACAAAGTATAATCTGCTGCTGTTTTGTCGTATCTGAGATGTTTATCCTTTCTGATGCCTCTGCAGCACACAACTTTCGAAAACACTCAGGCAAATTGAAAAGAAGAAATTGCTTGTAGTCATAATGAGCAAAATTTTCTCCTTTGGCCACAGTACGCGTTTCCATTGTTTTTTTATTTGATAATTCGACTCTCATTTATTGGGATTTTTCTCACTTTTGCAAAGACGTTTTGAAGTCGTCTGCTGTGCAGATGTGTCGTATAAGGGAATGTTTAGTGATTCAGTCAGTCCATTATTATTTTCGAAAACAACTTTTCCAATCACAAAGGGGCGGTTCTAAATATACACAAACCCGAAAATGACTTTAATTTGGATAAATCGTCCCAACTCCACTAATGTAGGTTACTTCACATACTTCTTGTGTAAATAAACAGGTTTAATTTACTGATTTACATTTACATTGATATAAATATTAAAAATAATCTACAAAAGCTTTGATTACATGTTTTGTGTAAATATCTATTTTCGGTTTGGAATGATAAAGCTTCCGGAATTTCCTTTAGTTATTTGCAGTCATCTCCCTTGACCAAGGACCACAATTCGGCTCTTTACGGAATGTTCACGGATTGAGCCGAATACCCCATATTCTGAAAACGATCGGAACCTCTCGGGTAATTCCGTCATCCTTCATCAACCGGGTTAAGTCGGAGTTCATTCCCCTTATTACTATATAAAGGAAGTCGGGAACCAGATTAACCCGAATATCGTTCGTTATCGGAATTAACCAGACAAGGTCAAATGGAAGCAATTCATTTTCCATAGGTGACCATTATAGCGTTTTGGGCTATGGCTCTTTCCCAACAGTTGAAATCAAAGCGCTGAAAGCGCTGATGGTATAGGGGGCATATGTAAATTGAAAACATATGGCATAGATCATATGGACAAACATTGTTGAAACAATGAAACAATGACCTTTAAACAAACCAAACCAAAAATGTTTGAAGCAACACATATTGCCTGCCAATAACATATACCTCATTTGTCAAAGTTTTACCCTTTTCTTGTATAAACAAAATATCGAAGGACAAAAGATTGACAAAAAAAACCCGAGCAGCTACCCTTAATTAAAATATTTCTAGTTCAGAAATCACTTAAGATCCACAATGTATATTGTAATCATGCTGATAAATGAAAGACGATCGAAAGCATGATAGAGTTATGTTTCTTTTGCACTGCACAATTGCAGCTCTGAGTTTCCTATACACCAAGTCTTAAATTGATATATTGGACATATATTGAGACAATAACCGAAGAAATGAAAAAATTGAGTTTACACCTAAAAAAAAGATTAGATTTGACGAAGTACAAATCTTGGGGAAGCACTCATTAACGAAAAAGGGAATTTCACGGAACGCATGTATTGCATATAATAAGGGAGAACATTGAAAGACAAAAATATACACACTCCAAACGCAGCATGCTTAATTTATGGTAATGGTGCACTGCAAATCTGTAGGTCATAAGTCACATACAAACCAAGTTTGAAATTGATACAATGAAAGTTAATTGAGACATTGCTGAACTAAATAAGGAAAAATGGAGATAACTGAAAAAACAGACCAGAGTTATGTACCTAGTACTTTGCCGTTCTCCTGATCACACGGGTATAATTGTGACCACTTTGAAATAAATCTGCCATACAGAAACAACGTGTTAACCAATACATGCAATCCATGACGGACGGACGAATGCACATTCAGGCAGACAGCCGGCCGGACGCCGGATTATACCTCCAAGCTTTACAGACGGAGACAACTCAAGTATTGATTACAGAAGACTGGTTCGATGCGTCAAAACACGTCAGCTTAGATTATGGTATTTGTAAAGTATTTGCAATTTAATTGTATCTCCGAAACGGGACCGGACCGTCAAGGTTAATTTTCAAAAACCTATTTAGACTACATTTCTAGTTTATTTGTCAACAGATACATCTAGGACTATATTACACGTTGATGAACGTTGAGTCTTAAATTAACGCAAATGCATATACATTATAATTTTAGTCCCAAAATCGCTAGAAGCTTCTCAATAATAAAATAAATAATGACCTTGCGGTTATAACTCGGATGTGTTGACAAATTCGGCCAAATTTCTTTCCGACGTTTGACAAAAGTCAATGCGACATGCGTCATTCGTCTTTCACCAATGGCTAAGTCGATGTGGAAACGCAGCCAGTTGCTTGGGAAGATTGTTGTGAGGAGTACTGGTTTGAGAAAACCAGGAAATACATTTGTAGGTGAACTGGCCGCCGTGATATGACTGAAGAAATGTTAAAAACGGCGTTAAATCCCAATCAATCAATGTTGAAATTAACTTATCTATAATTTGTAGATTTAATTTCTATTTCCTAGTAGGGTCTACATACAGCGACACATGAGAATATTCAACACAAAACGCGACCTGTTTTACCAACAATTCCCCAGTAGCGGTGAGACCGTTTGTAACATTATTTCATGGCATGTATACACAGTAAGACCTCTCTCTTTGGACGAATTATGTTGTAACAAGTTTGTTTACAGTATTCCTTAACCTTGACCACATAGACTAAATATACAGCAAACAACATTGAACTAAGGCATAACTATTGACCTGAATTAATAAAAGTATGATTTTGAATAGTGATGAAAACATTGTGGAAAAAGACAAACTTGTTGATTATCATTCATCTGTTAAGGTTAGTCAAATGTGTCTAAAAGGGGCAAAGGTTAAAATAATAACTGTAGACAAATGTTTTCGTTATCTAGGTTATAGAAACAAATTGATTCATGTTTCAAAGCATTGTTTGAAAAGGAGGAATTGCTCATTGTCAGCAATTGCTCCGTTTGCAAATATACTTTCAACATTTGTTTGTAACTAAGTAGCTATAACGGGAACGGTTCAACCCTTTCCCGCTTACAGTCGCTTTTTGACGCATGTGCAGCAGACGGCTGCAGAATTGTTTATCATGACCCATTTCCTCTTTTTCCACAAAGGTTTCAACTATATATTTTTCCCCTTGATGTAAGGCAAAATTGCTCGTAATCATTCATCTCTAGCATGTTATTCAAAATGTGTCCGGAAGGGAGAAAGAGGGAAAGAACGACCATAGTAAAACGTTTAAATATGAAAAGAATTAATTTAAAACGTGTTTGAAAGCATTGTGTGAAAAGGAGGAATTGCTCATTGTCAGCAATAGCTCCATTTTCAACAATATTTTTTAAATATTCGAACTGTTATAGTATCACGGAAAGGGTTCCGCTTCCATGGGAAGGATGTAACCATTTTCCGCCTACAGACGCTTACAGACGCATGTGCAGCAGACGACAATCGAAAACATTGTGACAAAAGGGGAAATTGCTTTTCGTAGGCAATTTCTACTTTTGCCACAATGGTTTCAACTCCTTTCAATAATTGTATTTACAGTGCTTTGCACATTTCTCTATAAGTTGACTGTTGTAAACTAATGGGGTCACAGAACGGTCGACGTTACCTCACACTACTGACATTGAGGTCAACCATAGTTCAGAGTGAGTTTCATTCATAGAAACTATTTCGTCTCATAAATTTATGCAAGCGGAGGGTTTTGTGATTCGGTCGAACCAATGAAATCGTTGAAAAGGCAGATTATAACCAATCAAAACTCGATTTTGGTGTAGGTATACACATGTGGACTGCGGTTGCAGCTTTAATCCGACTTTTCGAAAGCAGCTTCGCTATGAGATAGGGGCGAAACGCCCCTATCCCAAAAACCAGAAACATATATAAGCACAAAAAACTCGCATGCTATCCTACCTTTTTATACGGGGGATTCAACTTTGCTGAATACCTCCGTATATATTGTCATGCCCAGCTTCAAGGAAGTGTAAATTTGAAAATTTGTTGTGCTGCCCTCTGTTTTTTCAAAATGGAATTTTTTCTTGATTGTCCAGGGATCAGTTAAATACGTTTTACAACAAGCTAAACAGTATGCACATTATACAAAGTAAACGTAAACAACGTAAAGTTTTAATCCATGAAGTTGTATACATAATTTAGAAATTTAAGTTAGACATAAGGATCTTAAATGTTTCTTTTAAATATATGGAAAACGAGTAGCTTGAACGCGGGTAGCTCAAAAACCTTTTGAGAAAAAAATCCCTGCAATGAAAAATACGAAAATACGGCTGTCGTGCATCGTCAACATTTTCACTTTTAACACTCTACAGGCTACATTTTGCATCATATCTTCACGAAAGTTTATCAGAACATTTATCTCCATCAAATCTTGGACAAGTTTGAAACTGGGCCATTTGAGTCAAAAACTAGGTCACTAGTTTAAATTTAAGGAAAATCTTCTTAACACTCTAGAGGCCACATTTTCAACTTGAGCATGTTGAAACTTCATCAAAATGTTTGAGTTAATGATTTCTAGGTCAAGTTTGAATATGGGTCATATTGGGTCAGAAACTAGGTCACTAGGCCAAAGTGAAGGAAAATCTTGTTAACACTGTAGAAGCCGCATTTTTTACTAAGGCAGCTTGAAATTTGGTCAGAATGTTTATCTAAAAATATCTAGGCCGGGTTCGAATATGGGTTAAGCCAGATCAAAAACTAGGTCACTGGGCCAAATTGAATGGAAATCTTGTTAACACTTTGGAGGCCTTATTTTCAACTTGATCATGTTGAAACTTTATCAAAATGTGTGTCGAAATGATATTTAGGTCAAGTTTGAATATGGATCATGCCGGGTTAAAAATGAGGTCACTAGGGCAAATTGAAGGAAAATCTTGTTAACACTCTGGATACTGCATATTTAGATTGATCATGTTGAAACTTTATCGGAATGTTTTTCTTGATGATATCTAGGTCAAGTTCTAACATGGGTCAGTAGTAGGCCACTAGGTCAAATCGAAGAAAAATCTTGTTAACACTCTAGAGCCAACATCCCCCGCATTTCAGTATTTTCATTTTGTTTAGCTATGACGTCAAATCAAAGATCACCCTTATTCCGCAGTGAATTTTATTTTCAATTTCAGAAAAAAACATGTTGTTCTGAAAATTGCTCCCAAGCTGTCAATAAAATTAAAAGCAAACAATGTTTTGATCACAATCAGTCAATGGGTATTCAACTTTATTAAAAACACTTTCAACTTTTAACAAAATCATTATTGTCCAATGGGGGACCACTTCAGTCTGATGAATTCATCTGAAATTCCCTCCACAAAATTGTCTGCCCGACAAGTCGATTCGATTTACTTCCCTTTGAACACAATATACATAATGTTGGGGTTTACAACTTCTACACAAAGATGAGATTTTTGTAAAAATAAGAACTCCGGAAAATATTAAAACCAAATAGGTCCATGTTAAATTTTTCTCTCTCCTGCTCGCTCTACTTAAACAAGAGGGCCATGATGGCCCTGGATCGCTCACCTGATTAACTTTGTTTCAATTTAGCCATTAACCCGCCCCCTGATAGAGGGTCACCCTAGGAACATTTCTACAAAATTATTTGAAAATCGTCCTGACACTTTCGGAGGAGAAGATTTTTTAAGTTTTCACTATAGCCATATTTTTCACCAATCAACATGGCTAGAAGGAAACTGATAGAGTGTCATCCAAGGAAGATTTCTACAAAATTATTTGAAAATAGGCCCGACACTTTAGGAGGAGAAGAATGTTTATGTTTTTACTATAGCCATATAAGGCAGTATATCCCTGCCGACTGGCGGCCATGTTTTTCGACCAATCAACATGGCCTGAAGGAATCTGATAGTCGGTCACTTAAGGAACACTTCTACAAAATTATTTGAAAATCGGCCTGACACTTTCGGAGGAGAAGATTTTTTAAGTTTTCACTATAGCCATATAAGACAAAATAGCCCCGCCCCCTGGCGGCCATGTTTTTCTACCAATCAACATAGCTTGAACGAATCTGATAGAGGGTCATCTAAGGAACTTTTCTACAAAATTATTTAAAAATCTGCCAACCAGTTTGGGAGAAGAAGAATTTTGAAGGATTTTTCATTTCGTTGCCATGGAAACCAGAATTCTGGTTACTGGCGAGAAGATGTTGACGCACGACGGACGACGCACACCGGACAAAAGGCGATCACAATTATTCACCTTGAGCAAAGCTCAGGTGAGCTAAAAATACGGTCATTTTTTGTCAAAGCTCTACTTATATAATACTCACTAGATATTAGCCTATATATGTTTTAACGAAATCTAGTGCCCAGTTAATGATATTAAATATATACAAAACGACGTTGGGGAGTTTGCAAGCAATGAGGATTCCCATCATCCTGCACCTCCACACGGTGTAATCAAGCTCTCCCTGTCTTTAGCCATTATGTTTTCAACTTTATTCATTAATTATACCATCTTTTGTACAGACTTTAAGTGTTTTTGCCTAGTAATTATCAAAGTCGTCTGCGGCAGATTTGCTGTATGTGGGAAAGGGTTAATGTCAAATGGTGAATAAGACCCAATAACCATTTACCCAATATGATATTTTAAAGTTGATAGAAATGTTTTTCATACAGAGTTAAAAATATTGATGGAAAAAGAGGAATTGCTTCTTATATTTTAATCATTTGTTAGAACATAAAGCTGTAACCCTTTCCTATATTATTATAGCAAATTAGAAGCAGAAGTGTTAGAAACATTAACTCATAATATATGGCGAATCTCTATTAATGAAAGTATACTTATAGAATACTGTTGAAAACATTGTTGCAAAGGGAGAAATAGTTGTTCATAATGTCATCTGCTGCAGATATGTAATATGTATGCATATAGGAAAGGGATGAAATAATAATCAAAACATAATGTTATGGCTTTATTTTGCTCAAAACAAATATACAGAACATTTACTTTAACACTTTCCCTCATATAGACGCTTTCTGACGCCTCTGCAGCAGATGCCTTTTTTAAAAAACATAGTGACAAAAGAAGAAATTGCTCAAAATGAACAATTTCACCTTTTGTCACAATGTTTTCCACTTTTAATCATAGGTTATCCATTCAACTATAGGGATTTTCCATTTTTTAACAAAATATGTTCAAACTCTTTCCCCACGTATGACAAATCTGCATTATACAACTTTGATTACACATCAACAAAATAGTTTTAATAAATGAAAGTATAACTATTGTATTCATTTGAAAACAGTGTGGCAAAGGGAGAAATTCACCTTTTGCCACAATGTTTTCAAAAGTCATCTGCTGAAGATTTGTCAACATATGCTAGTATATTGGAAAGGTTTAAACTAATAATCGACACATAATTTCATGGCTTTTTTTAGCTAATCACAAATATATATATACTAATGTACCTTTAAACTATTGCAACAAAATATATCAAATCTGCAGCAGACAACTTTGAAAGCACATGGACCAACACATTGTTAACCCTTTCCCTCATACGACAATTCAGCAGCAGACGACTTTGAACATATTTTGTCAAAACAATGAAAATCTCTATAATTGAATGGATAACCTATGACTAAAAGTAGAAAAACATTGTGCCAAAGGCAGAAATTGCTCGTTTTGAGCAATTTCTTCTTTCTTCGCTATGTTTTCAAAAAGCCGTCTGCTGCAGAGGCGTCTCTATAAATGAAAATAAAATGATAGTATTCAGTTGAGAAAAAAAAAATAATAACGAGTAACTACTCCATTTGCCGAAATGAACAATTTCTGATTTTGCCACACTATTTTCAAAAGTCGTCTGTTGGGATCCTACTAAATACTGCAAGGACTACAAGGACTACAAGGACTACAAGGACACAAAGACTACAAGGACTACAAGGACTACAAGGGCGACTAAGGGCGACGGCTAAAATCCTGCATGGTGTAGGTGCAGATCACCCTGTAGAGTGTAGGTGTAGATCACCATGTAGAGTGTAGGTGCAGAGCACCCTTTAGAGTGTAGGTGAAGATCACCCTGTAGTGCGTAAGGTACAGATGCACTGTAAGGATATACAAGTAATATTATCTGATTCCCTGCTTAGTGATCTGCACCTACACTCTACATGTTAAAATTTGTTTAAGTTACATATTTTTTATTTAAAATAATATTTATATTAAAAATGAATGCTTATTATTCCATTAAAGCGTCCATATAGACGTGTTAGATGTTTTTAGTAATTTTTACTATAAATATATTAATTTAATACCGTTTCAACCGTCCTTGTCATACTATAAAGCTGTCCTTGCATGTCCTTGTCATAGGGGGAATGTCACTACTAGTATGGAAAAATACGTTTCCTTTTTTTCTCTCGCCTTTTTAAAGTAAGTAGATATATAAAAAGAATATCACTTTGAAGATCTTTTTCCTAATTTTTTTTTTTTCGCTTTTTCTTTTAAAGTTAGTTATTATATCGCATTATAGGTATATTAAAAGTAATTTTAAATATAAATGTATTAATTAAACAACTTTTTAACCGTCCTTGTCATACAACCGCCGTCCTTGTAGTCCTTGTAGTCCTTGTAGTCCTTGCAGTATTTAGTCGGACCGGTCTGTTGCAGATGTGTCAAAATGTATCTGCATAAAGGAAAGGTTTTAAATGAAAGTAAACAAAAACTATTAAAGTTGATTGCTTTTATAAACATCCGAGGAGACAAAGGTATTATGTCATAAATAACATCTACTACACAGATTTGTAGTATACAGGGGTGAGATTATGAGTTGGCCACGTAATATAAAATTACTTCATGTATTACATCACAACCTATTAAGGTATGTACTCAAGTTAATATAGTGCCTTAACAAGAGCGCCACGGAGTGAAAAGGGGGAATTACTGAATAATTATTTAAGCCAGAGTGTTGTGATTGATTGATTGAATGGGGTTTAACGCCGTTTTTAACAATTTCTCAGTTATATCACGGCGGCCAGTTCACCTACTCATGCATTTCCTGGTTTTCTCACACCAGTACTCCACACAACAACCTTCCCAAGCAACTGGCTGCTTTTCCACATAGACTTAGCCCATTGGTGGAAGACTAATGACGCATGTCGCATTGACTTTTGTCAATCCTCGGAAAGAAAGTTGGCCGAGCCGGGATTCGAACTCACAACCCCTGGATTGACAGCCCGCGTCGCTACCGACTGAGCTACCGGGGCTCGACCCAGAGTGTTGTGACTTGGTATAGACATGCCTAGTATTTCCTAGGAACATGTGTACCAAGTTTCATTTAAATACGCATAACAGTTTTGAGTTATGAGGTAAGGTTAAAGTTTTGTGACGACGGAGACGACGATGCCAAGGGTATCACTATTGATAGTATCTTCAAAAAACAGACAATCTAAAAATAGCTTCTTCTATCAAAATATTACGTCAAGTAATACGAAAAAAACCCATAATGGGGTTTTTCGCTTATAGTTAACAGGTGTGAGATTTTTTTTTTTTTTTTTTTTTTTCAATAACCCATGAAGCTTTCTGAAATGAAACTGGAAAAATCCATGGGGGCCGCCATTTTGGATATGTATAAAAAGCAGACGTAAAACACAGATTGAAAATTATTGTCTTTTTTTTTTTTTTTTTTTTTTTAAGTCGGTATTTTGGGTATGTATAAAATGAGCAGAAAAACACGGATTGAAAATTATTGTCGTCTTTTTAATCATTTTTTTTTAAATCGATATTTAAGATCATTTAAGTGCTGTGTTATGTGGCAATTAACATTTGTACGAAAAGTTAAAAATAAATGGAAATCTGTAAGAAATATGTTTTCCCGTTCGTCAAAAAAACGACAGCATTAGCCTTCTATGCCCGAAACTAAATTTTGACTGTATCGTAGCCAAAGAAGGAGTCAATGGAGCGACGTCGTTTTCCGCAAAAATGTGGTATCCACATGAAAGACCCCAAATTCCTATACATGAGCTATTGACTCACTCATTCAAAGTATAATTATTTATCAAACATTGTGGCAAAAGGATAACTTTCCCATAAGAAGCAATTGTTCTTGTGGAGACAATCTTTTTCCTACATCGTCTGTTGCATAGGCCTCAGAAACCGTCTCTAATAGGGAAAGGGTTTAGCAGAAATGTGACCCCTTACATAATTTGTTCCAGTCATATTGACTGGTTGAAAAAAGGCAGTCGCCAGGTGGCATCAGAAAAGGGCTGATCTATTTGCTTCTTTGCCATAATGCAGGTGATCAATTAAGGATCGTCTTGGCCCTCATGTTTTAACCTCGTTCATTATAAATGTATTCCTTGATTGTCTGAAAGTCTTTACTTTATTATTTTCTGTTCAAATAACAGACAACATCAATATGAATTCCAAATATGTTTTAATAATGCAAGAAACATGACATTAACATTATTATTGTCTAGTCAATAACTTATAAATCCTTTTTTATGGCCAAAGTATGCTCTTTAATTTTTGTCTATAATTATCTTGCGTATTTTTTTTCGTAAATAGGTAGCACCTATAGATATATTAACTTCAATTATATATAAATTTATTTAATTTATTTACCATTCACCCTTTCCCATTCACCCTTTCCCACATAAAAATCTGCAGCAGTTGACTTTAAAATGTCATGCAAAAGTTGGTAATGCTTGATAAATGAAAGTATAATTATATAAAGAGTTGAAAACATTGTGACAAAAGAAGAAATTGCTCATGATGAGCAATTTCTCCTTTTGTCACAATGTTTTCAAAAGTAGTCTTCCGCAGAGGCGTCAGAAAGCTTCTGTATGAGGGAAAGGGACTCATTTGTTACAAGCGAATGAATATCACATATAAGTCCCATATCAAAAGTTTAACGGTAATTAATCTCTTAATTTGAATGCAGAAATGAAAACAATGAGGGAGAAGGAGAAATTGCTCATTTTGATCAATTTCTCCTTTTTCCCACAATGTTCTCCAAAGTTCATCAACTGAAAATATATCAAATGTTGTCTGTATCAGGAAATGGATGACTGAAAAAGCACTCTTCATCCAAAATTCTTTTCTTACCTATCGGTAATCATTGCATTAAATGATTGTCTCAGGTACATGTAACTAGTGTAGTGTAAGTTTGTATGATAATGCAGTAGCCGTAACTAGTGTAGTGTAAGGTTGTATGATAAGGTAGTAGCCGTGACTAGTGTAGTGTAAGGTTGTATGATAAGGTAGTAGCCGTGACTAGTGTAGTGTAAGGTTGTATGATAAGGTAGTAGCCGTGACTAGTGTAGTGTAAGGTTGTATGATAAGGTAGAAGCCGTAACTAGTGTAGTAGCCGTGACTAGTGTAGTGTAAGGTTGTATGATAAGGTAGTAGCCGTAACTAGTGTAGTGTAAGGTTGTATGATAAGGTAGAAGCCGTAACTAGTGTAGTAGCCGTGACTAGTGTAGTGTAAGGTTGTATGATAAGGTAGTAGCCGTAACTAGTGTAGTGTAAGGTTGTATGATAAGGTAGAAGCCGTAACTAGTGTAGTGTAAGGTTGTATGCTAAGTTAGTAGCCGCAACTAGTGTAGTGAAAGGTTGTATGATAAGGTAGTAGCCGTAACTAGTGTAGTGTAAGGTTGTATGATAAGGTAGAAGCCGTAACTAGTGTAGTGAAAGGTTGTATGATAAGGTAGTAGCCGTAACTAGTGTAGTGTAAGGTTGTATGATAAGGTAGTAGCCGTAACTAGTGTAGTAGCCGTAACTAGTGTAGTGTAAGGTTGTATGATAAGGTAGTAGCCGTAACTAGTGTAGTGTAAGGTTTATGATAAGGTAGTAGCCGTAACTAGTGTAGTAGCCGTAACTAGTGTAGTGAAAGGTTGTATGATAAGGTAGTAGCCGTAACTAGTGTAGTGTAAGGTTGTATGATAAGGTAGTAGCCGTAACTAGTGTAGTAGCCGTAACTAGTGTAGTGAAAGGTTGTATGATAAGGTAGTAGCCGTAACTAGTGTAGTGTAAGGTTGTATGATAAGGTAGTAGCCGTAACTAGTGTAGTAGCCGTGACTAGTGTAGTGAAAGGTTGTATGATAAGGTAGTAGCCGTAACTAGTGTAGTGTAAGGTTGTATGATAAGGTAGTAGCCGTAACTAGTGTAGTAGCCGTAACTAGTGTAGTGAAAGGTTGTATGATAAGGTAGTAGCCGTAACTAGTGTAGTGTAAGGTTGTATGATAAGGTAGTAGCCGTAACTAGTGTAGTAGCCGTAACTAGTGTAGTAGCCGTGACTAGTGTAGTGTAAGGTTGTATGATAAGGTAGTAGCCGTAACTAGTGTAGTATAAGGTTGTATGATAAGGTAGTAGCCGTAACTAGTGTAGTATAAGGTTGTATGATAAGGTAGTAGCCGTAACTAGTGTAGTGTAAGGTTGTATGATAAGGTAGTAGCCGTAACTAGTGTAGTATAAGGTTGTATGATAAGGTAGTAGCCGTAACTAGTGTAGTGTAAGGTTGTATGATAAGGTAGTAGCCGTAACTAGTGTAGTAGCCGTAACTAGTGTAGTGAAAGGTTGTATGATAAGGTAGTAGCCGTAACTAGTGTAGTGTAAGGTTGTATGATAAGGTAGTAGCCGTAACTAGTGTAGTAGCCGTAACTAGTGTAGTGTAAGGTTGTATGATAAGGTAGTAGCCGTAACTAGTGTAGTGTAAGGTTGTATGATAAGGTAGTAGCCGTAACTAGTGTAGTAGCCGTAACTAGTGTAGTGTAAGGTTGTATGATAAGGTAGTAGCCGTAACTAGTGTAGTGTAAGGTTGTATGATAAGGTAGTAGCCGTAACTAGTGTAGTAGCCGTAACTAGTGTAGTGAAAGGTTGTATGATAAGGTAGTAGCCGTAACTAGTGTAGTGTAAGGTTGTATGATAAGGTAGTAGCCGTAACTAGTGTAGTAGCCGTGACTAGTGTAGTGTAAGGTTGTATGATAAGGTAGTAACCGTAACTAGTGTAGTGTAAGGTTTATGATAAGGTAGTAGCCGTAACTAGTGTAGTAGCCGTGACTAGTGTAGTGTAAGGTTGTATGATAAGGTAGTAGCCGTGACACGTGTAGTATAAGGTTGTATGATAAGGTAGTAGCCGTTACTAGTGTAGTGTAAGGTTGTATGATAAGGTAGTAGCCGTTACTAGTGTAGTGTAAGGTTGTATGATAAGGCAGTAGCCGTAACTAGTGTAGTAGCCGTGACTAGTGTAAGGTTGTATGATAAGGTAGTAGCCGTGACACGTGTAGTATAAGGTTGTATGATAAGGTAGTAGCCGTTACTAGTGTAGTGTAAGGTTGTATGATAAGGTAGTAGCCGTGACACGTGTAGTATAAGGTTGTATGATAAGGTAGTAGCCGTAACTAGTGTAGTGTAAGGTTGTATGATAAGGTAGTAACCGTAACTAGTGTAGTGTAAGGTTGTATGATAAGGTAGTAGCCGTAACTAGTGTAGTAGCCGTAACTAGTGTAGTGTAAGGTTGTATGATAAGGTAGTAGCCGTAACTAGTGTAGTGTAAGGTTGTATGATAAGGTAGTAGCCGTGACACGTGTAGTATAAGGTTGTATGATAAGGTAGTAGCCGTTACTAGTGTAGTGTAAGGTTGTATGATAAGGTAGTAGCCGTTACTAGTGTAGTGTAAGGTTGTATGATAAGGCAGTAGCCGTAACTAGTGTAGTAGCCGTGACTAGTGTAAGGTTGTATGATAAGGTAGTAGCCGTGACACGTGTAGTATAAGGTTGTATGATAAGGTAGTAGCCGTAACTAGTGTAGTGTAAGGTTGTATGATAAGGTAGTAGCCGTGACACGTGTAGTATAAGGTTGTATGATAAGGTAGTAGCCGTAACTAGTGTAGTGTAAGGTTGTATGATAAGGTAGTAACCGTAACTAGTGTAGTGTAAGGTTGTATGATAAGGTAGTAACCGTAACTAGTGTAGTGTAAGGTTGTATGATAAGGTAGTAACCGTAACTAGTGTAGTGTAAGGTTTATGATAAGGTAGTAGCCGTAACTAGTGTAGTAGCCGTAACTAGTGTAGTGTAAGGTTGTATGATAAGGTAGTAGCCGTGACACGTGTAGTATAAGGTTGTATGATAAGGTAGTAGCCGTTACTAGTGTAGTGTAAGGTTGTATGATAAGGTAGTAGCCGTTACTAGTGTAGTGTAAGGTTGTATGATAAGGCAGTAGCCGTAACTAGTGTAGTAGCCGTGACTAGTGTAAGGTTGTATGATAAGGTAGTAGCCGTAACTAGTGTAGTGTAAGGTTGTATGATAAGGTAGTAGCCGTAACTAGTGTAGTGTAAGGTTGTATGATAAGGTAGAAGCCGTAACTAGTGTAGTGTAAGGTTGTATGCTAAGTTAGTAGCCGTAACTAGTGTAGTGAAAGGTTGTATGATAAGGTAGTAGCCGTGACACGTGTAGTATAAGGTTGTATGATAAGGTAGTAGCCGTAACTAGTGTAGTGTAAGGTTGTATGATAAGGTAGTAGCCGTGACACGTGTAGTATAAGGTTGTATGATAAGGTAGTAGCCGTTACTAGTGTAGTGTAAGGTTGTATGATAAGGCAGTAGCCGTAACTAGTGTAGTAGCCGTGACTAGTGTAAGGTTGTATGATAAGGTAGTAGCCGTAACTAGTGTAGTGTAAGGTTGTATGATAAGGTAGTAGCCGTAACTAGTGTAGTGTAAGGTTGTATGATAAGGTAGAAGCCGTAACTAGTGTAGTGTAAGGTTGTATGCTAAGTTAGTAGCCGTAACTAGTGTAGTGAAAGGTTGTATGATAAGGTAGTAGCCGTGACACGTGTAGTATAAGGTTGTATGATAAGGTAGTAGCCGTAACTAGTGTAGTGTAAGGTTGTATGATAAGGTAGTAGCCGTAACTAGTGTAGTGTAAGGTTGTATGATAAGGTAGTAGCCGTAACTAGTGTAGTGTAAGGTTGTATGATAAGGTAGAAGCCGTAACTAGTGTAGTGTAAGGTTGTATGATAAGGTAGTAGCCGTAACTAGTGTAGTAGCCGTGACTAGTGTAGTGTAAGGTTGTATGATAAGGTAGTAGCCGTAACTAGTGTAGTGTAAGGTTGTATGATAAGGTAGTAGCCGTAACTAGTGTAGTGTAAGGTTGTATGATAAGGTAGTAGCCGTAACTAGTGTAGTGTAAGGTTGTATGATAAGGTAGTAGCTGTAACTAGTGTAGTAGCCGTGACTAGTGTAGTGTAAGGTAGTAGCAGGAAGTAGTATAGGTTATGATAGTAATAGCAGTGTGTAGGGTAGGCTGTAGCGTAACATTATAGTAGATTATTATATGATAGGATAATGTAGTAGCAGGAAGTAGTAGCATTAACTAGTGTAGTGTAAGGTTGTATGATAAGACAGTAGTAGGGTATTGTGGGATAGGATAAGGTAGTATTAGGAAGTAATATTATTAAGTAGAGTAAGGTCGTAAGAGAAGGAAGTAGCAGTAAGCAGTATGGGGTAGAGTTGCCATAAATGAACAACAAATATATTTTAATTCAAACCTGTCTCAGAACTGTTTACATTTGAAGTTTTCATTATGGAAGTATATATATATTTAAAATGTTCATTAGACGTAAAGCTTGTAAACTTTCAAAAAGTATGCAGTGCTTAAATTATTTTAGTGAGGTATGTTAATGAATCTTCCAGCGTTATCTTTGTATTGGTCGCTGTTTAAGCATATAAAAAATTCATGATCAATTTAGTGGAAGGTTAAGATAAATACAAGGTTGCCCATACATGCGCACACTAGTCTCGGTCTACAGTGTACACACACACACACTTTGACAAAGGCGATTTAGCTGATATGATTTCATTCTGGTTACTTATACTTAATGTCGGTTTGATAAACTACGAACATATGGGCGTCAGACAACTTAATGTTATGGGAAAAGGATGAAGGATCATTAGGAGCAACTTCTCCTTATCCCACCTTGCACAATGTTTTCAAAAGACGTTTGCTGTAGATGTGTCAAAAGCTGTCTGTAAACACGCTTTGTGAGAAGGTATGTGTTGGATGTTATTGCATCGGGCTCGAAAATGATACTTATATTGTTATGGCAACTCCACTTGCAACCTCAATTCTGCAAACTTTGCCTTTCATCACTTAAAAGGTAGAGACTGCTTGAAAAAGAAATTGGTAATCAATATTTAAGACTTTGCAATGATTCGTTCAGTTTGTCTCCGTAATAACTGCGGACAATGTCCTGAATTTAGGTCAAAAGGAATTAAATCAAATTGGCTTGCCGGGCGGACAATTTTGTCCAGGGAATTTCAGATGAATATATAAGACTGAAGTTTATAACCAAAATAGTGTTTGCTTTTAGCTATATTGACACTCTATTAGCCATTTTCGGTGCGGGAAAAGGTTGACTTTCTATTTGACACCATAACACGAAAAATGGTCCATCAACCTGTATGTTTTCTTTGCTATTCTATTATACTGAACTTGATTTTGAGACAGGTTTCTGCGTATTTTCATTTTTTGGGAACGAACCATAACCCATAATGCTATAATGGTCGTCTATGGAAAATGAATTACTTCCCTTTGACAAGAAGTTATTTAACCTGCGATTTAACGTCAATATCCTAATGAAGTCGACTTGTGTAGAAGGGATTATTGTTTACGTACACGGCTAGTAAATATACCTTGCCCCATGGGTACTCCGCCATGAGCAAGGTGGATACATTCCTATCCCTGTACTGGTCACGGTCATCAATGCGTATTGGAATAGTACAATGATATATAATATGACAGACAGTTGAACCAGGGACGTACATAACAGGGATAAGTAACTAAATTATATACTAAAATATCACCCGTGCCAACATTTGTAGCAAGTAAAACTAAAAAACTAATCAAGATATGAAAATAAAAAAAAAAAAATTCTAGAAGTTTAAACATTCTTCTATTGCAGTAGATAAAAATATTTTAATATACTACAGGTTTTGATAATATGTTATCCTTATGAAAACTGTCAGTCTATTAATTTTTGGAAAAAAAATATATAATTCAGAAATCCCAATATCTGTGTCTTTTAAACCAGTCATTGTTCAAAATACACAAACAATTCCAGTTGTTCATTGTATCTTTAACTTTAGTTGAAATGTTAATTTTTCAGAATATGTATGTTTTGTTTATGTGCCAAATGTGACTTAAAAGTTTTATTTGCTACAAAATGTGAAAATGTTGACAATTTTATTTCTATGTGTGATATGTTAACCAGATAACAGGTGTACAGGTGGAGTTGCCTATCCCTCTTATCTATGTCCCTGGTTGAACTTACAAATACAATGAACACGAGTTACAAACGTAAGGATTATAGATTTATAGAGTGTTTGGTGTTTTACGCCGCTTCGTACAATTTTTCAGTTATATCACGGCGTTTTCCTTGGTAATTTACCAGTACTGGTTCATTTATCCTGAAACCAGCTAGTCAGTCGTAATGCTAACCCCGCAACCCTGAGCGCCTAGGAGGGAAGCCATTACTATCATTTTGGAAGTCTTTAAACAAAATAGAAACGTTTTATTTAAAAAAAAAAATGTGTTATTGAATAGAGTTATATCACTTTTGAAAAATAAAGAATTGCTCTTGCTGAGCAATTTCTCCTTTTGCCGCAATGTTTTCAAATCTATTCGACAAATAAACTTCCATTCATAGAGATGTAATAGGTTTTTTGTCTGGACGCTTTCTGACGCCTCTGTAGCAGACGGCTTTTTTGAAAACATAGTGACAAAAGGAGAAATTGCTCAAAACGAGCAATTTCTCCTTTTTGTCCCAATGTTTTCCGCTTTTAGCCATAGGTAATCCATTCAATTATAGAGGTTTTCTATTTTTTTTACAAAATATGTTCAAAGTGATCTGCTGCAGAATTGTCGTATGAGGGAAAGGGTTAACGTTGAATGCTGTAGATGTGTTTTATGTGGGAAACGATAAACTTTAACACGCTCTAGTGCGCGGCGTGTTAACCAAATCCGAAGAGACACACCCAGGTTTTGCCAAAACAATAACTTTAATAAATATGCTAAGTACTTAACCCCGACTCGGGAGGTCGCGGGTTCGATCGCCGGCCCGGTCATAGCAAAGTATTGAACGATGGTAGTAATGGCTGTCCTCCAAGGTGCTAAGGGTTGCGGAGTAAGCATAACGACTGGCTGGTGTCAAAATAAACGGATCAGCAGTACTGGTAACGTATCCAGAAAACGCCGTAATATAACTGAAACATTGTTGAAAGCGTCGTTAAACACCAATTAATCAATCTAAGAACTTTGAGCATATCTAGTTTCTACTTAGACAATCGCCAAACAACTCCCGTTACATTTACATCAACCGGTTATTTTTATTGCCGTCTTAAAGGGACTGAACACCATAATGGTCCAAAATCGTTATATTTTATACTTATTCTAATTAATCCAAAATACGTCTATATATATATGTAACGGAATGTTGTAGAAGGTCGTACAAGTCTTGTTTTTCATTATTTCATAGGAAATAAGCAGTTAAAAAAGCGTCCGCTCCGTGTTTTCCCGTTTAAAAATACCGTGGAATGTCCTCTTGCTCATTTGAATTTGTGGATTCAATTCGGCATTCTCTAACACTATCGACTCATTACATTCATGTATGCGTGAGTGTAAGGAACAACAACTCTGGGAAGGAGATTGTCAATTCGGTTGTAGTGATAACGTGATAAATATACAGCGATATCTTTAGATTTACTGGGTTACTAACCCAGTAGATTTTACAATGCAAAATAACGAAAAATCTCCGCAATATCAATAGTGTGCATATATTGTAGTACATCAGTCAGCAAATCTCAATGCCGTACATGCAAAAACATCAAGGTAATAGCAATTTTTAACAATTTTATTTTTTTTCCGCTTTTTTCTCATATGGGATTCAGTCCCTTTAACCCTTTCCAGCATACAACACATCAGCAGTCGACCTTGAAAATATTTTAGGCAAAATAATCTCTATAATTGAAATTATATTTATTGAAAAGAGTTGAAAACATTTTGGCAAAAAAGAGAAATTAGTCATTATGAGCAATTTTTCCTTTTGTCCCGATGATTCAAAAGTCGTCCGCGTAAGAGGTGCATAAAGTGTCAGCGTCGGCCTCTCGTTCCAAAGGTCGCGCCGGTTCGAATCCCTTGCAGAGCGGGTTCTGCATTTGGAATGTTTTCCACACAAACGGCAGCAGGTACTGATTATGTCTTTAAGAATCAGAAATCGAGCGTGATTAGTATAAGGTTAGGCTTGTTTCGCAATCGATGTGAAATAAATAAATTTAAACTATAACGTGTCTGTGTATCGGAAAGGGTTAAAACCCTTTCCCTCATGTAGACGCTTTCTGACGCCTATGCAGCAGACGGCTTTTTCGAACCATAGTAACAAAAGAAGAGATTGCTAAAAACGAGCAATTTCTCCACAATGTTTTCCACTTTAAGTCATAGGTGATGCATTCAATTATAGAGATTTTTCTATTTTTTTGACAAAATATGTTCAAAGTCGTCTGCTGCACAATTGTTGTATGAGGGAAAGAGTTAACGCGTCGGTGCTCTCAAAATACACACACGTCTGCGACACCGGAAACACAATGATTACCATCGTGGCTGGTTCTCGGCTGTTCATGGTCTAGAACGGTTGTATTGGGATACAATAATAAACATGATTGCTGAAGACACACACCCAAGTTTTGCAAAAACAATAACGTGATTTTAATATACCCTGAATAGAAAAAAAAATAACAGTTCTGTCAGTTTACCCCTTTTCCAATGCCATCTGACGGCCATGTTTGTAAAGGTATTTTCTCGAGATCAGACGAGCAGTTTCAGAGCAGAATTTCTTTTTAATCTTTTGTCATTTTACCACCTCTTTTAATGCCCCCTAGTGAATTGTACATTTTTATAAAGGGTCTTATACTGAACATTTCTACCAAATTTCTTTAAGTCAGATCAGATTTTCAATTCATCTTCATAACATTTCAACCGATTTATCTTGAAAAATCAGACAAGAGAAATAAGACTTCTACATAGAATTTAATCCTTGGACCACTTTTTAACGCGTCGGTGCACTCAAAATGCACACGTCTGCGACACCGGAAACACAATAAATTACCATCGTGGCTGGTGCTCGGCTGTTCAAGGTCCAGAAAGGTTGTATTGGGACAACATGTGGGATCCGTGGAGCGCGTTGACCTTTACTATAGTGAACCCCTGAATCCCGGAAATGAATAAATATATAATGAATTCTCAGTGAATGCCTGCTTTAGAAATGCATATTGAGCTCTTGATTACTGATCGTCAACCTGTGGCCTTATGTCTGAAATGAAACTATCTGTCACGGCTAGGTGTTTATATGTTATATTTGGAACAATACCTCTTTTACTACAGTACACCTCATAAAGTACATAAAAACGTGTATTTTTTCTGAAAAGAAAAATTGTTACATTTCCGGAACATTTATACGTCAAGTCTTATTTTGTACGCAACACTGTTATATGTGTATCTATCTAGCCAAATAAGGTGAGTATTGAATAATTAAAACACGTGCTGTTTCTGCTTAATTAATTAATGATATTATGAGGGAAGAAAACGCCACAAATAGAGACACCTAACCTAGTCATGTTTAAGCTCATCATAATTCGAAGTAATTCGAAACGAGGACAACGCAGATCAATCGGAAATAGCCTTTCCCTCATATAGACACTTTCTGATGCAGTAGACGGTTTTTTGAAAACATAGGGACAAATGAAGAAATTGCTCAAAACGAGCAATTTCTAATTTTGCCACAATGTTTTCCACTTTTAGTCATAGGTTATCCATTCAATAATAGAGATTTTCTATTTGTTGACAAAATATGTTCAAAGTCGTCTGCTGCAGAATTGTCGTCTGAGGGAAGATTGATTGCTTGATTAATTGTTTGATTGATTGATTGATTGATTGTTTGATTGATTGTTCGGTGCTTTACGCCGCTTTCAATTATTGTTCAGTTATATCAAGGTGTTTCCTGGGTAAGTTACCAGTACTACCAGTAGTATGTATGTTATATCACGGTGTTTCCTGGGTAAGTTACCAGTACTACCAGTAGTATGTATGTTATATCACGGTGTTTCCTGGGTAAGTTACCAGTACTACCAGTAGTATGTATGTTATATCACGGTGTTTCCTGGGTAATTACTCTGTACTACCAGTAGTATGTATGTTATATCACGGTGTTTCCTGGGTAAGTTACCAGTACTACCAGTAGTATGTATGTTATATCACGGTGTTTCCTGGGTAAGTTACCAGTACTACCAGTAGTATTTATGTTATATCACGGTGTTTCCTGGGTAAGTTACCAGTACTACCAGTAGTATGTATGTTATATCACGGTGTTTCCTGGGTAAGTTACCAGTACTACCAGTAGTATTTATGTTATATCACGGTGTTTCCTGGGTAAGTTACCATTACTACCAGTAGTATGTATGTTATATCACGGTGTTTCCTGGGTAAGTTACCAGTACTACCAGTAGTATGTATGTTATATCACGGTGTTTCCTGGGTAAGTTACCAGTACTACCAGTAGTATGTATGTTATATCACGGTGTTTCCTGGATAAGTTACCAGTACTACCAGTAGTATGTATGTTATATCACGGTGTTTCCTGGATAAGTTACCAGTACTACCAGTAGTATTTATGTTATATCACGGTGTTTCCTGGGTAAGTTACCAGTACTACCAGTAGTATGTATGTTATATCACGGTGTTTCCTGGGTAAGTTACCAGTACTACCAGTAGTATTTATGTTATATCACGGTGTTTCCTGGGTAAGTTACCAGTACTACCAGTAGTATGTATGTTATATCACGGTGTTTCCTGGGTAAGTTACC
Organism: Serripes groenlandicus; assembly: GCA_031761405.1. Lineage (NCBI taxonomy): Eukaryota > Metazoa > Mollusca > Bivalvia > Cardiida > Cardiidae > Serripes > Serripes groenlandicus. The sequence continues at coordinate 11,806,239 of JASEVX010000011.1, forward strand.
AGTACTACCAGTAGTATTTATGTTATATCACGGTGTTTCCTGGGTAAGTTACCAGTACTACCAGTAGTATGTATGTTATATCACGGTGTTTCCTGGGTAAGTTACCAGTACTACTGGTCCATTTATACTGACACGAGCAAGTCTGTCGTAATGCTTAAACCCGCAACCCTGAGCGACAAGGAGGGCAGCCCAAACTACCATGCCGGTCATCGAACCCGCGACCTTCCGCACCCAAGGCGGACGCTCTACCCCTACACCACCGAGGCGGTCTGTGTAAGGCTAAAGAGGACATTGGAAAGGGTTGTAAATCAACATTGACACCAGGTGATATGGCATTACAAACGTTGCAATATTCCATGTCAAATATATTGATTCTATAAAAAGTAAATATAGACTAAAATGAAAATATGTGTTCTTTAATTGAAATAAATATATATATATATTCAATTAAAATAATTATGGACTTAAAAAAAAAAAATTGTATAAAGATGTATTTGTTCTATGACAATTTATATTATTTTATGAAAACTATTTATAGGCTTAACAATTTGCTTTATAACAAATGTATGTGTTCTTTATTAATATATATTTATTCTTAATTGTTTATGTAACGAAAGATAATAATTTGTTCATTCAAGTTATATTTACAATCAATGCACTACAACTTATACATGTATGCCTGTAGCAAAAAATCGTTTATCAGTTTTAAAGAGATTCTTATCCTGACTATTAAAAAATCATGATCTTGTCCTATCCCATAATGCTAAGTATTGAACATAAATATTTTTGCAACATTTAATAAATATTTGTTTTTACAATCCTAATGGTTTATACAACAAATACATATTTTTTATATGACGTAAATACATGAATATATTTTGAAAGCAATTATTTTTAAAAAAAAAAATTCTGATTGAAACATTTTGTTTTTGATTAATTAATTTATTTTCGATTTATCGAATATTGACACGTTTGTCTTGTCATAGGGTGTCCCCGCCGATGCACTCAATGTGTTATTAACGTGCCGCCAGGACCCCTTGCGAGTTGTTCACGAACTGTTCCAGGCTTCAGTATTTTAGCGAGTGCTCGCTATCATGCCTCAGCAATTCTGCGATTTTGAAATAATCCCAACGATGCCCCCGAGTACGATTCAACGACCATCCATGATATCTAAATATGTATTCGTGCAATGAAACATAGAGAACGGTAGCAATGCTGGATTATTACACCTAATGATGTGATGGTCCAGCTTTGATAACCGTTCTATTATCTAAAGTTTTAACGAAATGTATACATCATATTTCTATAATAGAGACATTTTAGCATGAACACTAACAATGTTAAATTATTGCAAATTCTTCTTGAAAATCCATTTCTCCGTTTGTACTTTTTATAATTTCTTTATTTGCCATAAACATTCTGTTTGTTGTTTTATGCAATACAATATGATATATTGAATTGATATCTTATAACATTTTACACAATATGTCAGGATATTCTATGAAGAAAGTTGTTAATTATTATTGTGGAGTAACAGTTTAGTCTAGATCCACATTTGTCACACATGCCAAGTGGTTTATCGTCAAGTATCAACCTCGTTTACGGCTTTCGTTCATAACGCCCGAATTGTGGAAGACACTTGTACAGAGGTAGAGCGTCGGCCTCTTGTACCAAAAGGTCCCGGGTTCGAATCCCGTGATGAGTGGGTTCTACCTTTGGGATTTTTCCACACAAACGGCGCGAGTACTGGTTAAGTTTCCAGGAAGCAATCGATGTAAAATAAATAAATTTAAACTAACGCCCGAATTAAACATTATTAAATTAGATATTTAAACATAACAACCTTGCTAGAGCAACGTCAGTCAGAGAGGTAGACACTGTTGTTGCTATAGCGAAGGTTTACGTGATTTTATATGAACCGTCCCGCGAGAAAACCAACATTGTGGAGCATGCCGCGCAGGCTAACCCGGACAGAAACTTTTCGCCTCCTGTGGATTTTCTGTTTCAGGAATCATTACTCTGTACCTATACCCCCCCCCCCCCCCCCAGAGACGAAATGTGTCGGCCCGGATTAGCCTGCGCGGACTGCGCAGGCTTATCTTGGTCGATGCATTTCGCAAAGACCGGACGGCGCATATATCAGGTTTAGGGACAAATTTCCAATGTGCTACGGAGAAAATGAAACGGAAGTGCTCGGATATTTCCGGCATATTTTTGCCTGATAGTTTGGGTTCTACGTAATTATCAATCAGCGGCGACATAACACTTATTTATGATACCTTAATGATTTATCTGTTGCAAAGATGGGTACACGAATTCGAGAATTTGGTCGTCGAGGCATTTAACACCTTAGCGGACCGGACCTTACGTCATACTGAACATTTTCCGATTGGAAAGCTGGGAACACGGCTGAGCACCGCCATTATTTAATTATGTGACAAAATGACGACAAACTAGAAATGTCACAACCTCCGCACAGAAATATTGTCAAAAATAGTCCAACCTGTGTTTAAAGACCACCCATGGGAAGAGAACACTGTGGTCTTTGTTCACAGGTGCTCTTTATTTACTGAGTCATTTATGCATCAAATGAGTAATTGGGAAGTTAAAAGAGTGGTTGCTATATATAGACAGGCAATTGCTAAACAAAGGTGGTATTTAGCAAAGGAAAAACTGTACACTGTACCGGTTAATGAAGGTAACATTGCGATACGCAAGAGAGGTGGTGATACCAGATGGTATTCAGTCTGAGGAGACTGATTAATAGGCCTATCTCAAATTATATGCATAACTTACATTCCATCACCAGAATGAGGCTAACTAAGCACGAATGTAAACAATAGCTGAACAACTGATAAGCCAAAACATTAAAAGTCAAATCTGTCTTACATTGGTTTTTTCCACTATGCAATTCATTCAGATTCAAAATATGATAATTTATTCAATGGCATCAAAATATATTACTTTAAAACAAAATATGAAAAGAAATGATTATGAAAAAACAAGGGATAAAGGAGAACATACCAATGTAAATTTATTTCTTTTTCATTAACATAATGCTTTTTATTCCATTAACTTACAATTTTTTTTTTAACAATTTCCTTTCGTAGATGATTGTCACAAGTTTATTTAGCTTTTACATATTAGAACTGAACTATCAAAATACATTTCAAGCGTTTAATAAGGTAGAATGTTCCTTATTATATAGGCCACTATATCAGTTTGACTAATGCAGTTACCGTATTTATGCTGAACAGCTCTGACAAACTGATGTTCGGTACTGTGTCAGATCAGTAAGACGACAATTGTTTGCTCAAGACATTACAAACTCAAAGATTATCGACATTGACAGCAGTTAGAAAATGCACCAAACCGACTCTAAAAGATTTGCACCTTCAGAATTAAATTTGAATTGTGACAAACTACCAAGGCGAGCAATAGAGAGGAACATATACACAATTTTTTTTAAAATGTAACTTTCAGAAAGGTTTAACGGTTTTATTTGGGATTTTTGCCGTTTTCAACAATAGTTCAGTTTTATCGCGGGGACAGTTCACTTATTCATGATCCCTGGCCAAACAAACTATAGGCATGACCATGACCGACTTAAGGTGTAACTAACAATTTGATGTATAATATTTAATCAAATAGATATACACAGATTAAAAATGAAAATTCGTATTTCAGTAAATCTGAAGACACCTTTCATTGCTACACCTATTGACATTATTGGCAAAATACATTGAAAGAAAAAATTCACAGCAAAAAGAAAACATTCACTAATCTACAGAAACTAATTTGCAATTAAAATTCCTCATGGAAAATCAGGAATCCGCCATAGTCAGGTGGTTAGCCTTGGGGACCTGAACTCGGATGTCCAGCGGTTGATCTGCAGTCACGACGGTCATGGTGGGGTGCCCTTGAGCAAGGCATATTTCCTAGCCTGGTACTAATTTGTTTACCACAGGAATATAAATAAATGAGCGGTTGTCATGAAGTAACTGAAATAATGTTGAAAACTGCATTAAACCCCAATTAAACTAAACATAACGAAGTTGACCGTTGTTGAACAAACAGCTTTTGGAATGCTGACAGTTGCATATATCCTATTTTAAAGGTTGTTCTTCTTATGTGTCTTCTCTTAAATTAATTGTTCTTTATTCAAATCTCAGCCTTGCCTTGAATGTAGACACCAGCGGGTAAATGGAATGTTTGTGGCCAACTTATTTTTCAACATCTTCTGCAAGTGTTTTGTGTCCAATAGCTTTGTAATTTGCAAGCTGGTACAGGACACCAACATAATGACCTATAGCCCTGACATACCAATTGGACATAAGCAAAACGCTAGCAATGTGTCCGCTTCGTCTTTAAACTAGAATGCTATCTGTAATTGAAAATAATTGTTTTGAAAATGAGATTAACACAGATTATCTATTTGAATCATGTACTGATATGTAGCTTTAACTTTCCTATGTTTCCCTTATCCACTTAACGCTTTCCCTCATACGACAATTCTGTAGCAGACGACTTTGAACATATTTTTTTAAAAAATAGAAAATCTCTATAATTGAATGGATAACCTATGACTAAAAGAGGAAAACATTGTGTCAAAAGAAGCAATTTCTTCTTTTGTCATTATGTTTTTAAAAAGCCGTCTGCTGCAGAGGCGTCAGAAAGCGTCTATATGAGGGAAAGGGTTAAAACACCAACGAATTTGAAAACATCTGGGCAAAATATTATTACTGTGATGTTATGTGGCTGTTCATTTACTTTCGACTAAATAAAAAGAGACATGCATTGTATTTAGATTAAATACGGTACACTATATAAATGCAGATTACAAATCCCAGCACCCAATTAGTGAGGGGTTATCAATTTTTACTTTAAGGTGGACGAGAAAGTATAGTGTTTCTTCTTTTGAAGAGCAATGAAAATACTGATAAGAAGAGAAATGACTCAAATACTGACCTGGCTATAACACAGTAAGAAGGAAATGTACTCACCTCTGAGGTCTTGAATATTTGCCGTCTCTATAATAGTTTTTGCTTTTTTATTATTGATCTATCCTCAGAAGACTTTGTGTTGCATTTCATTATTTTTTTAACAAAAAAAATAAACAAATGGTACAGTTCAAGATCTCTATTACTGCAAAATATTGCCATAGTGTGTAGTATTTACATGTAACATTTTGGGGGCTTGCTTAGTTAGCCTCGTTCTGAGAAACACATACATATGCATGAGGCTATATTAAGAAGGGCCTATTGGGGTCAAACGCCGTTTTCAAAAAAAATTCAGTCATATCACGGCGGCCAGTTCACCTACTCATATGTTTCCTGGTTTTCTAACACCAGTACCCCACACAACATACTATCCAAGCAACTGGCTGCTTTTCCAAATAGACTGTTAGCCCATTGGTGAAATACGAATGACGCTTGTCACAGTGACTTTTGTCAAACGTCGGAAAGAATGTTGGTCGAGCTGCGATTCGAACTCACAACTCGCGTCGCTACCGACTGAGCTACCGGGGCTCGGCACAGACTAAGGAGAAGCCTTCGGGCAAGCTTGAGCAAAACTCGTATACTTAATTTATCTATTTCCAACCTGCATACGCATTTTGACGCATTAGCAGCAGACGATTTTTGAAAACATTGTGGTCAAAGGTGAAATTGCTCATGATGAGCAATTTCTCCTTTGGCCACAATGTTTTCAACTTTATTTAACAATTAAGCTATCTTTTATGGAAAATTTTCAGGTTGTTGTCACATTCTTTTCAAAGTTGTCTGCTGCAGATTTGTTGTATGAAGTAAAGTGTTTAAATCTTTATGTAGTCATGGTTCATATAGTAATTGTTATTATAACAAAACAAAAACTGTTTTTTTGTGAGGGAAATATTCGCCTTTAAAGGGCATGCAGGTTCCACGTCGGGGAGTCATATGTTTATACGAACTTTTATAGTAAACCTTTATACTTTACAGTCTTAGGACATATAGCACCTATGAATCAAGTGCAAATTGCTTGACATAAGCGTAACATATATCGTTAAAAAATAGAACATGTATATATCTGTAATTATTTTTAGATTTTTGCGAAAAACTATATTCAATGTACAATAATTATTTGTAAAAAGATGCAATACCATTTTGCTTGCAAGATAAATGAATTTAAGGGTGTTGTTTTTAATGCTAGGTTATTTCCCCCATTCCTACAAGCCATGTGCTTAGAACTTGGTTTAAACAACAGCTTAGGTATATGATCATTATAAATGTTATTTGTAATACATAAAGTTTGTAGTGAAATAATGAACTGTTTTCATTTTAATATTTTGGTTTTCAGTCCTTTTAACCCACTAGGGATATTTCTCTTTTATTTGCAGTTGATTAAAATTATTCTAATTTCCAAATTTACACAGCTGGTCACAAAATGGGTAACTTTTATTGAGCATTACCTGTGAATATGGTCCCTTTGCTTATAATAATGATTTAAAATCAAGTATTCTTCATTTGAAATCAAGAACATCTTCATTTGAAATCAAGTACATCTTAATTTAAAATCAACTACATCTTAAGCATAATAAAACCTTTCGGAGATGTTGATTTATTTTGGGAAAAAAATATCCTTTAAACGAATAAATTGTGTTTACGCTATAGTTGTTGTTGTTATAATATTCGGTTATTTATTTCCGGTGTAAATCTATTAGCAATAGAAAGCCCGTACTCAGAGAACGTCACTAATTACTCGATTTACTCTAATTAAAATAACACAGCTGGTCACAAAATGGGTAACTTTGTAAGTTTTGAAATCGAAATTAGAATGGTATTTAAGCATTACCTGTGAATACGGTCCCTACGTTTACAATAATTATATAAAACCAATTACATCTTTATTTAAAATCATATACAACTTAAACATAATAAAACCTTTCGGGGATGTTGATTTATTCCGCCGATTTATTCTGCGAAAAAATCATCAGTATCATTTAAACGAATACATTGTGTTTGCGCTATAGTTGTTGTTGTTATACTATTCGGTTATTTACTTCCGGTGTAAATCTATTAGCAATAGAAAGCTCGTACTCAGAGAACGTCACTAATTACTCGATTTACACGTAATCAACCCGTGACAACAATCGGTCGAACATTGACGCACAGCTCCGCTATTCAATCGCCACTTCTCGGACATAGCTCATTTCCTCTGCTTTCTTCTGAAAAATGGAAATTCAGTGCTGTCATCACATAGTGTCCCACAAATTCAACACCAGATGCCATTAAAGATTCATTTATATTGTTTTAATCAACTTGCTCCTCTATCCTTTGGACATACTCTGTAGATTTAAATTATGATGTATTTAAGATACACATGTCGGACAACGGATATTCTGATAAGACTGGACTAGTATGACTTATCCCATTGGTCTTTTATAGTTCGCTAAAAAGTGTAGGGTTCTTTTTGTCTGACAAGCCTCGTTTTTTTTTTTGCATTCTCCTCTCCTTGAGAGCATTGCACCCGTTTAATACGCCGGTCTTTTCACAAGCGAATTGTGTGACCAGTCTATAAAAAAAACAAGCACCGGTACGTTCAAATCGATGGGCCTCTCTATGTAACTTCAATTGGCTTTTACTTGATACCAGTTGAAAACACTGAGACTAACATAGCATGGCATAACAGTTTTACGCTCCACTTGAAAACCATACAAACTTGAATTGTCCCCAGGGACGCTGGAGCCCCGACCACACATACGCTTTCCGCTTTGCGAGAACGCTTTCGATTTACCTGTATTTAATAAGCGAAAAGGCAATGGAAGAAATTAATCTAAAACGCACTGTATCCGTGACTAATCCGTTTACAGTTCCCCATTCATGGGAAAAATAGAAATATGAAATCGCGTAGAGCACCTCATTCGGCGACTGTTTAAAAGCGGTACGGCCAAAGAATCGAAAATTGATTTTTTTTATGAAATAGGAAAACGGGTTCGCAAAGAGGCGGAGGCGCCGGGTAATGAACGCTTATAAATACAAATTATGAAAGCGAAGTATGTTTTGAAAGAGGTTCAATGGTGGGATATTATTCGCTTTTCCGCTCGGACGAAACTTATTTTCCGGCTACGCAGCATGCGTGCGCCTTTTAATGGTATATATTAAACTCCTTTACCCCGAATATAAACGCAATCTACACGAACAGCCCCCAACGGTTGACAAAGTACCTTTTGTTGTCATTTTGGCGCCTTTGTTTTTTGACTGTAGCGAACTATGAATCTGTAAATAAACGGTTTGATAAGCGTTTTTATTTCATCGTTGAGCTATTATGAACTTCAACTGCTGTGTTTATTTGAATTACGCAGTGTAGTTGTTTTCTTGTTTATGCGAAGGATGTGTGAATAGCGAAGAAAGCACCGAGAAGACCTCAAGTTTCTAAATGGTGTATATTTACCGGCACGACAGAAGGCAATCGAATATAATTTTTTTCTCTCGTAAATTGCGGGACTGGACCAATTTCACACTCATTCTCGTAATATTGCCTACGCCCTTAACCGTCTAAACAAAAAATTAGAATCTTTATAAATAATAATATTCGCATACATTCTGTGTAGCAACTTTTGCCAAAAGTACCCTTTCCAGCAAACATGCACTAACATATTTGCAAACTTCGCCCAGTCCAGCGAATGCAAACATGATCACCATCCTGTATGGTCCCGTCAGGCGCCGGGATGAACCATGGGCGTTATGGCCTAGCATTTGTTCTGTGGGAGTGGACGACCTGAACTGATTGTATAAATAACAAGGGGGAAATATGAATATTGAATAGAGTTGTTGACAGTGTGACAAAAGTGGGGAATGGCTGAATGATCAGTTATCAGATGAACATTGTGGACTCTGCGTAAAGTATCGACCCGGATCAGCCTAAGCATGCCGCGCAGGGTTACCCGGTAAGACACTTTTCGCCTCCTGTGGATTTTCTGTTTCAGGAATAGCTACTCTATCCCCCTAACACGGAATGTGTCGGCCGGATCAGTCTGCGCGGACAGCGCAGGCTGATCTGGTCGATACATTACGCAGATGTCTATCGCCGCAGCTGCATTTTGGACTCTGCGTAAAGTATCGACCCGGATCAGCCTAAGCATGCCGCGCAGGATTACCCGAATAGACACTTTTCGCTTCCTGTGGATTTTCTGTTTCAGGTATCATTACTCAATACCTCTATCACCCTGAGACGGAATGTGTCGACCCGGATCAGTGTGCGCGGACTGTGAAGGCTGATCTGTGTCGATACATTACGCAGGAAATATAATGTTGGTTTTCTCGCGGGACGGCTCAGATTATAAAATTATGTTCTGTGTTCATCAAAATACATCTTAATATGTAACCTTCATTAAATAAAGACATTATTATTAGTATTATTATTATTATTAGATGTCGTCTGCTGCATATGCGGCCATTGTGGTAATGGGTTCATCATGATAGCCGGGTTTCTGTAAAGGACTAGCCACGAGAGGGTTATGCTTTGTGTGTCCGGTGTTTTAAGCCGCTTTCAACATTCTTTTCGGCTGTATAACGGCGTTTCCTTGGTTAGTTACCAGTACTACTGATATCATTTATCCAGACACCAGCTAGTCAGCCGTAATGCTAACCAAACAGCTCGAAGAGAAACGTAGGGAAATCCATTACTTCCATTACATTTACGAAGTCTTTCGTATGACTCGACCGGGGATCGAAACCGCGACTATCACTACCAAGGCGGTCAGATGGTATGCAGGGTTCCTTTATCTGAAGCACAAGATCAGACAGGAATCGGGCTATCCATACCAGGTGGGATAGCCCCGCAATGATCTTGTATACATAGCTTTCAAACGTTGGTTCTTGTAGCCCGATGCACTTATAACACAATGATGAATATAAAACTAAGTTTTATAAAAGTAGGTTTTGTTTGTCTTTAAGTTTAAACTTATTCATTTTACATCGATTATGAAACAATTTAAGCTTATTTGAGCCGTCCCGCGAGGACACCAACATTATGGACTCTGCGTAAAGTATCGACCCGAATCAGCCTAAGCATGCCGCGCAGGCTTACCCGGATAGACATTTTTCGCATCCTGTGGATTTTCCGTTTCATGACTCATTACTCTATACCTCTGTCCCTCTTTGACGAAATGTGTCGGGACGGCTCATATTTATCTTGTAATTGTTAAACAGAGTTGAACACATTGTGGTATGATTGTCCACACACATGGTGAGAGCACTGGTAATGTTTCCAGAAAGCAGACAACAACAACCCGCACCATGCTTGTGAATGAGCCACTACAACAAAGTCTTGTTATGACCTACCTTGGATTGAACCCTGGACTCTCGCTCTAGAGGCTGACCTTCTGTACACTAAATCTTAGATGCGATATTTGTATCATGTAGACCCTTCTTAACGCTTTTCCACCTGCAGATGCATTGTGACGCAATAGCAGCAGACGACTTTTGAAAACATTGTGGCCAAAGGTGAAATTGCTCATGATGAGCAATTTCTCCTTTGGCCACAATGTTTACAACTTTATTTAACAATTAAGCTATCTTTTATGGAGATTATTCAGGTTTTTGTCAATAATTTTTCAAAGTCGTCTGCTGCAGATTTGTTTTATCTTGGAAAGGGTTAAATCCACTAAAGGGAACGACGTCAAAGTAATTGATTACTTTGCCCAAATCTTAGATTTCACTAAACATGCAATAGACTTCGCCATTTTTTTGCGTGGGAAGTGTATGCATGGAATGATCATGGGTCCCTTTTAGCCAACCAACATTCATGACTATATCGTATAGTATGGAACGACATGCCCTGTTTGCTTATATGCGGTAGATATTTCATTATATGCGGTGGATATTTCATTATATGCGGTAGATATTTCATTATATGCGGTAGATATTTCATTATATGCGGTGGATATTTTATTATATGCAGTAGAATATTCAATTATATGCGTCGATCTATAATTTGGGCATATTTTCTGTCTTTTGGTTCTAGCACTTGTCAAATATGTAGATAAAAAAAAGTATGCCTTGGAAAATATGTGGTAGATATTTCATTATCTTCTTGTTTCTTTATATGCTGTAGCATTCGTGATTATCCCAAGCGCATGACGTATTACTCTTGAGACATTGTGATGAGAGATTTTCTGTTGTCTAAAGATCCATCTAGTCCTCTGCAGCACTGTTCTTTGACTGTTCAGGCTCACGAACTTCGGAGACATGCATACAGGAGAATTATATATTGTGTTGTGCATTTAATTAAATTGAAATGATTGTTTTACACCACTGCAGCACAGTTCTTTTAATGTTCAGGCTCGTGAACCTCGGAGACATGCATACAGGATAATTATATCTTATGTGTGTATTTAATTAAATTGAAATGATTCTTTTACACCACTGCAGCACAGTTCTTTGAATGTTAAGGCTCACGAACTTCGGAGACATGCATACAGGATAATTATATATTGTTTTGTGTATTTAATTAAATTGAAATGATTCTTTTACACCACTGCAGCACAGTTCTTTGAATGTTAAGGCTCACGAACTTCGGCGACATGCATACAGGAGAATTATATCTTGTTTGTGTATTTAATTAAATTGAAATGATTTGTATACAGAACTCAAGATAATGGACGTTTTGCGTGTGGTAAAATCCCTATTCTACCCTCTTACCATATGTTGTAGGTACTTAAAAGAATCGTCTCAATGTTTACACCGCTCTCGACAATGTGTCAGTTATATTGTATACCCACGGCGTTTCCCGGGTAAGATATCAGTACTATACTCTGAATTTTACATCTGAAGCATCAAAGATCAGCCGGGTCCATGTTGTAGCGGGAGCGGGTAAATTTTGTATATTCGGAACGCCTCGGTACATTTAAATATATGAATACATATTGGTTTAAACTCGATAGTATAATACTAGCATCTTAGCTCAGTCGGTTGAAGCTGTAAGAGTAACGATTTCCGACCTATGCGTTATGGGTTCGAGCCTACCACAATTTTCTTTTCCCCACCCAGATTTGATCTATTTGTATGTATGTATGTATGTATGTATGTATGTATATATTTTTTCCATTATTTTATTTCTTTGTTTTATTTTTAGATTTCATTATTTTCTTTATTTTTAATAATCATTATAACTATATTACATACAGAGCATCAACAACCTGGACAGAAATAGTGTAAATAATATATCATCATCATCATTACTATAATACGTCGTTCTACATTTGTATGCCACATTCATACCTAAGCAGGTAAATATAAAATCACGAAAATTAAGGACATTGCGCGATTAACAATTACGTAGAAAAAACATGAAATAAAAAGTATGTAATCCATTACGACTCGAACTTAGGACCTTAGAATTACGAGTTCAACGCTCTTATTAAACCGCTAACTGTTTCTTAGAACTGGTGGTGTGTCAGGATTTTACTTATAATCAAAACGAGCGCATATTCTAAAGCTCATCAGTATTTTGGATAATAGAACAATGCATGATGACCTTTCTTCATGGTCCACTGCCCGAATTGGATCTTATACTGATCTATTTATCCTGACGACATCTAGTCACCCGTAAGGCTAAGCCTGCAATCCGGTCAAGGAGGGAAAGTCATTATCATGTCTTAAGTCTTTATAATGACAAGGCCGGAGATCGAACGTGCGACCACCCGCACACAAGGCGGACAATCTACCACTACACCACCGATGCATATAAAGAAAGAGAAGATAAAGCTGTTCACAACTTATTATTAGTCGACCCTAAATGTGATTCATTTTATTTTGCAATTATTCGAATCTGATGACTATAATATGAATAAATGAGTCATGTGCTCTACAATAAAAACAACCTAATATCATTATACAACCACCAAGAACGCATCCATCGCTCGTTATCAATTTAACATTTTGAGCCGTCCCGCGACAAAACCAGCATTGCGGACTCTGCGTAAAGTATGGACCTGGATCAGCCAAAAAGCATGCCACGCAGGCTTATCCGGTTCGACACTTTTCGCCAACTGTGGATTTTCTGTTTCAGGAATCATTACTCTATACCCCTATCCCCCTAAGACGGAATGTGTCGGCCCGGATCAGTATGCGCGGACTGATCTGGGTTGATACATTACGCAGAGGTCATAATGTTGGTTTTCTCGCGAGACGGCTCATTTTAAATATATCTCTGAAGGTATAAATGTATATGTGACGATTTCTTAGTCTCTAGTAATTCTATATTTTTGTTTTCCTTCTTCGTACAATTATTTATAAAAATGTTATGTTGCATCTTGATCAATATCATGTAACATGTGCAAAGATGATACTTTGGTACATAACATGAGCCGTGCCGCGAGAAAACCAACGATGTGGCTTCTGCGTAATGTATCGACCCAGATCAGCCTGCGCAGTCCGCGCAGACTGATCCGGGCCGACACATTCCGTCTCAGGGGGATAGAGGTATAGAGTAATGATTCCTGAAACAGAAAATCCATACGAGGCGAAAAATGTCTATCAGGGTAAGCCTGCGCGGCATGCTTAGGCTGATCCGGGTCGATACTTTACGCAGTGGGTTATCTACAAGTACAACACGTGCCAGAGGTTTCTTGAATGTTTTGGTTACCTTTTTCAGTGAACAGTATAGGTCCAGATCAGGCTACGTGGATGTGTAGGGTGATCTAAATCAACACTGGTCGACGATGCCATGCGGTTGGTTTGCCGCTAAAATCTAAACAATGATAATAATGAATGTGAACATGTCTATATCCAAAGTAAGTGAAATATATGAACATGTATATGTATTAAACATGGTGAAAACATGTGCTAAAGTGGTCAGTTACCTAGCACGAATGCTGTGCAAATATTGCTAATCGTGACAACAAAGTAAGTAAGAAGTATTTCAAAACGATTTTGGCAGTAAATATAGAAAAAGTGTCAATTGAATGTCATGAAATTGTTCAAAATTTGGCTTACTGGGTATGTCTACCCAGCAAAAAATGAAGCATAAACGATAAATATTTAAATGTTTATGGTACTTGAAAGTGAATTGATTACTCTAATATTATCCCAGAATTATGACTAATACTTCAAGACAAGCTTCAAGATGGATATCTCACTTCTTTCAATGTCAAAGCCAAACTGATAAAAAAAAGCATAGAGAATCTGAGTTGACAAAACTACAAATCAGAGTGTTTATACAAGGTGAACCCTTTTTACCAAGTCACCATTAAAGTGACCGTTCTACATAAGTGATAATAATATAATAATAATAATAATAATAATAATAATAATAATAATATTAATAATTAATAATAATAATAATAAATAATAAATAATAAATAATAACAATAATACATAATAATAATATTAACAAGAATATCTGGTACATAAAGAAGCTTTAATGGTGAAATCATTTGTATGTCAAAGACGTCGACTTTTTCAACAACAACAACAACAACAACAACACAGAAACAATAATTTTACGCATACGAATTATTTTAACACATTTTTAGGCCTAGAGTCAAGATTAGCACCGGTTTCTCAAATTTTTACCGTGTATATAATGATAAACTATACTGTTTATTTAAATATCATGCATAAACAATCTGCAATAGATTTATTTATTTTGTGTCAATTAGTTCTATAATTACAGTCTCTTGTAATTCTAATATTGAATGGCTATGTACATTGTATGCGTTATTGAGATGTTTTATATATGTGTGTTTGTACATAGATGAGACTTAAATAAAGATAATATATATATATATATTTGAATGATTTGATCTTAGATAATTTGTGGATATTTGGTTTTATGTCAACTACGTGTACGTGTTATTGATGCACCTTTTTATCATTAGACAATCTGTGCCATTTGTTTGAAAGAAAAAGGCTGCGTTCTTAATTTGTAAAAACAGAAGAATCCAATTGGTGAATGCTCTGGTTTGTGTATACCTCTGGCGAGCAATCATATTGCTTAAGCCCCGGTAGCTCAGTCCGTAGCGACGCGGGCTGTCAATCCAGGAGTTGTGAGTTCGAATCCCGGCTCGGCCAACTTTCTTACCGACGATTGACAAAAGTCTATGCGACATGCGTCATTCGTCTTCCACCAATGGGCTAAGTCTATATGGAAAAGCAGCCGTTTGGGAAGAATGTGTTGTGGAGAACTGGTGTGAGAAAACCAGGAAATGCATGAGTAGGTGAACTGGTCGCCGTGATATAACTGAGAAATTGTTTAAAACGGCGTTAAACCCCAATTAATCATATTGCTTAATTCATATTGCGTTTTCCTTCTGAAAAATAGGCCTAATAAATAATATAAAAAAGCTATTTTGTGTGTGGTCCATAGTTTGGGTATAAACACGTGTGCGCGTGACTGAAATCATATATTGACAATATATGTATTTAATGTTATTCCCCATGCTGTACAATGTCGATACCTGAGAGAAATAATTTATTTATTTATTTATTGAGGTTTTACGCCGCTTTCAACATTATTTCAGTTATATCACGGCGACAGTTCACTTATTCATTATCCCTGGGTAAACAAACCAGTACTAGGCTAGAAAATGTGCCTTGCCCAAGGGCACTCCATCATGACCGAGGTGTCGCGACTGGGGATCTAACCCGGGACACCCTGTTTCGAAATTTCCCGACGCTAACAACTCGACCACAGCGGATTCCTCTGAGAGAAATAAAGATACTGTTCTGTTCAATTTCGAGTTCTTTATGAAATTGTGAAATTCTTTATGAAATTGTTGACATCCCGTAAACGACTTGGGCGTTTTTTGTTGTTGTTTTTATATGTAGTTTTATGCAGTTTGAACACGTACATGTATTTATAGTATATAGACATATTTTAAAAGATTAACATTCAAAGAATTTATAATCGTATAATGCGGATGAGTAATTTGATTTGAGATGATTTGGGAGTATGTCCACTACGTGTACTTGGTGCACTTTTAAGCTTACGAAGACGAAATAATACTTAATGTGAAGTTATTGTGATCGCACTTTATCCCGCGTGCGTCGTCCGGCGTGCATCGTGCGTCTTATATCGAGCGTCGACCGTTGTGTGTCGTCCGTTGGCAGCCCATCTTCTCCCTCTGAAATTTAGTAGATCAATTGGAATGAAACGTTAAAGAAAACATTCTCTCAATGTCCTCACCAAAAGTCCTTCAAATCCTACGGCAATCGAAAACAATATTTTAACAGTGTTCTCTACCCAAACCGGTTAACAGATTTTTAAATTAACCGAAATAAACCCTCTATCACATTCCTTCAAGCCATATTAATTATTCGAAATACATGGCCGTCAGTAAACGGGGAGTTTTTTCTTTAATGACAATAGTGAAAGCTTTAAAAGTCTTTTTCTCCGAAAGTATCTAGCAATTTTCCAAATAGATGTGTAGAAACGTTCCTTTGGTTTACCCTTCAACCCATGTTGATGCTAAGAAGATCATAACAGTCAGGGGCGGGGCTGTTTTACATGATATGGCTATAGTGAAAACTGTAAAATCGTCTCCTCCGAAAGTGTTACGCAGATTCCCAAATAATTGTGTAGATACGTTCCTTGGGTGACCTTCTATCATATTCCTTCAAGCCATGATTATTGGTCGAAAAAACATGGCCGTCAAGAGCGGGACTGTTTTGCTTTATATTATATATATCATATGTGAAAACTTCAAATATCTTCTTCTCCGATAGAATCAGGCCGATTTCTCAAATAATGTTGTAGAAAATGTTCCTTGGGTGACCCTTTATCATATTCCTACAAGCCATGTTGATTGATCGAAAAAACATGGCCGTCAAGGGCCGGACTGTTTTGCCTTATAGTGCTATAGTGAAAACTAATATCTTCTTCTCCGATAGAATCAGGCCGATTTCCAAATAATTTTGTAAAAAAATGTTCCTTGGGTGACCGTTTATCATATTCCTTCAAGCCATGTTGATTGGTCGAAAAAACATGGCCGTCAATGGCGGGACTGTTTTGCCTTATATGTCTATAGTGAAAACTTCAAATATCTTCTTCTCCGAAAGAATCAGGCCGATTTCCAAATACTGTTGTAACAAATGTTCCTTGGGTGACCGTTTATCATATTCCTTCAAGCCATGTTGATTGGTCGAAAAAACATGGCCGTCAATGGGGGGACTGTTTTGCCTTATATAGCTATGGTGACAACTTCAAATATATTCTTCTCCGAAAGAATCAGGCCGATTTCCAAATAACTTTGTAGAAATGTTCCTTGGATGACCCTTTACAAATTACTCAAAGCCATGTCCATTGGTTCAATAAAACATGGCCTCCAGAGGACGAGGGCTTTTTGCCTAATGATACTATAATGAAAAATGTTAAGATTCTGTCTTCCGATTGATTGATTGGGGTTTAACGCCGTTTTCAACACTTTTTTAGTCATATCACGGCGACCAGTTCACCTACTCATATGATTCCTGGTTTTCTCAGACCAGTACTCCACACAACATACTTTCCAAGCAACTGGCTGCTTTTCCACATAGACTGTTAGCCCATTGGCGAAAGACGGATGACGCTTGTCACAGTGACTTTTGTCAAACGTCGGAAAGAATGTTGGCCGAGCTGGGGTTCGAACTCACAACGCCTGGATTGGCAGCCCGCGTCGCTACCGACTGAGCTACCGGGACTCGGCTCTGTCTTCCGAAAACATCAGACTGGTTTTCAAATACTTTTAGGGACATGTTGCTTGGTTGACCTTCTACCAGATTTGTTCAAGCCATGTTGAGTACATGTAGTTTAATCATTTCCCACCTGCAGACGCATTTTGACGCAATAGCAGCAGACGACTTTTTGAAAAACATTGCGACCAAATGCGGCATTGCTCATGATGAGCAATGTCGCCTTTGGCCATAATGTTTTCAACTTTATTTAACAATTAAGCTTATCTTATATGGAAACTTTTCATGTTTTTGCCAACAGGTTTTCAAAGTCGTCTTTTGCAGATCTGTTGAATGTGGGAAAGTGTTTAACGATATTTTATTTACATTAATATTACATAGGCATTTACAAGGTAATTATACATACTATTGATTTATTTATCAGCATGGATTAGAAAAACAAGTAACTTAAAAACTTATATAAATTCTTCTCCATGCAAACAATAATTTTCTCAATCTGATTTTACACTGTTAACATCACAATGACAATATTATTGATAATATTCAGAAAATGGTCCTAATAATCTTTTAACCCTTTCCCTCATATAGACGCTTTCTGACGCCTCTGCAGCAGCCGGCTTTTTGAAAACGTAGTGACAAAAGAAGAAATTGCACAAAACGAGCAATTTCTCTTTTTGCCACAATGTTTTCCACTTTTAGCCATTATAGAGATTTTCTCTTTTTTGACAAAATATGTTCAAAGTCGCTGCAGAATTGTCGTATGAGGGAAAGGGATAACTATCAAGAATAAGTTCGATAGGTCTTCATTCCCGGAATAGAAGCTGACCTTTAACCCTTTCCCTCATACGACAATTCTGCAGCAGACGACTTTGAACATATTTTGTCAAAAAATTAGAAAATCTCTATAATTGAATGGATAACCTATGACATAAAGTGGAAAACATTGTGTCAAAACGAGAAATTGAGCAATTTCTTCTTTTGTCACTATGTTTTCAAAAAGCCGTCTGCAGCAGAGGCGTCAGAAAGCATCTATATGAGGGAAAGGGTTAAGAACACAAAATATGCAGCTTTTTAATGTAGCTCTCTGTCTACACAGAAGTCTAGACGAGGAATTGTAAACAGCTCTTTTCCCCTCAATATCTCACTTAACCCTGACTAAACGCGTGTTTTGAGCAATTTCTTCTTTTGTCACTATGATTTCAAAATGCCGTCTGCTGCAGAGGCGTCAAAAAGCATCTTTATGAGGGAAAGGGTTAAAACATATCATTCTATTTCGCGAATGAAGACCTGTTGATTGGTCAAAAGACATGGCCACCAGGGGTTGGTGCTGTTTTAACCTTGATTTTCTTAGAAAATAAATCTGATTTTGATATACTAACCGGTACAAAAATATTTCTTTGGTAGCCTTATAAATCATATCAATTTGACAGAAGACAGACAATTATAGATGCTGTTGATTATTTTGATTTGTGACAATGGGGCTATAGTGGTCCTCTTTGGGCCTCTTGTATTAGCGTAATTAACCGCAAAATGTGTTATTCTTATTTGAATAACCAATCACTTTGCATGATAATTCAGGTGAGCGATCCAGGGTCATCATGGCCCTCTTGTTTGTTTGTATGTACCTATAGTTTGAACAGAAGGATACGTCCACTTTGAGTATTGAAGAATGTAAAACTAACAAGTACAAAGGAGCCGTCCCGCGATAAAACCAACATTATGGACTCTGCGTAAAGTATCCACCCGGATCAGCCTAAGCATGCCGCACATGCTTACCCGGATAGACACTTTTCGCCACCTGTAGATTTTCTGTTTCAGGAATCATACCTCTATAGCCCTATCTCCCTTAGACGGAATGTGTCGGCCCGGATCAGTCTGCGCGGACTGCGTAGACTGATCTGGATCATATACATTACGCAGAGGCCATGCTGTTGTTTTTTCTCGCGGGACGGCTCAAATCCTCAAAATGCAACAAGTAAAATATATACATGTAGGTAGTTTAAAACAAATGTTTTTGTTCGTGTTAGCCGATCAACTAATATGAAGCCGTAAAATATTTACTCTATCTCTGACGAATTTCTCATAGTCGACTCATGTTGAAAATTGGGGCCGAGCCCCAGTAGCTCAGTCGGTAGCGACGCGGGCTGTCAAACTAGGGGTTGTGAGTTCGAATTCCGGCTCGGCCAACTTTCTTTCCGACGATTGACAAAAGTCAATGCGACATGCGTCATTCGTCTTTCACCAATGGGCTAAGTCTATGTGGAAAAGCAGCCAGTTGCTTTGGAAGATTGTTGTGTGGAGTACTGGTGTAAGAAAACCAGGAAATGCATGAATAGGTGAACTGGCCGCCGTGATATAACTGAGAAATTGTTAAAAACGGCGTTAAACCCCAATCAATCAATCAATCAATCAATCAATTGAAAATTCTCAATTGAAAATTGGACCGCTCCATTTTTTTTTTCAAAGTTTCAAAGTTTAATACATACTCAGCACTTGTTAAATGTGATATGCGGTAATTATTATACATATAAAGTGAATACCAGGCTGTATACATAATTCATATGAAGAGGAAAAAGAAGTAAGATAGAGAAGAGAGACAAGAGAACAAAACAAAAATACAAACATATACAATGATAATAATCCCTCTCCTGCTGACATAATGCTGTTGAAATATGTCCAGCAATATTAATTTGCACATTTGGTAATTTTTAATTTCTAGGTTGCAAACAATGCAGATTTCAGGACAGACAGCTCGTTATCCCTGAATCTGCATTGTTCGCAAAATTCTTTAATTGCCTTAAATGGTTAAGGCGTGTTTAGACAAAAACAACCTAAAGCAAGTGTGAATTGTGAATTGGTCCTTGCAATTGTATTTGTTTCCTATTTATAGTTGGTTCTCCTGGTAAAGTAGCCGAAAGTAGTGCTTGGAAGGTATGTTGTGTGGTGTACTGGTGTGGGAAAACCAGGAAACGCATGAGTAGTTGAACTGGACGCCGGGATATGACTGAAACATTGTTGAAAACGGCGTTAAACCCCAATCAATCAATCAATCCTGGAATAACTAATTTAGTTTGATTGATTGTTCGTGTCTTCAACACTTTGTATTTATTAGTTATATTACAGAGTTTCCTAAATAAGTTACCCAGTACTTCTGGTTCATTTATCCTGACGCCTGTAAGACATTCGTAATACTAACCCCACAACCCTGAGCACCATTAAAACAATTTCCATGGTCTTTGTTATGACCCGGTCAGGGATTGAACCCACGAACTGCCGGACTCGAGGGGTGACGCTCTACCGCTACACCACCGAGGCGGTCAAAGAATATGCCAGTAGTAATGTACCCAGGAAAAGCCGTGATTTAGCTTAACAAATGTTGAATGATTGATTGCGTCTTAACGCCGTTTTTAAAAAAGAATCATTCTTATTACGGTGGCCAGTTCACCTACTCACGTGTTTTGATAAGACGGAGCAGATGGACAAGCTAATCTGGACCTTCACTGTTCAAAATTGTACCTTCTCCATGGACGGGTTCAAATCGTTTCTTATTATAAACACGTAATCAGAGTTCTAGATAAGGCGAGTATTTCAAATTATAAAACCCTTATTTGACTCTCAAACCCTATGTTGTGGGTACTCAAAAGAATCGTCTTGGTGAGACGATTCTTTTGAGTACCCACAACATATGGTTTGGTTGAGTCATAAGAGAAATATTGGGGGGAAAAGACCAGTTTACTCCTCCTTATCTAGACCTCTGCATGATGTTGGGTTTTTTCTATTGACAAATTGGCCTGGAAGTAATACAGTGATTTGTATTGTTGATTGATTGATTGATTAAGGTTTTACGCCGTTTTCAACAAATAATCAGTCATATCACGGCTGCCAGTTCACCTACTCACGTGTTTCCCAGCTTTCTCACACCAGTACTCCACACAACATGCTTTCCAAGCAAATGGCTGCTTTTCCACATAGACTGTTAGCCCATTTTGTAAAAGACGAATGAGGCTTGTCACAGTGACTTTTGTCAACTAATATATTAAAAGCGGCGTAAAACACCAAGCAATCAATAAATAAAGGACCTTCGTTTTTCATCATCATCTGAGAGATGTTCTGCGAATACCGAACGGAAGGCATTTTGTAGTTCCATCAGTCAGCTTATCCGTGGTTCTTCGACTTTCGTATGAAATCCTCCAGGCCAATATTCGCCAACCTTAATGTTTTAATTAACTATAAATGTTTTTTCTTAATCATAGGCAAAGTTTAGAAGATGCAATACTTTTGATTAGCTTAAAGGTGCTGAATTCCAAAAAGAGATAAACATTATGAAATGTTAAAATATCTGCAAATATTGCTAATAGTGACAACAAGGTAAGTTACATATAGTCCAAAACTATTTTTGGCAGTATATGTTGAAAAACGGTCAATTGAAAGTCATGAAAATGTTCAAAATTTGGGTAACTGGGTATGTCTAACTAGTACAAATGAAGCATAAACGATCAATAATTAGATGTTTATTGTACTGGGAAAGTGGAATTATTACTTTGATTTTATCCGAGAAATATGCTTCTAATATTTGAAGACAACTTTTGAACAATTTTAAAACTTTGACTATACTAGGAGTTCAGCACCTTTATTATTAAAGGTTTAGTCATTTCAATATTTTATTTTAACTTGATGGAATTTCGAATAATCTTGTTTTTAGCCTGGCGTGGTTCCTTTTCCCCTTAACCCTTTCCCTCATACGACAATTCTGCAACAGACTGACTTGCTCGTCTCAGGATAAATGGACCAGTAGTACTGGTAACTTACCCAGTAAATGCCGTGATATAACAGAAAAATCATTGAAAGCGGCGTAAAGCACCAAACAATCAATCAATCAATCAATCAATCAATCAATCAATCAATCAATCAATCAATCTGACACTTCAAGGCCCGTACGAGCTCAAAGGTCCTAGAGAAACACTCGCAAACGTTGGCGATTCTGGACACCACGCGGGATTACAGCGGTTATTAACCCTTTCCCTCATACCACAATTCTGCAGCAGATGACTTTGAACATATTTTGTCAAAAAATCAAAAAATCTCTATAATTGAACGGATAACCTACGACTAAAAGTGGAAAAAAATGTGTCAAAAGGAGAAATTGCTCGTTTTGAGCAATTTCTTCTTTTGTCACTATGTTTTTCAAAAAGCCGTCTGCTGCAGAGGCGTCAGAAAGCGTCTATATGAGGGATAGGGTTAAAAAAAGGCACAGCTCAAATCCATGATGAAGAGATTGTATGAAGAAAAGATTTCAAGATGTTTCAAGTAAAACATGCATAAGTGAACATAATCGTTTTGTAAAGAAACATCAAATCAAGACATCACTTTTTATTTGACGATAAATGTCAATAAAACCGCTAAGATGTCGTGTTTTGTTGCTGTCGATCCATTGAAGGCTAACAAATATCCCCGAAATGATAACAATACGATTATCATTTAGACGGCTTGACATTTCTTTTTATGTATTTACTTCTGATTTAGATTTCCATCCTTTTCATCTCCTCATGTTTTATGGCCTATATAAGCCCTTACTTTCATTGTCAATATAAGAAGAGTGTTTTCGGAATTGATTGTTTGGAGATAAACGCCATTTTCGACGATATTTTAGTTATATCACGTTGGTCAGCTCACCTTACCATGTGTTTCGTGGTTCTCTCGAAACCGTACTTCACACAATATTCCTCCTCCCAATAACTTGCTATGAGAACTGTGTTTCCGAACAAAAAGTCATAGGAAGTTTCTGTTACCCATGGAAACTGTGACTCAGAACAAATCAGCCATTGGAAGTTTCTGCTACTCAAGGATAAAGCTGCACATTCAATGCATCTTATCTAAATCTACAAGAATAGCGTTGCTAGAAGTCGCTGAAAAGATTCCGCTCGCGAATTTTCAAATGATGCAGATTCAGATTAGACTGCACTGATGCCAATGTCCATCTGGTTGTGCGCTTGTCAATTATAATCAGATGAACGAAAAGAGATCAAATGTTTAGATTGGAAATAGAAAAATCTTAATTTTAGTTCCCTACCACCGCCTCTGTTGTGTAATGGTACAGTGTCCACCTCGGGTGCTTGAGGTCCCGGGTTTGATACCTGACATGGTCATACCAAAGACTTTAAAACTGGTAGTAATGGCTGCCGTCTTTTGGCGCTCATGTTTGTGTGGTCAGTATTACGAATAACAGGCTTGTGTCAGGCTAAATGGACCAGTAGTACTGGTAACTTACCCAGGAAACGTCGTGATGTAACTGAAACATTGTTTAAAGCGGCATTATACACCAAACAACCTTCTATCAAAGTATATTTAATCGCTTTATTCGAACAATGCCATTTACCGTATTAATAAATATCTGATTAGTAGAAAATATCGGTGATGCCGACGAGAAGGGTCTTAAAAGGCAATAGTTCAAACAAATTCAAAAATTCAAATTCAAAATCCCCTTACAGAAAATTGGGCATTAATTTTATAACCTTCCCGAACAAAAACCCATTAATGTCCACAAATGTGCAAATCATTTAAATTTTTTACCAGCTTGCGCCGCGACATTTTCGTAAAATTTGACCACCTAAAAGATCAAAGGTACTAGAGTATTTCGACGTATGTACCTAATTCCCGTACGATTTCATATTTTACGGAGGCCGCGTTTCACCATAGAGTCGGCCGCAAGCGTAAGTAATCGTTCTGTAAGCTAAAACATTTTATCGCTATAATCTTCTCCGCCGAGCCACGCCCCCTTCTCCCAATATGATGTCAGTAAAATCGATAACTTCATTCCTTATAAACGTGCCTACATCTTAACCCTTTCCCGCATGCAGGCGCATATTTGTTTACAAATTTGCATTACACGACTTTTGAAAACATTGTGGCAATATGGGGAATTTGTCATAATGAGTGATATCTAGAATTATTATATTTTCATTTTAAATAGAGATTTCCATATATCCAGATATGTTCAAAGTCATCTGCATCAGATGTGTCGCATGTGGGGAGGGGTAGGCTATTACCCTACTTATTTTCCACAACTGATATCAGGGTCTATAACATTTGACAAATTCTTTCATACTAGTTTAAGATTCTTCACAACGAATTAATAAGCGATGACGCGATTGATTTATTTTCAACAATTTTACAGTTATATCACGGCGGCGGCCAGTTCACCTACTGATGTGTTTCCAAGCTTTCTCACACCAGTACTCCACACAACATACTTTCAAAGCAACTGGCTCCTTTTCCACATAGACTGATAGCCAATTGTTGAAAGACGAATGACGCTTGTCACAGTGATTTTGTGAAACGTCAGAAAGAATGTTTGCCGAGCTGGGATTCGATTTCACAACCGCTGATTTGACAGCCCGCGTCGCTACCGACTGAGCTATCAGAGCTCTGTACAACTGATAGCAGGATCTATAACATTTGAAAAATACTTTCATACTAGTTTAAGATTCTTCACAATGAATTACTTAGCGATAAAGCGAGGGGTGTATACCAATATGTGTCAGCATGTATATGCAGGCTGATAAAGGTACACACTGTTCGTAAACGTTGATTGAAGCCGCACATATCATACTTTTTCAAATGCCTTCTCAGTCGCCTCTAACCCTTTCCTACAAATAATTATGCAATTCGAGGCCTTTTAAAAACAGATCGACAAAAATATGAAAACTTACCATAAATGGATGTATTAAAAATAGTAAGGAGCATTTTGGTAAAAGTATAAATCGCTCAGTATGGGCAATATCTCCTTTTGCTACAATGTTTTAAAACAGACGTCTCCTGTACAAACGTCAACAAGCGTATGAATGTATGTGAGAAAGGGTTAAACCGATAAGGGTTCACACAATATGTAGACATGTCGTTTCGGAATCCGTCCCGAATACCAGTAGATGGTTACGATAATGTAAGCCTAACACAAATATTTGTTTATTGCACGTATATAGATGTCTTGAACGGATTTGACGCGTTTTCTCGACACTTTTTGACAGTACTCAGATCTCTAGATAATAGGGGGCGTTTTGCATGTTCTAAAATCCGTATTTGACCCTGTAACCCTATGTTGTGATTACTCAAAAGAATCGTCTCAATGAGAAGATTCCTTGAGTACCCACAACATAGAGTTTGGTTGGATAATAAGAGAGATATTTTGAGGGGGATGGGGGAAGCTGGATACCCCTCCTTATCTAGACTTCTGAACTGTGATGCTCTGTAATGACCGCCGATCCACGGTAGCTCAGTCGGTAGCGACTAGAGCTGGCAATGCAGGGGTTGCGAGTACGAACCCCAGCTCGTCCAACATTCGTTCCGACGTTTGACAAAAGTCAATGTGACAAGCGTTATTCATCTTCCACTAAAAAGCAGCCAGATCGCTTGGAAAGCATGTTGTGTTAAGTACTGGTTTGGGAATGCAAGGAAACACATGAATAGGTGAACTGGACGCCGTAATATGATTAAAAAATTGTTGAAAACGGCGTTAAACCACAAGCAAAGGGATAAATTGCTCAGTATGACATCTGCTGCACAAACATCAACAAGCGTATGTAAAAGAGAAAGGGTTAAACCGACAAGGGTAAACACAATATGTAGACATGTCGTTTCGGAATCCGTCCCGAATACCAGTAGATGGTAACGATAATGTAAGCCTAACACAAATATTTGTTTATTGCACGTATATAGATGTCGTTAACGGAGGTGTGACGCCTTTTCTCGACACTATTTGACAGTATTCAGATCTCTAGATAAGGGGCGTTTTGCATGTTCTAAAATCCGTATTTGACCCTGTAACCCTATGTTGTGGGTACTCAAAAGAATGTCTCAACATAGAGTTTGCTTTAATAATAATATATGGGTAATATTTTACAATCTATTGCATGTATAATTCAGAGCTCTAGATAAGGTGCGTTTTATATGTTCTAAAATCTTTTAATAAAATCTTTATTTGACCCTGTAACCCTATGTTGTGAGTACTCAAAAGAATCGTCTCAATGAGACGATTCTTTGAGTACCCACAACATAGGGTTTGGTTGGATATTAAGAGAGATATTTGGTGTTTACCCCTCCTTATCTAGACCTATTATTATTGTGCTGCTCTGTTATTACCGCCGATCCCCGGTAGTTCAGTCGGTAGCGACTAGAGCTGTCAATCCGGGGGTTGTGAGTTCGAACCCTAGCTCGGCCAACATTCTGTCCAACGTTTGACAAAAGTCACTGTGACAAGCGTTATTCGTCTGTCCACCAATGGGCTAACAGTCTATGTGGAAAAGCAGCCAGTTTGCTTGGAAAGAATGTTGTGTTGAGTACTGGTGTAGGAAAGCCAGGAAACACATGAGTAGGTGAACTGGTCGCCGTGATATGACTGAACAATTGTTGAAACCGGCGATAAGCTATAAGCAATCAATCAATCTGTGATTACCCTGGAACATTTGCTACTTGTAGATCAAGATCGAAATGGGAAACCGCTCAGTTTGGTGTATCATATCTACACTGTTCCAAAATTAGTCATAGATAGGTCAAAGAAACACCATAATTGTTGTTTTTATTAATATAATTTATAAAATTTGCAGCATGAATGCGCAAACTGATCTTTATTATCATTTACGTATGGTTTCCTATACCAATAAACATTATGTTAAAATATCCCGGTTCATTTGAAATATTTCTCGGCAAAGAATTAACGCATCTTGTCCGATTTGGTAATATCTGATTTGTTTGTTTTACTAGGATTTTACGCCGTTTTCATCACTGTTTCAGTTGTATCACGGCGACAGTTCACTTATTAATGCTTGGCTAGAAAATGTGCCTTATCCAAGGGCACTCTAATGTGACCGTAGCGACTGGGGATCGAGGCATGGAACCACAGTTTTGAATCCAAGCAGCCACTGATACCATTTCTAAAAATAATTTGGTATGACCCTACCGGGTTCGAACCCTCATCTCCCGGTTCTACACGGACACTCTAACCAATGCACAACGGAGACGGGTATGACACGTGTGCAAAGATGAATTCCAGCGCATCCATGCCAAAGGATCCAAATGAATACTGTATTACTGAAGTATCTTGAAACGTTCTAAGACCCGTCCCAAGAGAAAACCAACATTATGGTCTCTGCGTAATGTATCGATCCAGATCTGTCACCTGCGCAGTTAGCGCAGACTGATCCGGGCCGATACATTCCGTTTCAGGGGGATAGAGGTATAGAGTAATGATTCCTGAAACAGAAACTCCACAGAAGATGAAAAGTGTCTATCCGGATAGGCCTGCCGACATGCTTAGGCTGATCCGGGTCGATGCTTTACGCAGATTCCACAAATCTACTTTTCTCGCGGGACGACTCATAATATAATCATATATAGCAGAGTCAGATCAGATTGTGACGATACACTTACTGATCTGGATCTATACTGGCTTAAAAAGCATCACGGTTGGTTTTTATCAGATCATTGTTCTTATGTACACAAAGATATGGATCAGGTTCTCATTGAGACAAAAGGAGCATGGTGAGCAATTTCTCCTTTTGCCATAATATATTCAGATTGTCAATCAAGTTTTCTTACTGTTTTCAAAGTCGTCTGCTGTATGTGTCGTATGCGTGAAAGGATTAAAGTTATGAACAAGTACTCACGTTTTTTCTAGGAATACATGAGACATTGTTCTACACATGTATAAGATTCATACTATACATGTGTAAGATGTATATAATGTGTATTTTTTATTTGTATTAAATTTGATCTATAGTTTTCTCTGACCGTAGTTGTACTATACATGTATAAGATGTATAATATATAATGTGTGTGTTTTATTTGTATTAAATTTGATCTACAGTTTTCTCTGACCGTAGTTGTACTATACATGTATAAGATATATAATGTATAATGTGTGTGTTGTATTTGTATTAAATTTGATCTATAGTTTTCTCTGATCGTAGATGTACTATACATGTATAAGATGTACAATGTATAATGTGTGTGTTTTATTTGTATTACATTTGATCTATAGTTTTCTCTGATCGTAGATGTACTATACATGTGTAAGATGTTTATAATATGTTTATTTGTATTAAATTTGATCTACAGTTTTCTCTGACCGTAGTTGTACTATACATGTATAAGATGTACACTGTATAATGTGTGTGTTTTATTTGTATTAAATTTGATCTACAGTTTTCTCTGACCGTAGTTGTATTATACATGTATAAGATGTATAATGTATAATGTGTGTGTTGTATTTGTATTAAATTTGATCTACAGGTTTTGTTATCTTAGCTGTACTACACATGTGTAAGATGTATATAATATGTTTATTTGTATTACATTTGACCTACAGTTTTCTGATCGTAGCTGTACTATACATGTGTAAGATGTTTGTAATATGTTTATTTGTATTACATTTGACCTACAGTTTTCTGATCGTAGCTGTACTATACATGTGTAAGATGTTTATAATATGTTTATTTGTATTACATTTAAAATACAGTTTTCTGATCGTAGCTGTACTATACATGTGTAAGATGTTTATAGTAATATGTTTATTTGTATTAAATTTGACCTACAGTTTTCAAATCGTAGCTGTACTATACATGTGTAAGATGTTTATAATATGTTTATTTGTATAAAATTTGACCTACAGTTTTCTGATCGTAGCTGTACTATACATGTATAAGATGTTTATAATGGGTTTTTTAAAAGTTTGTATTAAATTTGACCTACA
Source organism: Serripes groenlandicus (assembly GCA_031761405.1). Taxonomy (NCBI): domain Eukaryota; kingdom Metazoa; phylum Mollusca; class Bivalvia; order Cardiida; family Cardiidae; genus Serripes; species Serripes groenlandicus. The sequence goes on from JASEVX010000011.1 coordinate 11,835,630, forward strand.
GTTTTCTGATCGTAGCTGTACTATACTTGTGTAAGATGTTTATAATATGTTTATTTGTATCAAATTTGACCTACAGTTTTTCTGACCGTAGTTGTACTATACATGTTTAAGATGTATAATGTATAATGTCTGTGTTTTATTTGTATTAAATTTGATCTACAGTTTTTCTGACCGTAGTTGTTCTATACATGTATACTTTCTTGATGTTTAATGTATAATGTCTGTGTTTTATTTGTATTAAATTTGATCTATAGTTTTCTCTGATCGTAGATGTACTATACATGTATAAGATGTATAATGTATAATGTGTGTGTTTTATTTGTATTAAATTTGATCTATAGTTTTCTCTGATCGTAGTTGTACTATACATGTATAAGATGTTTAAAATGTTTTTTTAAAAAGTTTTTGTTATCGTAGCTGTACTTCACATGTGTAAGATGTATATAATATGTTTATTTGTATTACATTTGACCTACAGTTTTCTGATCGTAGCTGTACTATACATGTGTAAGATGTTTATAATATGTTTATTTGTATTACATTTGACCTACAGTTTTCTGATCGTAGCTGTACTATACATGTGTAAGATGTAGGTAATATGTTTATTTGTATTACATTTGACCTACATTTTTCTGATCGTAGCTGTACTATACATGTGTAAGATGTTTATAATATGTTTATTTGTATTACATTTGACCTACAGTTTTCTGACCGTAACTGTACATACATGTATAAGATGTTTATAATGTTTTTTTTAAAAGTTTGTATTAAATTTGACCTACAGTTTTCTGATCGTAGCTGTACTATACATGTGTAAGATTTTTATAATATGTTTATTTGTATTAAATTTGACCTACAGTTTTTTTATCGTAGCTGTACTATATATGTATAAGATGTTTATAATGGGTTTTTTAAAAGTTTGTATTAAATTTGACCTACAGTTTTCTGATCGTAGCTGTACTATACATGTGTAAGATGTTTATAATATGTTTATTTGTATTAAATTTGACCTACAGTTTTCAGATCGTAGTTATACTTATATACATGTGTAAGATGAATAAAATGTGTATATATTTTCCCTACAATCAACACATTTGCTGATGAAAACGTTGATCAAGAATATTGGGCAATAATAAGACAATTCTCTTTAAATGAATATAAAATTATGAATCTGAGTTGAACTGATTGCTGGAAAAAAATAGTTCGTTGGAAGATGAGTTTAACATTTTATTTGCGAATAATGACGAGTTCGGAGGCGACAGTGATGGTTCAGATACTCTTCAGAAGCTTGTCTGATTCGCCGCCATTGGTTTCATGACCTTTACCCTTCCTACACGCATGCGCATGTTGACACCTGTAACAGATGACTTTTAAAAACACTATAGCAGAAGAGGCGTCGATTGATTTGGGGTTTAACGCCGTTTTCAACATTTTTGTTGGCGGCCAGTTCACCTACTCATGTTTTCATGGCTTTCTCACACCAGTACTCCATACAACATACTTTCCAAGCAACTGGCTGTTAGCCCATTGTTTGAAGACAAATGACGCTTGTCACAGAGATTTGTGTCCAATGTCGGAAAGAATGAAAGAAGAACTCACAGTCCCTGAATTGACAGCCGGCGTTACTACCGGTGCTTGGCAAAAGGCGGAATTGCTCGTATCATTTTAAATTGTCCAATCTATATTCAATTATCGTATGTTCATTTTCAGACATTTACGTATTTTTGCCAATTTCCTTTTGAAGTCGTCTGTTGAAATTGTGTTGTATGTGGGAAAACGTTACCACGTTCCATTATATAGTTGATAGTTGGTACCCGTTCAGCAGACCGTTCATTACGTCAACGTTGTGTGGAAAGAAGAAATGTGTTCATCAACATTTGAAAATTTATTTTTTACCAACTATATTATAATGTTCGTTATTAATTCAGACTCTATAGTCATTTACGCAAACGATTTCATCCCCGTCTAACAGCGGTCATGGTGGAGTACACTTTGGCAATGCACATTTTTTAACTTTGAAATAAGTGAAATGTCATATAGCTGAGTTAATGCCCAACAACGACGAATAACCCAAATGAAATATAAAAAAATGAATTAAGTTTTGGTTTTTTGATTGATTGGGGATTAACGCCGTTTTTAACAATTTCTCAGTCATATCACGGCGGCCAGTTCACCTACTCATGTGTTTCCTGGTTTTCCCACACCAGTACTCCACACAACAATTTTTCCCAAGCAATTTAAGTTTTGGGAACTTTTTTTTTTACATCGGTTGCGAAACAAGCTTTCAGCTTATATTAATCACGCTCGAGAGAATTAATCAGTGTTCGTGCCTGCTGCCGTTTGTGTGGATACATCCTTAAGTCAAAACCGGCTCATCACTGGATTCGAACCTGGGTCCTTTGGTACGAGATGCCGACGGTCTACCTCTGCACCACTGTCTTCCGCTTGGAAGTCTTGGGAACTCTAGAGCTTTAGGTTCTTGTAGGTAATTTTCTTCACAAAGGCACAATAATTCCGTCTGACATTCTTTGAAATTATAATTTAGATGTGCTTCATATCTTTTATTATTCCTTCCATGCTTTCCTACATGCAGTTACAGTTTGTTGTATCTGCAGTAGACGACATTTGAAAACTAGCTGGCGCCAATGTTTAAGACTCATTTTCCGTGCTGCATATTTGATGTATGTGGGGACAGAAGCCCACACAATTTAGGGAAACATAATACTTCATTAATTCAGAGACATATTTAATATTTCTTTGATTAATTAAGCTTATTAACCCTTTCCCTCATACAGACGCTTTCTGACGCCTCTGCAGCAGACGGATTCTTGAAAACATAGTGACAAAAGAAGAAATTGCTCAACACGAGCAATTTCTCCTTTTGTCACAACGTTTTCCACGTTTAGTCATAGGTTAGCGATTCAATTATAGAGATTTCGTATTTTTTGACAAAATATGTTCAAAGTCGTCTGCTGGAGAATTGTAGTATGAGGGTAAGGGTTAAACGCTTACGGTTTTATGAGCCATTGATAACAATTCAATTCAATTCAATTTGATTCAGGCAAGTCGGCACATAAGTACCATTGGCCATTTACAAGTATATAATACACGTGAAGAATATGGCTCAATGACGTAAAATACATTACATTTACATGATTTATATACACGAATACAAAAATATCAATTATAATATTTCAGAGAAGTACTATTATGTTTAGATAACCAAGAATCATTGTTAATGAATAACATTGGCAAATGATTCTTAGTTATTACTAAACACCATATTTTGATTAATACAATATTCTCTATACTCAGACGCTTTTGAAATATAATTTGCAATATTCATTTGAACTTTTTTACTTTTTGAAGATAATAAGTTAATAAATCGAGAAATAGAGGGCCATGAAGTTGATATTTATTGTGTATCTTTGTTTCTATAATTCAAACATACAAGAAGAAAATGATATTCAGATTCTAAAACCTTTTGCGAACAAAAAACAAGAACAAGAAAGTCATTTAAAAGTATATATAAGGTTTCGCTGCTTTTTTAAGAAAGTGCTCAGCTTTTGTTTAATTTTCAAGTTAAACCGTTCCGACATACACAGGCTTTCTTATGCCTCTACAGCAGACGTAATTGAAAAAGATATTGGCGCAAACTGAGAACTTGCTCATAATGAACAATATCTTCTTTTGCCACAATGTTTTCAACATATTCAATAGTTGATCTTTCATTTAACCCGTTCCCACAAATGCGCAGCAGCCGACTTTGAAAACATATCGGCAAAAACATGAAATATCTCCATAAATGAGAGTGTTATCTTTAAAAAGAGTTGAAAACAATGTGGCAAAAGGTTGAATTGCTCAATATGCTCAATGTTTCCTTTTGACACATTGTTTCCAAAGTCGTCTGCTGCAAATGCGTCAAAATACGTCTGAGAGTGGGAGAGGGTTAAAGCGAGTTTTCTTACGTTTTACTAAATAATTACAAAGTCGTCTGCTACATATTTGTTTTACGCGGGGAAGGTTTAATATTGTTTGCGAAAGAATGTTTTACAACTTGATATAACTCTATTCTGTGGACTCGGGACTGAACTTACTGCTGAACATTGGTTGTAAGAACCATCCGGAATATATCAAAAACAGCTTGCGATGGATTCGAATCAGAGTCCTTTGGAATAGGAGACATGTTACTTGTTAATATCAGACTAAAACTTTAATAATTGTTGCATTATTTTCTATGTATTACTGTTTTAGGCTTTACTTACCACATGGGTGTATGACCTTCTGGTGAAATCTTTTGAATAAAACTCTAAACTCTAAACATGTAATATTTACATTTAACATTGTTTCCATAAAAGCAAAGTCAATAAAACAATTTGCACAGGCCGTTGTTCAGATCATTGGTAAAGACTACACAATTACTTGTAAATCATGTAAATCAAAATAAATAAATTGAAATGAACACAGAGCTTGTTTGATTGACATATCTGCTAACACTGTGTGACTCCGCCCACATTTCGATCCACCATACAGGACCACCGCGTATGGTAGAGACCCCGTCCTGGGGCGATAATTTTTACACTTGACAAGATTGCTATAACAGCTTAGAGCCATTAGATGTGCACTTGGAAGCTGTCGCCAAGTCATGTGACACATTTCAACCAATAGAAATAAAGAACCATTGAAGTTTTCCTGAGACAGTTAATTTTGTCCCAAAAAGTAACTTTTCACGCTTTATATGTGACGCTTTTTAAAAACAGTGGACACATTTTTAAAAACACCACCGCCTGATTTACGAGTTTCACACTAGCCATGGTGGATAAGCGATCCGGTACACGATACCTGTGAATATAATCAACGTGTGATAACAAAATTCATAGACATAGATACGAGCTAATTAAATAATTAACGATGTATTAAAAAGGGGAGACAAGTTTTAGAAGTTAACGCGTTGACGCCGTGATATCACATGTAACCGCCATTAGCTTACGTGTCGATAGGGTGATAAATTTCAACGGGCCGGGGCTTATCAGCAAGAAACATTACGGAAGGAATATTTACGCTAATTAATGCATCTTATTAATTTACCGCATATCAAAGGAAGTTCACAGCCGCCCCAGCAGGGACATTCCAGGATGCTTAACCAGGTCTTTCCGTACCACCTTGCCGGGCTTGGACTAATGACAAGTTTCCCTCTGGAAGGTAGGATTTCAAACACATTGATGATGATGATTTTATTTTTATTTACCCTCGCCGTGCAGAATGAACTATTTGGCGAGCAATGTTTTAAACATCTCTCACTTATATATCCGCATTTTTGACGCATCTGAAAACATTGTGGCTATAGGAAAAAAATGCACATAATGAGAATTTTTCTTCTTTCGAAAAAGGTTTCAACTCGTCTAAATAGCAATACTTTCAATTATTTCAAACACTTCACAGTGTAACCCTTTCTCACCTGCAAAACGAATTTTAACGCAATAGCAGCAGACGACTTTTGAAAAACATTGTGGCCAAAGGTGAAATTGCTCATCATCATGATGAGCAATTTCTCCTTTGGCTACAATGTTTTCACCTTAATTAATAATTAAGATATATTTTATGGAGATTAATCAGGTTTATGTCATTATGTTTTCAAAGTCGTCTGCTGCAGACTTGTTGTATGTGGGAAGGGGTTAAATATGTCTCACTGATATCAGAGACATATCAACACAAAATGTATTAATATATGTCTCTGCTTATATATCCACCGCATCTTGACGCAATTAAAAACATTGTGGCTCTAGGAAAACTTACTCATAATGAGATATTCCTCCTTTCGACAAAGGTTTCAACTCGAATCAATAGTTATATTTTCAATTATAGCGATTTTCCATAATTTTACCTTGATGTTTTTTTTAAAGTCTTCTGTTGTAGATATGCTGCATGTAGGACAGGGTATAAACAACTCTCATAAGGTTTGAAGGTGCTGAACTCCAGATGGAGATCAACATTTTGAAATGTTAAAAGTTTTGTTTTGCAAAAATGTGCTAATAGTGACAACAAAGGAAGTAATAAATAGTTTAAAACCATTTTGGCAGTAAATTTTGAAAACACTCAATTGAAAGTCAAGAAAATGTACACAATTTGCCTTACTGTGTATGTCTACCCAGTAAAGATGAAGCATAAACGATAATTATTTAGATGTTTTTTGTACTGGAAAGTGAAATTATTACTCTTATTTCATCCCAAAATTATGATTCTAATATTTCAAGACAACCTTTGAACATATTTAAAACTTTGACTATACTAGGCTATCTATTTGCTGGAGTTCAGCACCTATAAGCTTATAATTCTTTATTAGAATCGTCCATTCAGAACATTCTCCGCCATCTTAATAAATCAGTTTAAGCGTGATACAGGGTTGAAAACATTATGATAAAAGGAATACGTGCTTGTTTTAAACACTTTCTCATTCTTCGATGTTTTAAGAAGTTGTTTTCTTCTGCAGAGACCGTCGAGCCTATGAGCTTAGTTACTTATTCTACTTGATATGCTATCATATTTAGATATAAGAGCTTTTTTATAAATTAAAATTATCAAAAATCTGCCGAAATGAACATTGCTCCATATATGTCGAAATTATCTCCATTACTTGTTGTTAAGCTGGTTTTTGTTTTGTTTTATTACAGCCTATATTTCTTTTTCTATGTGATTCTCTTAGTTTTAAACACCAGTTCGACTGATCAATCAACGAACTATATAAACGTCTCATTCTGCTCTTACACTATTTTAGCGAACTTCAAATCATAGCAGTTTATCCCCCAAAACAACTGATTTCTTTCTTTTTAAATGACCATGAAATTATGTATTTATTTGTTTGATGATACAAGATGCATGTATATACATATGTATACGTAAATACAATTTATATCTATCTATGTCCTGAAATAATATATTCGTCACCCATTCGGACAGATTTTGGAAAAAACTAATTATCTTTCGTTCTCAATATAGACAACGTTTGACTCAGCGTCCTTTAACGAGATTTTCACATAATTCCCATTTGGTCTGATTGCTTTAAATGTTCCTCCTACTTATTCACTTATATCAGGGGTTTTTCTATTCAGTCTTTCAATTTTCTCTTTTATTCTGAAAATTATATATTAAGTATTTGGTCAAATGTACCTATACATTCATTACACACGCTCGCGCCTTTCAGAAGGACAACTTTTGTTTTGGATATTAAAATATGCGAATTTGAACTCTCAATTTGATACATATCAGTACCTAACTTGGTTAAACAAGATTCATTATTTAAGGAAAATCAACTAAATAACATAATCATCAACTAATAAATGTATTTATTTTGTTTGAAAACTAAGAATTGAATGATTACTATTTTCATTACCATGTTATTTGTGTATGCTATGTACAATGAGCTTATATGCTTGTGTTGTAAATAAACCACTGTTCTGTTCTGTTATGTTCTGTAAAAATCCATTTCTCAATTTCTATCTTTTCCATCTTTTCTTTGCTATAAACATATTGTTTGTCTGATGATATACACTATAATGTATTGTATTGTATTGTATTTGATTTTAATAAGATATAACAATTAAACATGCGTTTTAACCTTCTTTAAACGGAAGAGAGAATATTATTTGGCAACTATACTAATTAATAGGAAAGCTTCATTGTTTTCTGAAGGACAAAGAATAGTAAACATCTTCTCTATCTGATGTTTTGTATGGTAAAACTTTAGAAGGATGCGAGAACAGCCTAATACATTCAGCGTTGCATATTTTAACTTGTCTAAGGTATTAATATATTGAAATGAAATGCAAGCCAATTGCACGTTGACATGAACTTTTTGTCAAGTTCAAGTTCAATTTCTTTATTTTGCATATAACAGTTTTACATGTTGTTGCAACATATACATAATGATCATTTGTATAGCAATACATATAGTATAGTTTCAATAGATGACATGTGATATATAATATTCGAGAAAAGTGTAATTTATATGAATAAGTACAGGTAGACTAAACTTAGATTGGTTTATTTTGTGAATTTAAAATAGCACCGTATTCGGATGTCTATCCGTCTATGGTACCGTTTTAGATTCGCGTTTAGTATTGGCCATGTATATGTATTTACTAAGTTTTCGTAATATACTTAGTTTATCATTTTTCATTAAGTGTTTAAACTTATACAGCGATGGCCAAATATGGTAATATGTTGGAAGTAAATTGGTCCTTAGTTGAACAATAAATGAAGGTACATTATTATTATAAAATGACTGCTAATTATCGTCGGTATGAAATACTTATACCTTAACACAAACTTTTACCACATACATCCCATTTTCATCAGACGACTGGGGAAAATCTCTATCAACGAAATATGTTGGATACAGGTGAAAACATTGTGGCTAAAGGAAAAATTGCTCATCATGAGCATTTTTTCCTTTTGTCACAATGTTTTCAAATGTCGTCTGCTGCAGAGGCGTAAACATATTGATCTTTTAAGTACTCCTTTATCATATTATACCAGTTGCATATGCTCTATGTTCTAATATTGTTAATTTCGGCAAAGCATTACTCTTCATTACCTCATATATACACAACACAGGATTATAGACAGTGTTTGAAATTCTTCAAACTCACGTTACTGAACGTAAAATATATTCCTTCCAAGTTGAACATACTATAACAATACTGTAAATAAATGCATTTAACAAAAAGAATACTACCGTACATAGTCTTGATGAATGCTCATGGATGAAGTATAAAATAAAACGAAATAATTTTTAATTATAAAAGAGAAAGCAGCTTAGTTTCATGATATATTTGTTATATCAATTGAACTGTTTTCTTTTCTCTTTTATTGTTTTTGGATTTACACATAATATACACATACACGAATACGACAGTCTAATATTTTACTGACTTGCCTAACAATGTACAACATTAAACATCAAACTGAGTTACAAGTAATATATGTTTTTTTTAATAACTTATGTACGTATATAACATGGTGTACAAGAGCGCATAAACACCATGATAACACGTTTGTCAATTACTTGGAAAAAAAAATATGCTATGACCAGAGATTGTTTTTGGGGTTTCTTCCAGTAGTTTAATTTTGAGATTAATTTGACTGAGTTTCCTTGTTTCATCGCATTAATGTAGTTCATAACGTAAAACGGATTGGAAATAGTTTACTAGCCAGAAGTTGATGAGGTACATGTCAAATTACTTCAAATACATTCGCGGTCATGCTGATCTACAGCCAAATAGTCCCTTAAAAACTTTGTTTGCGTAAAAATGAGTGTATACCATCACCAGAACGCATTGAATATATGACATTGAATTTACCTTTATTGTGAATTTGTATAGGATGCCCTGGAAATCATTGATTTGATAATTTTTAGTAGTTTTACCTTGTTTGAAAGTGAAAGTAGAGAATGTGAAACACCGGTTTCGTCCGGGCCCGATTTGGTCCAAAATGACGGTAACCATTTTCGCCTGGTGAATTCTTTCTTGCATAATGCATGACCCCTCCTATTTTATTTGGATTGTTTTAAAGCTTAGAGGTAACTCTTTTCAATGATATATGGTGTTCTACATGAGAAACGCTTAGAAAGTGTGACAATTGAGAGCTGAATCATGCGACCATTCACGGTTGAAACATGTCGATCTTCATGGAAACAAAGAAGTGATTTATTTGTTTTATTGTGACCTATCAATCTATATTATCACATATTGTTCGTTCAACCATTTCCCATATTAAATTTAACAAATCTGAAGCAGACTACTTTGAAAGCACATGGGCAACACATGAACAATCTCTTTTAATGAAAGTATCATTATTAACTGGAGTTGAAAACACTATGGCCTACTGAGAACATGTTCATTAGATGAAGTTTTACCATTTTCCACATTCTTGTCAAAATTCGTCTGCTGCAGGGGCGCCACGAAACGTATGTATGTGGGAAAAGCTCTAAAACCTTTCGTCAATAATAAGCAATAAATGCACTTTTACCCTTTCCCACATGCAGACGCATTTTGACACAATTACAGCCGACGACTTTTAAAAAAATATTGTGGCCAAAGGTGAAATTGCTCATGATGAGCAATTTCTCCTTTGGCCACAATGTTTTTAACTTGATTTGATTAACAATTAAGCTATCTTGTATGGACATTTTTCAGGTTTTTGTCACTATGTGTTCAAAAGTCGTCTGCTGCAGATATGTCGTATGTGGTTAAAGGGATAAATTATGCGTTTCAATCGTGAATAATAATTGACGAAATGTTCCGAACTACAACGCTTTATTCATGTCTTCCCCACAATTGATGGTGGGTGGGAAAGCAAATTTAGTGAAGTCATGAAGAAGTAATGATAGTATGTATGCTAATCCGATTTACTGTAAACAGGTAAACCAACTTTCTATTAAAACACCTTTCCGCGATTTATAGTTTTATGTTCATCATACGCTTTCGAATCAAATAAAAAATGCACATACACGATTTATAAATCTCATGCAGGAAATGTTTATTTTTTCTATAATTATTTTAATTTTAGATTACATTTTTATATCGCTTTTTAAAATGTTCATGTTTTCAAATTAAGCATAAACGATTATTAACTATTTGTAATAATACATATTTGGCTGTATATACATTCTATAATACAATTCAGTCAGATTATAATTATGTAAATATGTAGTAAACTAGACTATACGTTAAATTATTTCAACTCAACCCATTTATATTTGTTATATATTTATTCATGAACGAAATGGACACTTGTACTTATATAAAGGTGACTAATAGGCCCAAGGGGCCGGGTGCTTTTTATTGTGTTGTATTGTTTGTATTGCTTGTAAAATATGCACATGTCACTATAATAAAATATTTACTTACTTACTTACTTACTTACTATACTAAAGCTCAAAACAGCTCATGAAAAGGCGCTGAATATAACTGTGTAAACGATAGTGATGTAAATGCTTCAATGTTATCAGAACTAAGAAAGCAATAATGACGTATCAATAGCTATATAGGCCGCAACAATGTCAATTTCACGGACAGTTTCAAGCAATTTCCTAAATTTGTCCGTGACAATGAATTCGTTCCATTTCCATTTATATTCAAATGTATTTGGACGTAACGAGATTGCGTTCACCCTAGAGTCAGACATATTTACGCTCAAAGATACATACCTGTGTATTTATTCATGGCGTGTGTTGACCAAATCGTTATTATTTTCTTATATTAGCATTTGACTTGCTTTCTGTTTAATACCAATGTCTTCAATTAGCTTTCATTTTATAATGCGTCAAATCAATATATGCACAGCTTAAGAGATACTATTTGGCATTTAAAATTGATTGTCCATTTTCATTTTAATGTTGTTCTTCATTTATGTCGTACTTTGTCAACCCCTACTTGGTCATGTGTTCGACTATATGAAAAACAAGAGTCTGAACAAATCATAAATGAGCTGTTCCACGAAAACAACAACATGATGGCTTCTGCGTAATATATCGACCCAGATCAGCCTGCGCAATCCGCGCAGGCTAATCCGGGACGAGACATTCCGTCTCAGGGGGATAGAGTTATAGAGTAATGATTCCTGAAACAGAAAATCCACAGGAGGCGAAACTTGTCTGTCCGGGTAAGCCTTCGCGGCATGTTTAGACTGATCCGGGTCGACACTTTACGCAGAGTCCACAATGTTGGTTGTCTCGCGGAACGACTCATATGTTCTAAAACAGTCATAAATTTCTCAGCTGTTATATTTGAAATAATCTGTTAGTCATTTAACACGTACATGTAGGCCTACTCGGGAAAATGTAGGTGTGTGTTGTGTTTTCGCCATTTGCTAATAGTGTTCGGTTATTTCGCGACATTTTCTGGGTACGTTACCAGTACTACTGGTCCATTTATCGTGACACCAGTGAGTACGTTACCAGTACTTCTGGTCCATTTATCGTGACACCAGTGAGACGGGCGTAATGTTAACCCAACATTCATGTTCTTGGAAGACAGTGATACAGAGGTAGTGCGTCGGCCTCTTGTATCCCTGGTTCGAGTCCCGTGATGAGCGGGTCCTGGCTTTGGGAATTTTCCACACAAACGGCGCGAGTACTGGTTAAGTCTCCAGGAAGCAGACATCCGAGCGTGACTAATATAAGCTGAATGCTTGCTTCACACTCGATATAAAATAAATAATGTTTAAATTAACAATACTGAGCGCAAAGAAGCCAGAAATTAAAAGTAACCTTTTCGGATTTTGACGCGTATGTATCAGACACGTTTGTAAACATTGTAGCAACAGTGGTATTTTGCTCAGAATGAGCAAGTTTACTTTTTTTTTTATTTTACAGTGTTTTCAATTTATACAATAATTCTACTTTCATTTATAAAGGTTTTCAATATATATTTTACCAAGAGGATTCGCACTTCATCGGCTGGTAACTTTAGTGTATCCGGGGGAAAGCGTTTAATTCCTTTCCCTCATACTACAATTTTGCAGCAGACGACTTTGAACATATTCTGTCGAAAAAATAGAAACTCTTTATAATTGAATGGATAACCTATGATTAAAAGTGGAAAATATTGTGGCAAAAGAAGAAATTGCTCGTTTTGAGCAATTTCTTCTTTTGTCACTATGTTTTCAAAAAGCCGTTTGCTGCAGAGGCGTCAGAAAGCGTCTATATGAGGGAAAGGGTTAAGTGGTATATCGTAACATCTCCTTGTAGATGCCGTTACGCAATGTGTACACTGTATTAGAAACCCAAATTACCTCATTTTGATGCAAT